>VZRW01000167.1:434807-467796 GCA_013398125.1 Aegotheles bennettii
CCAGGGCAAGGGATCGTACCTCAGCAGCCCCTGCACAGCGAGGGCCGTGTGTGCCCTCGGGCCCTGTCCCACTCTCATGTCCCTGCCGGGGGACCCGAGCTGTCCCCAAAAGCCAGGGTCCCGCTGGGGCTGGGGGTCCCTGTGAGGTGCTGCTGCCCCCCAGCATTGAAAATGAAAGGATCCTTTTTTACAGGGAAAAGAACGTGTGGTAGTTGTGAAGTGAGTCCGCTGGGAAACCCACCAACAGCTTCACCCCGCACAGGTGAACCAGCTCCGGGTTCGAACGCGGCAGGTCTCGGGGTTTGGGCAAACTTTCCTTAGTATGTTGTTTAGCTGAAAACACAAATGACTTTGTGCAGGTTACCTCAAATGAGATTTGGAAATGACAGTAACACCTTAAAGCCTTATATTATGCCATCTGATTAAAATATGTAGAACTATAGTTAGTTCTAACTTTGTTACTTAACAACATACGATGAAGGTTTATTTTAAGGCTGTTCTCAGTTTTTGAGGATGAGTAAGAAAAAGAAAACTGGCAAATTTAGGGCAAGGCATCATTCCCCTGTACTCGAGTGCCCCCTCCGCTGAGCATCCCTGTGCTGGCAGCGCTCCGCACCAGGGCTGTACCCACCAGGTACCGCTGCCGACCGAGGCACTGGAGCGCTGGCATTCTCTGTGAAGCTGTCACTTACAACCTGGTGACATTTTCACAGCCATCTTCACCCTTTTGGGTGACTTGTTTGTAATACATACAGACATCAGACAAGCTTTATTAATTGTAAAGCTGAATTATCTACAGAAAGCAACTCGAAATTTGCTTAGTGGGAGTTATTTTGATGTTTCAGTATTTTTATGAATAGTGAATGAGTTGGAACGTAAGGCCTGGTCCTACAGAGTTGCATGTGCCGTGTTCTCACAGTATGGTAAATCCTCAGGAGGTACAAATTTATTGTAATAATGTATTGAAACTTTGATAGCTTATAGCTGCTAAAAGGCTGCTCGGTGAGGAGCTCTACTGCTTTATTTTATTTATTGAGTATTCCCACTGAGGCAAGAATGATATTCCTGTATTGTGTAAAAATAAGCTTGTTTGTCTTTGCAGCATTTGGACTAAAAATAAGACTAAGGTGTTTTGTTTAACCTCATATGCAGGTTATCTGTTATATCAATAAATAAAAGACTTGGACTTACAGCCTTTTTTTTCGTTCAAGTACAGATGCAAGGTATGCTGTGGTATGTTTAGTCTCTGCTTTCTCTTGGGATCATGGTTTTGATACTTTGAGATAACATTTTAAAGTGCATTTCTGTGATGTTGGAATGGCCTAAATGTTCCATTTGTTGCTGCATCTGAAGGCCACCTTTCTGCAGCCTTGCTCTCCCTGGCAAAACCTAGGCCTGTTTATAGCCACATTGAACTAAGTGTGCTTCTGTGCAAGCATGAGAATCTGCCTGCTAGGATGTGATCGCAGGATTGGGGCCTGAGACCTTCTGCTCAAATACAAAAATCGTTGTTTAAAAGTCTTCCGAAGATAGAGAGCCTGTCTTGAACCTTAGGTCAGGAATAGCCATGTTTAGGGAATTACTTTATGGAAATCTACATGAATGTGCTCTTAGCAACAGTTACCAATCTTCCTATTTAACGTATTTTCTCTTTAGAAATCTTTTGAAGTTTCTAAAATTCCTAGAGTCTTAAATGTTGTTTTTTAGGCTTTGGGCTTCCTTTGTCATGTTTTCTTTAAGGTACTATTTATCAGATGAGTGAATCAGCTGAAATTAAAATTCCTGCTTTAGTTCATTTTGTGTAGGAAAACAGAAAGAAGAACCTGTTCAGTTGTGGAACAAAAAGAGTTGTTTTCCCTCCTCCTAGTTATGTTCTTTGCTGTTGATTGAAACTTGTTACAAGTCTGTAAGTTCTATAGCCATTATTATTATGGGAATAAAACTTAAATTTAATTTGGTATTTATTGCATTATATTCTGAAGCATAATCTGTATTACTAGTTTTGCCTAAAATATACTGCTGCTTTTCTGTTAATATGTTGGACGTTCTTATGCAATATAAACTGCCTTTTTGCAGAGTTGAAGTAACAAGCTTTCTGACAAGGCAGAATGAGAACAATCTCACTGCTTCTATCATCCTAGGTAGATTTTAACATAAAGAAGAAAAGTAGTACAAAATATGATTTCAGGTGGTAACTAAAAGTGTGTAGTAAGATCTCAACATGTTAAGTGCCTTGATCTGTCAGGATGATACTTGCATGTGTGTGCAGTACCTTGACTTGTGTGGGGCTCTTCAGAAGACTTCTTGAGTAAGGGTTGTGCTCTAGTTAATAAAAGTGTTTCTTACAGGAACTCTTGTAGTTGACTTTGGTTGCTTCCCAGTGTTTCTGTCTCAATTTGGGTGCTTTTACTAACAAAAAGGCTCTGGTTTCCAGCATTATAGCAGGATTGGTTTGGTAGCTGAATGTAGGAGAGAATTGGGCTGTTAAATGACCAGAACTAAGCCAAAGCTATGGTTAGATCACAGAACAGGGACAGAAGTTACAACTTTGTGGTGTTGATGTCAACCACAATTCGATGTGGTGCAGCTTCTCTTGATAGAACTGAGCACTTCAGAGAGGGGTACTAGTTGCCTAAAGTCTCTTAGTATGAAATGGAAAAAAAAAGGAATGTTTTTGCTTTCTCTCTAATAATGCATTTTTTTACTAATACTGACTGAAAGTTTTTACTGTAAGGTAACTTTAAATATGTGTGTCTTTGCAATGATTTTTATGGTGTCTGTTCCATGTCTGAGTGGATGAAATTCCATGTTGCCCAAACGCTGTAAGATCTGTGTATTTACTGTTAGTCTCAGCAAAAGGGTCAGAGGGTGGCAACACTGGGTATTGTTCTTTCTTGATTAAGTTAAGGACTCAACAAAACTACTATTTATGGTATTTGTGTTCGTGGAAAAGCTGAGGTTCTTGTAGAGCTGTGTTCCACTTCTGGCCCCAAGCTGATGGTTTTGGAGGCATATGTAGAAGATTGTACCTCGCTGTGAGATGTTGGGAACACACCAAGCAGTTTAACATGAAATCTGCGCTAGCATTAGCAAATGCAAAGCAACACAGTTAAGACCTCTTTAACCGTGGCTTTTGTTTGGATGCAATGTGTGAAGCTCTGAGCTCAGTCCTCTTAATTATACATCTTTTAAGCACCAACATATAATTGCCTTGCAATTTACAAGGCATTTGGAGATTCCATTGCCTAAAAGAGTATTGCATACATTGAATGTCAGGTTGTTCTCCTATGTGTAAGAATGTATCCAACCCACAGGATTTAAAAGATAATATTTTCAGCACAGTGTTTTCTCAAAATTACCAGTTGAGTTTTGGGGCTATAATGCTTTGGGCTTTCTAATGGTGACTTAGCCCATTAACTTCTCTGTAGACTACAGATGATGTCAAGTACCAAGCTTCCGTATGACATAATGCTGATACTCAGTATGGTCTAGGGAAGGCACGCATACCCCCAGCCCACTCCCCAAAGTTTGCTGCTGCGCTGTTCCCCAGCCTCTCTGAATGACTGTTTTAGCTGTTTCGGGAGAGGGTATGTGGAGTACGGAGCTACAGCTTTGTTGTCTTGGAGCTGATGTGGGCTGCAAGGGAACTGATTGTGCCGCTTGCCAGGACTAAAAGCTGTTGGGAGCTGGCTTCTTCCTATGCCTGGCAGCAGGTACTGATGGTTGTGCAGGTGTATACCTGTGTGTATTTAAGTCTTTCATTTCTCTTTTTACAGTCACTTTTCAAATCACCTTCTGGTGTCTTATGAACCACCAGCGGCTGCACTCAGCGGGACGAGTAGCTCTGCTCTAAGTGACAATGTCTCAGAGCATGACTTCACTCTGTGTCCTGCCTGTCCTTCCTATAAAGCCTTTCTGGGGTGCTGAGTTTGCTGCTCTTCACATGTCCAGATAGGCCTTTTGCCATAGGGAGGAGGTTTTCTCCCAGTCAGCTGCTTGGGAGTAAAAAAGGGGAAAAGGGGAGAAATTAATATGTTTTCAAATTACAAATGTTAGTGGTAGCCTCATAAGAACGTAAGAGATCCCCTGCTGGATCAGATCAGGGATCAGTCCAGCCTAGCATTCTGTCTCCGGCAGTAGGAGTAAGTGATGCTATGTAGGAAGAGCATGAAAACCCAGCTACCTTTTAGTGATTTCTTCTCTTACTCCTCCAACATCTATATTTGTTAAATCAGACACGCAAGCAGGTACATCGCTTGTGTCCCCGTTGTCTATGGACTTTTCTATTGTCTTTTGGAACTTGATGCTGTCTGCTTCCGTAGCTTCCTGTGACAGCAAGTTCCAGCAGTTCATTACCCGTGAGTAGTAAAAATTAGAAAGTTCTTCTTTAATATGTTTTGAGTCAATCTCTTACTAGCTTCATAAAGTACCCTGAGTTCTAATATCACGTGATACAGTATACGACCATTCTATATTCACCTTATCCCTACTATGATTTTTTATACCTCAGTCATGGCAATGGCACCCATTTTGGGGTTCTCCATTGTTCTTTGCCTTGTTGCTTCTGACTAGCTCAAAATCTTTTATTTAGAAGCAGTCATTTAAGGAAAACCTAGGTTCCTCAAGAGGCAGCCTCTGGTTTCTCATTCATGAGTTGTGGCTAAAGCCAGTTTGAACATATATAGGTATAAATTATGTTTCTGTTGAATGTTTCTGCAGCTTCAATGTAGAGTATAAATGCAAAACCCAAAACAGTTTCTGGAAAGTTGCGTACTCTGATATTTTGCAGTGAGGTACAGCTGCTTAAGCATTTGATTTTTCCAGGGGAAGTCCATGTTTCCGTCATCTCTTACTGAATCCTGTGGGACAAAAATAATTTCTCCCCCACCCACTATTTAGCTAAGTGTAGTTTCAATTCTCTTCTGTTAAGTGACATCTGCCTATTCCATGCTTGTGCTACTTTTTATGTAGCAGCAAAAAGCTCTATTAAGAACTTCTGTATATTTTTTTCAAAATAAAATACTGCATCAGATTAAATCAGGATCAATGGATTTAAAAGTCCATGGTTTTTGTATATATATATATATATATATGTATGGTATGCTATGGCAGTAAAAAGAAAAAATATCTTTTTAGATTAAATACAACTTCAGTCTCTGATCCTGGCAGTGTATCTGCCTAGTGCCACTGTCTTTTGGGAAGTCTGTGTAGGAACCTACCAATAAAGATACAATTGCAAGTTCGAGACAGTTGCTATAGGTTGGTTTTTTTTACTATAACATTGGCTGCTAGGTATGTTAGCTTTCTTTTTGTTTGTTACACTATAGTTGCACTAACTGATTCCTGTCAGGATTTTTAACATGGTTATATTTGCATAAGCTTCTCTTATTATATATATAGACCCCAAAATTCATGTTCAAGCTCATTGGTTTCCCTGAGGATTATTGTCAGAATTTTTGGTTAGATGAAACATTGTACTTGTGCCCTGTATCTTTCAGACAAACAAGAAGTAAAATACTATGCCTGCCTTAACACAGTCAAGTTAAATGCAAAAATAAGACTTAATTATGAGTTAAATCCAAAAATAAGACTGGGGTCACAAAAATAAATCCAGGATTATAGTGGCTGGGAACTGCAGAGCAGTTTCTTTGCAGAAGCTTAACAGAGGCACACCAGGTATGCGTTTATTGCTGTTTACTTTGGAACTATTCTGAGGAACTCTTTTTTCTTAGGTCTGTTGCTTGATAACCCTCAGAAGGGAAGTTTTGCTGTGTTGTACAAAAGAGGAGAACGTCCTTGATCTGTCACAAACTCTGCAAAGCATGATAGTAGTTGTTTAAAAGAGGTGATAAATAAAACAGAAGTAGAGAGCAGCATGTGAGTTACCTAGCTGCAAGATGCACTTGTTCTACCAAGTTTTTCATCCTGTCCAGTATGCCACCAAATGTGAGCTTTGATAAACTGTTGAGAGAAGCAAACTCCAGAGCAAAACGCTTTCTGTCAGCTTTGTTCTGTGTATGAGATGCAATTATTTGAGACTCATTTAATTACTTTTTCTGCCATAGTAATGGAAGAGGCTCTCTCAACCATGTGGGACCCAGACCCAGGTCACAGCTTCCATACTGGACGTGTCACCATGGGATTTATATTTTTTCTTTCACGTTGTTGCTGGATAATATTGAAGTGTATTTCAGTATCTGCCTTAACGAAAGTGTCCAAAAGGGTTATGTGGTTCTCAGTATGCTGAAGAAGAATTAGTTTCTTCTTCCTGTTTTGTGTTTGTGAAGGGCACATCCAACAATGAACTTTTTTGTTCTTAAGACTGATCATTGTGAAGGGTCATACTCCAATGATTAGTTTCTAATATATATAGTATGTGCTCTGTACTTTTATGTGCTTCCATGCAATGAGAGAAGTTGGGAAGGGTGATTGGAACTGGGTTAGATGCCTGTGCTTGTGTTGTGGCTATCCTCTGTAAACAAAGCGTGAGGCCCCTGTCCCTGGGGGGGTGTGTGCTTGCCTGTGTGCATGGAAAGGGAACTGTGTGTATAAAGAAGAAATACAAAATTATCCTTATTATTGTCAAGTGATTGATCAGGTCACTCGCACTGGTGCTAGTTACATTTTGTAGCACGTGTCTCTGTTCTGTATGCTGTGTGTGCTACATGTGTGCATATACAACTGTTTAAAGAATTTTAAGTGTTTTTAATATTTTAGTAGTCTTCTTTCCTTCTGCTTCTATGGCTAGATACATGCTCATGAAAGGCCTCATTTATGCAGTTTACTGTTAGAAGTGTTATAGGGTGTTTTGTTTTGCCCTAGTGGATTTCAAGGAGCTCTTCTGGATACCCGAGTGCCACAGTGCTCGTCTTTTTGTCAAGCTTCTTTTATACAGGGGGAAGTGAAAGCTTGTACCTTCACAAGGGGAAACTGCATCTTTTCTGCAAAGTCCGTGTAGGCTCCTTCCTTCCAATAGAGTTCTTGCCATTCCAGGCCTTAGGGACAAGTACATTGATTGAGGTGGTAATCTGTACATTTGTCACATGCCTCTAATTTATTACTTATTTCCTGAATATCACCTCTATGTACATTCCTTTGTTTGGTATATAACATATGAAACTGAAATGAGTACTGAATATATCATGTTCAAAAGAGTTTATTCCAGTGCTTCAGGATGGCCTTTCTGAATAAAAGCTGCCTCTTGCAGGCTAAGCTGGGTGTAGCAGTAGCTGCAGAGTATGTGTACTGTTAATTTTATTCAAAGCTGCTTTGGGCTGGTTTGGTGGGGTTTGTTTGGTTTTTTAAAGATGATTGCCAAAGACTCCATAGTCTTAGGAAATAAAAAAATACCTTATAATTGTATGGATTTGTTATTTTGTTGCACTGTAGGAATCTATTTTAGGGGGGGGAAAAAGCCCCAGCCTGTTGTTGAAATGACATTTCAGCCTTCCTGGCATCGATGGGAGTACTGTGTCTGATGTTATTAATTCCCACGTTTACCTAAAATAAGTACAATAAGTTAGGAAAAGCTCTGAAGAACCAGAATGGCCTCAGGACAGACTGCATATTGATGCTTGCAGAAGCTGTGAGCAGCTACAAGATCTGAAGACTGTTTATCAGGTGTGGTAAAGAAAGCCTTTTTAAAAATAAAAAAGCTTTCTTGCGCTGCCTGATGAAAATAAAATTTTGCAGAGCAAGGATAGTTGCCAGCATTTTTGTAAGCGGAGATAGTTGAAGTAAAACCAATCAAATGAGTTAATCATAACTCAACTTGATTCCTGAAAGCAAGGGATCTAATCTGACGCTTAACCTTTTTCAACTTGTAGTTCCTAATCACTTTCTGGTAGACGAGTGGAGTTTTGTTTAACAAGTTTAAGTATGGTGGCAGGAGATTATTTTTTTCCCCCAGTGATTTCCTTTCACTGTTTCCAAAGATCTGTGACTACTGATTGAAAACTGTTGTGCTAGTGGATTTGGCTTTTTGGATGTTAGCTGAACCATGGGCTTAGTGGCTACATCTGGCCACTTATTAAACAGTAATAATATCTATTTTATTCTGACTGACTTCAACCTTTTTGATATTTTCCTTAGACAATCTGCTTCATCTTGATTCATCATCATTCCAGGATTCCTTGGGGCTCTCTCTCAACATTGGTATGGTACAGAAGATTTAAAATCAGGTATTGTTTTGGGTCCCTCTTTCCTGCCAAAATGAAACACACAGTATAGAACTCGATGCATTTTTTTTCCCTGCATGATTTGTCTTAATGTTTTTGTTCTTCCAGCTGATGTTCACAAGGAATAGAGTCACGTGATGTATGAAGGCAAACACATACACTTCTCTGAGGTTGACAATAAGCCCTTGTGCTCGTATAGCCCCAAACTGTGCAAGCAGAGGCGACTTAACGGCTACGCCTTCTGTATCAGACACGTTCTGGAGGACAAGACTGCCCCCTTCAAGCAATGTGAATATGTGGCCAAGTATAACAGCCAACGCTGCACCAACCCCATCCCCAAATCTGAGGACCGTAGGTGAGTTCTGGTTACCTATCTGCAAAGTGGGAAATCGCTGGGACGTAGGTGTGAGTTTTCTTTTTAGATGCCTCCCTGGTTTCAGGGTGAGGGGGGAACTGGCCTGAGTGTTTTGAATTCCAGGATGTTCCTTTGAGGGTTTTGTATCAAGACCAGTAAACTTTATTTTATTTTCTGTGCTAGTCAAGTGCTCAGAAAGTGGGCAGTAACTTACTGCCAGGGAAGTTTTCAGGAGAGTTCATTGCTTTTCTTAAATTCACTATAAACTGTGGATCGAATCTGCTACTCAGTACCTGCTGTTCTAATTAAGTTGCTTTGTCACTTATAGTACATGCTCTTGAAAAGGCCTGCTTGTTTGGCCAGCTGTGCCAAAAGCACACTTCCATCTTCTTTTTCAGGACAAACAGTTGAAAATGCATACCTTGTGGGCTTAGGGAGCAGTGACACATAGGGACAGATCCAGAATTACAATTCGGTGTCTGTGATTTGGTACTGATCTGTAGTGCTGTGTTATTGGAATAAAATAAATATTACTTCATAACAGATGAGCCAGCTGGGAAGGCATTGTCCACTCCCTTTCTCTTTTGCTTACCCCTTTTCTCTCCTCCCTCCCTGCCCACGTGAAGATGCCCAAGGTGCCCAGGTATTAAATGTCTTGCAAGAAATAGTGCTTGAAGTGGTTGGAGAGCTGGGAATTCAAACCAGATTTCCTGAATTGCAGCCCATACTGTAACCACAAGGACATTCTTCCTTGCTCTTTAAGACTTCCTGAACACCACTCTCATTGGTGTTGCTTGGGCTGAAATAGTAGAATTTGTTTAACCTTGGCTGCCAGGTATATATGACTTTAATTTTTCGGAGTCATTGTTGCAGGTTTTGCCAGTAACACAGTATTTAATTAATGTGTGTGTTAACTATCTGAGGCTTGTTCTGTTAGAAATGATTTTTTTAGCCTAAAATATAAACAAAATCTGCCAAAAAAGAATCAAATCACAATTCACTGACCTTTCACATTATTAGCTGCCATTCACTAACCTTTTGCATTATTAGCAGTGTTCCCACTGTGCCCTACATAAAACTTCTTTCTCAGCTCACAGCTCCCTCTCTTGTCTGAGACAACAGTTGGACTGTGCTCTAAATTAACTTGCACTTCACCTGCCATTTTAGTTGAAGAGACTGATGAAGTGAGAAAAAAAAACATGAATGTTTGTCAAAAGCTGTAGGGCAAACGCTCAAATGGCACAAGATTAATAACTTTAAGCTGTAATTTGACAGTCGGTGGCTGTTTCTTTGCTACTGTGCAATTTGGGAATAAGTGCACAGAAATGGTCATGGAAATTGTTAGTGCAAATGGTATGCTGTAATTTCAAATGCAAGAGCTGGCTGAGACAGAGTTGCTGTTTACCAGGGGTCATGCTTAAAAACAATAGAAATAATAGTACTTAATGACACTTTTTTAGGTCTCATATGTTCCCACAGAATTTGAAATTTTTCTTTACACCTTGAATTGAGTTCACACTTTGTTCTTTTTGATTTTTCTCAAGTTAAAATGAAGTGTGGTCATGACATCTGGTGTATGTTATATTAGAATAATTCAATTGCATGTCGAGTGTCATATTATAGCACTTGAAGAGGACAGCAGGTGTCTGAAGGAGAAAATAAACTTTTAATTTCAAATGAGAGGATGTGATAGTTTGAAAGAATATGTTAAAAGACTGCTTCTCAGAGCAGAGTTTAATTTTAACAATAAAATTTAATGAATGCTGGTGATAAGACTGTGCCTGCTCTGAACTTTTTTTTTTTTCTGGCAGGCAAACCTGTATCTGTTTCTTAGGAGATTTTTTTCACACTCCGTTCAATATAAAGATGTTTGCTATGTCTGAATTCTTCACTCATAGCTTTGAATTTTCTGTGTACAAAATTGTCAGATGGTCATTTTGCCACAGCTTTAGACATGTAACTGTACATGATAAGAAGCAGGCTGTATGATGCTCTGACAGCTTTCTTATATACTTTTAAAGGTTATAAAAAATAACATTTCTTAACAGGGTGCCTGCATTATATGCCAAAAGCGTCATAGTCTGTCCATAGATAATTAAAATATTTATCACTTGACCCCTGAAAAATGAGATGCTACCAGCCACAAAGATGTTTAATATGCTGCTTTGTTATTAGATTTCATATTAACCATTAACATTCTACAAATTAAATCTATTAATAGTGCATGACTTAATTGCCTTATTTGAAGTCTTGTTTCTCTATCCACTATCTTGTTGTTTTAAAGACTATATACAGGATGATACAGACATAGGTTCTGTATTTGTATTTCTTCTGAATGCATCTCCTAATTTTTTCTTGCCCACATAGATAACACAGATAGATAATGAAGTTCCACTTAATTTTTAAGTTTAGGGTTATTATCTCTAATTCTTCTATTTCAAGAGAATCTTTAAATACTTTATTAATATGCAAGATGCTCTCAGTTTATTTGGATGTTCCTTTAAATAAGTTGCAGAACTTGATTTCAGTCTGGGATGTACTGGGAAGCAGACTGCAGTTGTAGGTGGAAAACCTTGCTGGCTGGATTTTTGCCTTCCCAGTGATGTGGGAAGTTGCCCAGCTGAAGCCTTCGGAGCTGGTCTTTTTCTGTATGCTTCATGTTATGATAATTTCATAGAATATCAACCCACTGCTCTTGCCATACGTGCTGACTGCATTTGACCTCACCTGCTCAGAATAAGCGCCTGAGTAAGGAAGGGGCAAAAAACCCCTATATTATATACCCAGTGCAATACTGTCAGCTGAGAACAACTCACAGGCAGAAGTGACGAATTGTGCCACCAACACGGGCACATCAGAATTGGCTCTTGTAGGGCCAGCTTGACCCTAACGAGTTTTGTGCTCAGAGCCGTGTGAGAGTGTGCTACTTGCACACTATTCCAGTCTTCCATGGAGCATGAACTACTAACGCCTTCCCTGGCATGACATCTGATCCAGAGAGTTTATTGCCTTAACTCAGCTGGGTATTGACTGGTTCCAGCAGAGTCAGTTAATGTCTGTACCAGGCTCTGCAGAACCACGTAAAATCAGAGCCAGTTTGGGCCAGGGCCAACAAAAATCTATCCTGGAACCTGAAGAATGGGGAAGTGGATGTGCATGCCCGCCTGGCTCTGCATGGATCCAGCTAGAGCCTGGCACAGCCAAGATTGAGTTGGTGCTAATAAATTATGCCTATCCAGAACTGCCTGCATGTAGTCTTCTCCAGAGAAGACTTTAAGTGCTCTTCCCAGCTGCTTCTTGCTCCTTTTAGTCCAGTGGGCAAGGCGTTATGCTGGAAGAGCCTAAAGCACAGAGCCAAGTCAATGTGTGCTGGAGTCTGCGAGTGCAGATTTCATTGTAGCCTGTTACCTCTGGCCTTGAGTCTAAAAGTGATGCCTGTGTAAGATACTGTTGGCTTTCAGTGATTCAGTATGGTCAGTTGTAAGTGCCAAAGCTTTATTCTCTGCCATATAAAAATGATGCTGTTAGAGTTAAATGAACAAGCAAAACCCTTAATAGCCTAGAATTCAGAGAATGTTAGTGAGCTAACTACCTTTTCATAGGTTTATTTGTGTTTTCTTTTTGCTTTCTCTTTGTTTTTTCATGATGAAAACAGATCAGCCAGTTTTAGCTCCTTGCCCCTGCACAAGCACGAGGTGGCAATATTTAAGTTTTGAACAATCTAAAGGAAGCATCCACATTGAGCAAAAATCTTTTTTTATTGGAATAAGAGGGGGGAAATTTCCATTGTGTTTTTGTCTGTTTATTATTTTTTCTTCTGTCAAACTAGAAGTGCTTATCAGTCTTTTTCAAACAAAATATTTTAAAAGTGCTTAATTTTAATTATGGGAATAGTGCTGTTGACTTTAAGGGAAGCATTATTGAGCCCTCATTGTATAACTTTATTTTTAGAAATGCATCTCTCAGTATGAATTTACAGTATTTCAGTGTATTCTATTAAGGACTCCACACATTGCTGGCTTTCAGCTTGTCTCATTTAGATTTATTTATTACTTACAACTTAATGTAATAAAGAAATTATTTAGACAATACTAAGTAGCAGGACTTTTCAGCCTGATTTATGAATCCTTATGGGTGTGGATCCCTTGAGAAACTACATGTATGGAGAATGTTAAGGAGCATATATGAATGTGCTTTTTCTTTTTTACCTTTTATGGGCCCTTCAGAAGCACATTGTTTCTTTAAGGGTGGAACAGCAAGTTGAAAGTCACTAAACTGAAGTGTTAAACCTTTTTGGGAGTTTGGTTTGGGCTTTTCTCTTTATTTTTTTTTTCTTCATGAAGACAAGGAATAATTGAATTTTAACCTACTTGTTCAACAAAGCTTACTTTTCTTATATTCATACTGATCAGATTTTACACCTTTATGGTGTATTTCCTTAATCTTGTCCTTATTTATATCCATATCCATGAATGCCATCATAGGTATGTCCTTAGCTTGTTCATTAATACCTTGATGTAGACATCACTTTTTCCTCGTATCTTTGTTTTCATCTATAAGCTGCAGGTTATATATGGGATTTTGCAAGGGCAGAAGTCTGATTGCTGGTGGCATTCTAAAGAGGCAGGAGCGCCTGCCTGTGTGAAACTGGAAAAGGATCAGATCATGGTTCCTGCATTTCTATCACCAGATTGTTTTAATCAGACAAAAATTGTTTACTTCCTAGTATGTTTTCTGTAGCTAAAATTTGAACTCTTCTCCTTTTAATTTTCACGACAAGTTTTCAAAGACTTTTTTTCTTCTTTCTTTTTTTTTTTTTTCATAATAACACAAATTTAAAAGCTTTTCTATATTAGAAAAGCTTAAAGTCCACGTTTGTGGATTCCACGTTTACATATTCCTGGCATCATGTAAGCATTTTCTAGCAGCAGAGAATTTCTTTTGAACTTGGTTTTTGTTTGAAGAACATGCAGCTAATCCTCTGGCTACAAAATTCATCATGTTAAACTACTAAAACAGAATTTAAATATTTATACTACTTGTTCAGTATACTACTTGCTGAGACCCTTCTCAGCAGGTATCTCTAGTGAGATTGTCCATATAAGAAACTGCTCCCTACTACAGTGGAATACATAACAATAATGTGTGCATTGATGAAAATGTTAACTACTTCCAGTGAAACAGCCAAATGAAAGGAAGTAGTCCTCAATGTACTTCTTGGGAGCTTTTGAAATGATCAGTTACTGACTAGAGTTCTTACTGTTTTATGTATCAGGCAGTCCATTTGTTTTTTCAGTATTTACCCTAAAAGATAGTAAATATTTTGAATGGTTGTGTGTGATTCTCCTATGGATAATGACTGAAGACTTCTATAACTTAAGATTACAAATTTTCACTTGTGTAAATTTGTTTGTTTTTTATGCTGTTAAGTGCTGGGAACGCACAGTAGTTGTCTGTTGTATTAGAAGCAGTTGTGTACACTTCTTATAAAACCTCTTGTGTTTTGATCAAAATTCACGAGATGAGTGTGTGTGGATTTCCTTTTAGTGACATCTGTTTTCTTCAGACTTTATTTGGAAGAGTTGAGTTAATAACTGACTGCTTTTACTTTTCAAAGGTACTGCAACAGCCACCTGCAGGTACTTGGCTTTATACCGAAAAAGGAGAGGAAGAAAAAGAATGATCCCATAGAGGAGGTAAAGGTCAGGCATCAGATGGATGCTATGGCCTTCAGCCTGACAGTGCCCACCCTGGCCTTGAAGATGCCCAATGGACTGGATGGGATGTCCCTCTCCCCTCCAGGGGCTAGGCTTCCTCTCCACTACCTGGAGGCAGAATTAGAAGACCCCTTTGCTTTCAACGAGGAGGATGATGACCTGAAGAAAGGGGCAACAGTGAGGAAAAAGTTGCAGAGCAAGTTGGCTCAAAACCGGCAGCGCCAGAGAGAGACAGAGATTTTAAAAGTTCGCCAAGAGCACTTTAGCCCCCTTCCTGCACCTTTGCAGCAGCAGCCTCTGCAGCAGCAGCACTCCCATCTGCCACCTTCATCAGCTTCGTTAAAGCAGACAGGGCTACCGCAGGGCGTAGTCTGCAAGTCACCTCAACCTCTGAACACCAGCCTACCAATGCAGGGAGTGGCACCCACCACACACACTATAGCACAAGCCCGGCAGTTGTCTAGCAAGAGACCTCTGCCTCTCCTGCCACCCGCTAGGGCTCCTGTCACGGACCCTCCAAGGACTGATCGGGTCCTCATGAAAGCCACAGCATTTTCTCCGCACTCGTCCTGCATGAGCCGGCTACAGAGACTGGTGAAACTGTGCACTCGAAAACAGCAGCTGGACACTGACCTGTTTCCACATTTAGGTGGGTAGATAATAGATGCACTGCCTGCTTAATTTTTATCCTGAAACCAAAAGACACAAGGGGAGAGTCTGTCTAGCCCCATCCTGCATTTGTGCATGGTCCTTACAAAATAACCCTGAACTAGGTAATCTCTTGGTGTTTTCTTTAGCCCTGTTCTCTATGAAGGGAATGCCTGGACCCATCACATATGGTTTATGGCATTTTGGTTGTTTATTCTTCTTAACATCCTGTTAACAGTTTGAGAAATCAAACTGAGGTGTAGAAAGCATTGCTTGGATGATACAGACATCATACAGAAGGTTTGCACCTTGGGTCATGGAGACAGCACAGCTGTACTTACATGAGTGGACAAGGTTAGATCGTCAATTATGTGTTAGATCTTAAATATGTGACAAGTGCACATTATAAAATGAGTGCAAGTAGGAGTTTGGAGATTTGGCCCATTGTAATATGCAGATCCAAATTTCCAGTTGACTTGACTGGGGAGATTAGAACAGGAGAGTATTTTTCTTGACTGGGCCTGTTCTGGGCTTATACAGAATGTGAATGAGCAAAAGCAAAAGATTACTGCAGGAGGGCAGCACCGTTACAGTAGATAATTGGAGAGGTGGCGTCTTGTCCAGTGCAGGAATAGTCTCCTCCTTACTTATTATCTAGAAACCATAATAATCAATTGCTGTTTGTGAAATGTAACTAAATGTAACCAACTTGCTGGTATGACAGTACTGCTTTAGAAAGCTTTAAAAAGGCAGCTGACTTTGGGGTTTATTTGTCTGATTATGAGTGCAGACCTAGGTACACCTAGCTGTCCTTGTTACCTTCTTCACCCTCCAAAGTTACCTTCCTTTGCTGCTTAGTTTTAAATTGTACTTTTCTAACAAGTAAAATACTGACAGAGAAAAGGGAAACAGGAGTCAGTGTGTGATATTAGAGCAGGAATGCCATTTATAATGCTAAAAACACTTCAAATAAATCCAAACATTCTTCATATAACATCTTATTTAATTGCAAACATCTGTAATTTTTGCTATTTCAATTAACCTTTTTTTAATTTGCTGTTAAGATCTACCCTTTGGCACTCATGGGATAGCTTGACTATTTGTTCAGAATATAATTAGCATCCCATAGCATGTCTCCAAAGGACGTCGTTCAGAAAAACGCTTTGATAGTCCTACATACAATGCAGCTCTTCTGAGGAATGGCAACTCCAGAGGCACTTCTGAGTGTCACAGGCACCAGTAGCTTAGAAAATGACCTGTGTTTTGAAAGGCTGGAGAAGGATCACTTTCTGTGTTTAATGTTTTACATTCTCACGTGGTGAAGTGAATACATTTTCCTAAAAAAGAGACATAGTAAAAAAATTGATTAGACCTATAAATATACAGTTATGCAGATGTGTAACTGTGTGTGCTTGCAATTAGAATATTTTATACTTGGCAAAGTAATAGAACTCACATATTAATTATGTGAGAGTAGAAAATATATTTGTTATTTATACATAACATGCCTTTAATATTAAAGACTAGTTATGCTGGTTAGAAAAATTTCAGGATTTTTTTTTTATGGTAGTGTAGCACTAGAAATGACTGCACAGAATCTTTAAAAAGATGCAGCCAGTTTTATGTGTACCTACATCAGAGCCATGTAATTGGATATTAATGTAACTGAAGTTTTCAGTGTGAGTATAGCTGAATCTGGATTAGATTTTATTCCCTCATTTCTGCAGTGCCCGTTATAAACAAAACAACAGAACCTCTGATTTAATTTTTAAACTTTGGGTAAATAATTTGTTACATGGTATCAACTGTGGACATCTTTATTGAACAATTAAGCTTGTTTTTTCATTCCTTTATGGAACAGGCGAGAGTAAAAAAGCATATAACTTGAAAGTATAGTTCTGGCATTTTATCTAATGTCTTAATATATCTTAAATTGGTTCAAATGCATATCTTAAAAATAGGATGAAGAATAAAATTTCCAGGGTACTGAAGTTTCTGAAAAAGAGGGTTTCTGATATTTCTCTTTTATGCCAGTGTGATTCTAAATGATGAAGGCGCTCCTGATGTTTGTATTCCAAGTTTGTGTGTGTGTGTCTCATAACTCTGAAAGTAGGTGACCAAGTATTGATGCATTTCCCAAATTCAAAGCACCTGACCAGAATAATCTCAGATATAGTAGATTAGTTTATTTTTAGCAAAAATAAAGTGCTCCTTAGCTCAATCCCAACTGCTGCTCCATTTTCAAGGAGCGCACAAGAAAGTGGAGAAGCAATAATGCTGGTTTGTAAATGCAGCTATGGGGTTTTATCCCACCTGCTGCAAGGAATCTGCAAGAATTCCTCTGGATGTGGGAGACAGAAGGTAAACCTGCAAAAGAGGAAGCTCCAGGTAAAATGTTCCACGTGAGAACTTACTGGACGCTGTTTCTGGTCGTCCTGTTAAACGATTGTGTTTAGCTTGATTAGCTGAGACTGCTGGTGTGTACAGACTGCTGCATCAACACTAAGTGAAAGCATGCTGCTTGGTAAAGGTGCAGGAGTATTCACATCTCTTTCTTTAGCTCTTCTCATGCTAATGTGTGCATTTGGCAGACAATTACAGAGTGAGCAGAGAAACATCCTGTGTAACTGTGTATTTATCTCTGTCCATGCTGCTCTGTCTTACGGTTTTCCTGTTCTCCCTGTGTTTTGGCACAGAGCAGGGGTCAGAATATAAACAGTGGCCTATTTAGATCACATAGTATTAAAAATTGCCAGGCAGTCAGTTCTTCATGGCAGGGACTTTTCTCTTAACTTGGAATCTCTAAAGATTTCATGTGCTTGGTATGAAACTTGTGGTATTTTTCTGTGACTAAGAAAGCTGGTGATTTTTCTTTCACTGCTTATGGATAAAGAAGCCAATAAGGATTTTAAAAGGAAAACTCATATTTGACAAAAAAAAAGTGCATGCTATTTTCACACTATAATGGAGCTGTTATTGTAACTTTTCTGGTATAATTGAGAGTATTATACGATTTAATCAAACATAATTATGCTTGTGACTATATTACACATTCATCTTTTGTGTCATAGGTTGCTCAGAGGCTTATATGATGTGGGTACACTTTTCATCCAGCTTTCGTGTTTTCAATTCTCTTAGGGCTGGATTGGTCTGAAGACAGTGGAGAAGAATTGGAGGATTCAGAGCAGACCTCCCCTTACCAGGTTGCGTGGTCTATCCGAGAAACCCTCGGCTATGAGAGACAAGAGTGAGTATGATTCTTTAGTATTCATGCTGGTCTTGATGGAATAAATCATGTAAATGTGAGCTTCACTTCAAGCTGAGTCAGTGGAACCTAAGCACTTGTTTGAGTGCTCTGCTCAAACAAAGAGTTGTTTGAGCTCATTTGTTTGTAAGAGCTACCAAACAGCTTGTCTCCTTCAGTCCCAGTTTCCACCTAACTTAGACACCTTTGTGCAATCTGCTATCAGAAGGATGCATCAGGCAAGAATTTAAGCTTATTTGCCTGGGTTTAATTGAGTTTAGTGGGATTTATTCATGAACTTGTGTGCTTTGCTGAGTGAAGGTATTTCATGAATTAGAACCAAATGAAGAGAGTTGTTATTGCTTTCTTGTCTTTCCTACCATTTGGGAATAGCTTTGTTAGTAAACTTGCTACATTTTACTCATTGATCCTCATGGTAATTATGCAGGATGTTTTTTTAATGTGTTTTTTAAAGGGCGTGGCATTTCTTTTAATAATTAAGTGTTGAGTAAACCTCTTCCATAGAGTTGGGAGCATTGAAAGGAAGTGATGTGATTGAAGGGATAAGCAGAGCAGGCATTAGCTGCTGGTGCTTACGGTGTTCTCTGTATACTGCTAAGTCGTGGATCTGAACTTACAGCAGGATATGATAATATATGTCTATTAATGTAAATTTTAAGGTGCAAAGTTAAAGCAAAGCATCCTAAGCATAATGTTGTAACGAAACTGAGACATGTTGATGACAAAAGGAAATTGTAGTTTCCATAATATGATTCTCTTCCACTGTGCAACTGGACTTTTTGATACTACAACTCTCTCCCATTTGTTTGATTTTTAAAAATCACAATTAGAGTAATGATGTTAATGAAACGTTATTTTGTTGTTACATGGAAATTCTGAAACTTAACAGAAGTTCTTACCATCTATAAGGATTGTCTGCAAGGTGAACAACAAAGCTGTATCTCTGTCATCAGGACAGACAGCAGGGTACTAAATACTGAAAGCCTGCAGTGAATCAAAGCTTAATAGCAGTGTGTAGACGTTAGTTTTAACTTAAAAAGCAACTTTTAAATAAACTGTTCTGGTAAAACATGAACAGACTTTCAGACTTTCAAATCATATGTAATTTTCAAAGCAGATAGATCTATTAAATAACTTTCCTTACACTCTTCTCTCTGACATTTGATCTGGTTCTTCCACAGATCTGTGGTTTGTTTGTTAGCTTATAAAGGTCATCTCTGTGTGTTTTGCCTTCTGTTTGTCTTAACTTCCTTTGGATTCTTCCTACTCTTTTCACACACTGAGAGAAAATAATACCTTGTCTTGACATTTTCTGTTCCATTTTAGCATTTTATGCTAGCAAATTAAACACTTCCTTAGTTAAATCATGATGGATAAATTTTTGTATGGTACTGGCTGCTTCCATCAGCCTGCCCAGTGTTAGCTCTTCAACTTTCTGAATTTTACTCATGGATAAACATTGATACATTCGCTTGATCTTAGCCTTCTAAAACTTTAATTCCTATTTTGCAAGCTTCTGTAGAGGTTTTTATTACCTGAAATATTTCACTTTGACGCTTTTGCAATGTGGTCTGTCTGCTGTGGAAGATGAATTTGTTCAGACTATTCTTTATTTGATTTGTCAAAATGACTCTCTCTTGCTAATCTGGCGGTGCAGACTGGTGGCTCCTAACTTAGTCAGCCAATGGCTTGTTATGACTTTGAATCTTGGAGACTAATTTTACCAGAAAGCCGATGGAGATTGTTTCTCATAACCTTTAGATTCTGAAATCACATACCTAAACCTATGGGAACTTACCGTTTTTCATAGTAAAATTAAAGCTATTTTTTCTCTGTTCACTTGTGCCTGAGCTTGCAGTCCCGGTGTGAAAGGGGTAACTCCACCAGCTAGCTGCATTCTGTCCTTTTCCGTTTGACTCCGTGGAAGACAGCAGGAGGGATGCTTCTCAGAGCAGATCAATAAAAGAAAGCAAACAGTTAATTTCTGCATTACTGAACAGCATTTCTGGTTGTGTTATTGTGGAGGAATCCTCTAGCTTTCTGTAGAATTTCTTGTGTGATACTCTAGTTGCTCTAAAGCTCTCAAAAATTCACCAGATGGGTTTAAAATAAATGTCTTAACGGTAACGCATTTCTGAGTTCACTTGCCCTCTGGCCTTTTAATCTGTAAAATTTATATTGTTGCAGTCATCTGTGGAAACACAGGCCAAACCTTTGCTTTTATTATCCTGTCCTTTAAATTTTGAAAAATGAGGTTCCTGTGGTCCCAGGATTCCAGGACACAGCGCTTGGAGGCAGGCACAAATGTTTGAGTTCAAATAGCAGTGCAGGAGCTGGCATGGGGCGCAGTGCAGGCAGGGCTGCTGGGGTGGGAGCAGTGATTCAGAGGGAAAGCAGGGGCTGTTCCTACCACAGGTCAGTGAAGCTTCCCCCCCAGATGATTCAATTACTGGGTGTTGTAGCTTAGAAAGTGCTGGAAAACAAAGTAGTGTTTAGCTTCCTATGCTGAAATACAGATAAAGGGAGTGTTTCAAGTAGCGAGTTTGGAAAGGGAGTGTGGGGATTGGAGTCTCTCCTCATACCAGCTCATTCAGAGGAGCAAATATCTACACTGTATTGTCAAAGTTAGATTTGATAACTTGCAATAACTAGGAGAACAAAAAGGAAGAATGGGAAGTTCTTCAAATCCCTCCTTACAGAGGGTTTTGAAGTACAGTTGCTGATGTGTCTCAAAGCAGAGAGCGTGTTCTCCTGGTTCCCTCATGGTGCCCGATGTTCGGCTACCCTTTTGCTTTTCCTTTCTGGTGCTTCGTGCTGCCTTTGTTTTCTTCATGTACACTCAGCCATAATTCCCCTGGGGTTTACATGTGGCGATCTTGAAGGGTTGAGAAGAAGCATTTTGAATTACCAAATAGTTTGCATGCGCTTTCAGACATCTTTTAAAAAATTAAATGCCACACATTAAGTTGAACTTCAGAAGTTATATGTGCAGCTTAAGCAGATAAACTAAATTGAAGCTGGCAAACTTGTTTATGAAAGGGCAACAATAAAAGCACCTTTCTGTTTCAGTACTTGCCTAGCAGAAAAAAGAAAAAAGAAAAGAAGAAAAGAAAAGAAAAGAAAAGAAAAGAAAAGAAAAGAAAAGAAAAGAAAAGAAAAGAAAAGAAAAGAGGAGGTGTTATTAAGATATATTTAGGTTTCTTGGAACATATAAATATGTTTTGGTTCTTACTGGCCTGGAAACAAAATTCTGAACAGGCTTTTAGAAACCGCCTCAAAATAAGCCCTGTCCACTGTAGGCATGATTTCTTTCTATGTCTTGTATATATGTCTTCATCTACTTTTTAAAAATAATCTCATAAACTGCAGTTCAAAATATTTTAACATACAATGACTTTTTTCTGTCTAGTTCAATGGAGAGGGAAGTAAAAAGTCTCAAATATAGAGATATTTGCCTTAAAAAACACTCTTTTCACTAAAAAAATCCCACTTTTTTTTCCCCTAAGAAATATTCCTGTCTTAAAGTTAACGTGTAACCATATTTAAAATTAAATCGGTATATCTGCAACTTCGTTTAAAAATTTTGGCCCAAAGCGGTAATGAAATATCAAAAACATTAGACCTACCTATATCTAACTGATCACATCTACGTATTCCTGTTTTCTATTAATACATTGGAAAAAAGAAAATCTATATTAAATAGCACACAATTAAATTTTTCTTACCAGGTTGTTTTTCTCAGTAGGCATTCTTTCCTAAGAGATCTTTAAAGTGTGTTTTCTTTTCATCTTCAATATGAAAATATTTTAAAGATTACAGATATTAAATTTTGCTGCTAAGCATTTAAGTGCAGAGGTTAGTTACTTGTAATTTATGCTTCTAGAAAATAAAAACAAAATAAATAGTATTGTTGACTTTACATAAAGCTTTATAAAAATGTGCCTTTGTGTCAAGGCAGTGTTTGCTCCTGCAAAGCTTTTGTGGGCAGCTTTAGCAGAGATGGATACAGTCTCTTAAACTTAGCCTGTGTGTGAATGGAATCAGATTAGCCAGAAAGGAATGTAGGTCTTAGTCATATTGCCTTTCAGGGACAGCTATTCTACCTGCATTTCTGGATCTTACTTTATTTAGTAAATATCATGGCTGGTATTTCACATCTCTTCTTTCGCCAGCTAGTTGTGGTCTGCTTTACTTTGTGCAGGTTTGAATGCCAGCTCATTCAATCTCGCTGACCAGGCTCTGCATTCTGAACCTTGGGAGCTTTTGATTTACTTCGTTTGTTTGGACTTGTTTTCTTCCCCCTGCCGTGTCTTTGTTTTGCACACAGGAGAAGTTAGCAGAAATTTTCTCTCTTCTATAAGGAAAAACTTAAAGGAAAAACTGACAGTGTCTACTTTGTTTAGGTTCAGTGCACGGTCTTCCTTGCTCCATGAACGATAAAATCGTTCTGCAAACTAGTGCTTGTTGTGGAGGTCTTCTGGGTAGCTTCATGGACCTTGTTGTTTTAAGAAGTTCCTCTGATGATTTTATTATGTTTCATGATTTTTGCTTCATTTAACTGAATGTGTTGACATGGTTTGATAGTCTTGTTGATATGTCTCTGGACATTCAAAAAGCCCAGATAAATGGGAAAAGGCTTTCTTAAGCAGACAAAGATTTGGATCAGTCCTTCACCTAGTCATTATTTAGCCCTGGTCTGATTTTTCCCTCAGTACCTTTAGAGTTAAAGGTGAATTTCTTTTCCACGTCTGTATGGTAACTCAGCTTTAACTCTGCAGTAAGGGGAAAACAGTATCAACTGCTAGTTGTGTGAGTGTGGATTTTGGTTTAGGAAGGAAAACACCACCTGGCAGAGTAAGAGGAATTGGAAAAGGTCAGCAGTTTTGGTACTTGTTAGAATATGACCATTTTCTCTAGCATGACCTTTCTTCAATAAATTTCCACTACATAGTTCCCCACCCTTGTCCTCTCCATTAATTGCACTTTGATTTAAGAGTTTGTCTCATTTGCTGAGACATTTACAGTAAATAAAGGTTAACAGTATAGATTTTTTTTTTGAACAGCAGACTTTAGACATTTAAATGTGTCAGACTTGATGATAAATTGATGTAATCTCTAATAATGACATACTAAGAAGGGTAAGTACCTTTAGGATTCAAAAGGGATCATGCTCTTACCGTTTCTGAAGCATCCCTGCCTGATTTCAGCATTTAGATGTTTGTGGGGCTAGAAGATAGATGCCAACTTAACAATTCTATTAAAATGACATATTAGCTTGCTTTAAAAAAAACCCAACAACCCAAAACTTAAAGCCTATTGGGTTTTGTTTTTCTTCCTTCAGGTCCGATGATGATGCAGATGACAGGAGTTCCAGGGTGACCAGACTTTGCACTTACTTTCAGCAGAAATACAAGCACCTCTGCCGCCTGGAGCGGGCAGAATCTCGTCAGAAGAAATGCCGGCATACACTCCGGAAAGCCTTGCTGCAGGCGGCCAGCACAGAGCCGGAGCGTGCTGGGCAGCTGATACAAGAACTCCGAAGAGCAACGTGTGCTCGTACCAGGTTAGACCTTCCCCTGTGACTGCAGTAACCTGGGGTCTGGACAAGGTGGAAATAGGCAGAGTATCCAGCAGCTGAAATGCTGAACTCTGAAACTGGCAGGCATGCACAAGGCAGAAAAACAATGACACAGGAATGCCTGTCAGTGGAATAAAATAAACATGTCATACAGTGTTTTCCATGAATACTGGCATTCCCCAGCTTTGTGTTTTAAAAAATGTGGATTGTTTGTTCAGCAGTATTTAGGCCAGATTTCTTAAAATTTGTCACAAAATAAGTTAGTGGTCTGCTAAAATTTATTCTTATTAATTAATCTATGTATTTTGGCTGCCTTCAAATATCTGGTACTTTACTAAGCACAGTTCTTTAGAAGGTGTGTGGTCTGGTCTGCAGTTCACTGCTTCAATTCGGATTTCATTTTTCAGACAGCTTTTTTTGAAAAGTCTGTACCTCCTCTTAATTCTCTTTTCAGCAAATCAAACTTAAGATCATGCTTTTTGTTAGATTTAACTCAATCTAACGTTAAATGAAACTTGACAACAATATGAATACCTTCTAACAACTCTGAAGGTTACTTTCTGTGGGAATTCTTTGTAGATAATGTCAACATCCCTCCAGCTCTCCGCATACTGAGGGTTTGTTGATTCATATTTGTGCAGAAATAGACTAAGTCTGAATTCTGGCATGAAGTCTGGGGTATCAGCAGCATCCTTTTGCTGTTGTGATTTTGATTTACAGGATGTGTGACTATGAGGGGTAGGAGGGGCTAATGTGAGAGGCAGACTGGAGCAGGGTACTGAGAGTATATTCTTGTTATGGATTGCTTTTGTTCCTCAACAGTGGACTGTGGTTTATAACACCTGGAGGGTTTATTGTTGGGGAGGTGGAGTGATGCTGAATAGCTGCTCAGAGGTATAATGTAGAGGTATATTATTAGTTTATGAAGCTGTGTAAACGTCTCCAAACTTAAACGACAGCAAAACCTTGCCCAAACTCTTACTGTTTTTTTTTTCCCCTTCATAATTTTTGTCTTTTATTACGCAAAAAAGATTACATTGTTTTGGGTAGAGTGACAAAGCCAGGTATGCCTGTCATCACTAATCTGGTTAGTTTAAGTAACCACAGAGTTTTTTCAGTTACAAAATTTTTCACAGGATTACTGTTGCTAACTAAAACTTGGCTCAGTCAAAGTGCAGTGGATGACAGAAATGACTGAAGGAAAACAGTCAGGCTACAGACAACTTTTTGTCAACCTAGAAAACAGCGTGTACAGAGGTGAAATTCAGCCCTGGAATCGCCAGCTTTGTCTACATGAAGGTGACAAATGCCTCAAGAGCAGGCTAACACCGAGCGAGCTGTGTAACGCTTGCAGTACTCATCCACACTGCTGTCTGGTTGCCTGCTTGCAGCTCAGGCTCAAGGCATTGAGGCTGTGCTGAGGAAGCGCTCAGCTCCGGGCACCTGCTGGTGGATTGGGCTGTAGCACGTTGAAGAAGGAGAGCTTTTACCCATGTTGAGCATGCTCAGGCTCTGCCACTCCAGAGCTCAGTCTGAGTTTGTCTGAGCACATGCTTGCATGTCAGCTCTGGGGATGCTCGGCATGTTTTGATTTATGAACAGGCTTGGAAGTGCACTTGACTGCCCATGTAGGCATACCCAATATGTTGTATTCCAAAGACTGACCTTATTTTAAGGGTCACCTGTGTTGACACTCACCTACTGCTGTCCTTGGCTCTGTTTGCAGGATGTTGTAATATTTACATGGTAGTAGCACACAGCACCTCTCATTACAGTTAAGGCCCTGTGAAATAAACAGTAATCCTGTTACTGCAGTCACACCTTCACCTGTCATTGACATATATTCTGTATCCCTGTGTGGAGTCTGGTAGTAGTGTGCACTCATCTGGATCATGACACGCCACACGTGTTATAATTTTTCATTCTACTGTGCTGCATTTGATGCAATAATTGTGCTAAGTAGCCACCTGAGACTGGGTTTTGTCTCTCAACTATTTTATGCTTTTTTTTTTCAGCACAAGCCAAGCGAGGCAGAGAGATGCAGAACCAACAACCTGTAGTGGGACTTCGAAGGGAGAACAGTGCACTAACAAGGCCCTTCCATTCACCAGGCATTGTTTTCAGCGTATCCTCTTAACTCTGTTTGGGAGCTGCATTCAGGCATGGAAGCTGTTCTTTTTTTAGGGGTTTTTGTTTGTTGGTTGTTTTTTTTGCATTGACAAATAAGTTTTTACGAAGAAATACCTGTTTGTTGGTGTCTTATCAGCTACTTCACTCTTAATTTGTCTGTGTGATTTGGATCTGTGACAGTGAAGATAAGTAGTTTGCCACTGGTAACTGTCATAGTCACCTTGTTTTACTTTCTAAGCTGTATTTAGTAGGTGCAAGAAGCCTTTACAAAAATGATCATCTTTCATGGATGACTTGGTACAAAACATGTGGCTTTCAGCCTCATGGCTTTCATACAGTTCTTGATAGGTAGACTGGCTACCTAGGAAGGGTTTATGGGAACAAGTTTTTACTTTTTACTGCACTGACTAGAAAGATGGAAATCTGACCCTTTACATTGTTTAGAGAAGCAGAATAGGAGGAGTCACAGAATTTAAATTCTAGATGTGGGAGAATTTCCAGTGCTGGGGATTTCAAGCAAAGCCTGAAAAGGATGTTGAGTCAGTGCATGAAGATTGCAGAAGGGAGGGAGCACATTAGATGTGAGGTTTGGTTCTGAAGGCTATAATCAGGTAGACTTCTGACCTGGAACACTTAAGAATTCTGCAGTCTTTCTTTTTTTGTTTTTAGCTGAAGATTTGTTGGTGCTTTTGTTGGAGTGACTCCTTTTGTTTGAGCTTTTGGTTTTGATATTTTAAGTAACTAGTGCTGATCTGTTCCAGTTGCTATCAGACTGCAGCACTTTTCAATCCTTTTGGTTTGCAGATGCCTTGTTTTTCTTGGTTGATTTTTGCATGCCCCTTAAAAGTAGTCTGCAGAGCAGTTCAGAACCTCTCTGTGAGAGAGCATCATTGTGCACAGCTGTGTTTGGCATTTGCCTCATGATTCTGATTACAGTTTTGTTTTGGTTTTTTAAGTTTAAGTGGTCTTGCTTGTTGGTGTGCATGGAGCAGAGAAGTCAAGACTAGTGATTTTGCGTTGGTGACTGTTTTTTGCCTCTGCACTTTCTTCTCAATGGAAACACTTTCCTAAAATGAGCAGTGTCTTGGTTCTGACCCATCTGTCCAAGTCTGCCATCTGGACTGTTCTGTAGGTTTTCTATTTGCTTTATCTTTTCTTTTATGTTTTAACATTTTCTGAACATACATAGTGATGCTGAGGTCTAAGAACTGTTCAAGATGGAAGGAGTGCTTCTAATGTTGTTTGAAAAAACACAATGAAATATCTGTTTGATTTGCTCTAAGTCTGGAAACATTTTCACTCCTGTAGGGGATTTTTCTGAAGGCAAGCCTACATTTGGATTTATTTGACCTTTCTGTCTGATTGCACATTTTTTTTTTCAGAGGAGCAGGAAGGATCTTGAAACTTCTTTGTCTGTGCTCTAATGATAAATGCCAAAAATGTACCTTAAAAGATTGAATTAAGAAATACTCTTTCTTTTAATGTTTCACTATGGATTGTCATTAGTCTGCAAGGAAATAGTCCTGTTGACTACACTGTTCCAACTGCTAGTATTGATCTATCGATTAAGACTCCAGGAAAAGGCTTCTTTTTGCTAAGAACTCGTTAGTGAAATGGCTGTTTCTATAAAACTATCTCAATATATAATAAAATCATTAGACATTCTGCATGAATGCAGTTTTTCACTTTAAAAGTTGGGTTGAGCCTTACCTTTGAACTTGAGTAGCCAAGTTAAGGTGCTCTTTAAAAATAGCATCTATGGACAGGTAGAGCTGAAGGCTCTGATCTTCATCAGATTGATAAATCAAAGGGCATTCCTCCATCATTGCCTTGTGTGTTATTCCTGATGCAGAAATGCACAGATATCTTGTTGAACCGTTCTCAGCAGCTCTTCTCAAGTTGCACAGCCAAGTTTGCGGATGGTCAACAGTGCTCTGTGCCAGTTTTTGACATTACACATCAGACACCTCTGTGCGAAGAACATGCCAAAAAAATGGTAAGTAAAAAGCCAAAACTGTAATTATTTGTGTATTGGGATGATCAGAAGTTTTATCCCTAGGTTTTCTACGAACTCTTGCTTGACACCTAGCAAGTTTATTAACTTAAAAGCTCATTTCCTTTTATTTTTCTTAAGAGGTTAAAGCACGCCAGACATTCCCTATTAGTATAAAGTATGTTGTGAAAATCTTTTGCATACTTTTGAGGGTATAATAAAGTGTGCAAGAGAATATCCTTCACTGGAAGAAATTTGATTCCTCTCTTGAGTCAAAAAATAGAAAATCATTGTGAGAGATCCTGTGGTCATCTTATTTGGGCTCACTCCTGGCCCTTGGATCTGAATATAGTATGAGTGTGGTATGGTGAGAACACTGCATCTCAAACAGTCTCAGTACATGAGGCCCAAAATATTTTGTAGAGGAAGTATAGACAGCAATTACAAGCATACAAATAATGGGTTTGCTACTTTATTTACCTTTTGGTGACTAATAGAGTTTATCTTTAACCTCCTTCAGGGATCTGTGGATCCCAGAAGAAAAACAGGGGCCTACTACAAGTTGAAAGAATGCAGAAATTAAGATGATGTCTTTTGCTCTCCTTTTATGCCTCCCATCTTCCAGAACAAAACTTTTAGGATAATTCACAAACCTACTTTTGTCTTGCCCCTCCTTCAAGGCATTAGGTGTGAAAGTGCCTTTGTTGTTGTTGTTGGGTTTAAGTTGGTTTTGGGTTTTTTTTTTTTGTACCTCTCCAATACTTGTGAATTACAGACTTCCCTGGATTAAAATGTGAGGGTCTGCACTACACGAATTTGTATGGGGTTTTCCCCTTCTCCCAGGCAATCTTCACTGTGTGTCTCAAGGTTTACTTAAGTAGCACATGCAGTCCTCTGCCATTCCCTGTAGGATGGCAACTGAAAACTGATGATTGCTTAGTTTATTTTTTAATTGATCAATGATTGCTGTTCAAAAGCAACAAGTTGTTTGCCCACATCCGTACCCTAGCCCTACAGTATTATTCCAGTTTCCTCAGTGACACTGGGCAGTTGAGGATGCTGGCTTCAACTGCTGCACACTGTTCCCATTATCTCCACCTTAAAACAGTGTTCTGTCTTCAACACTTAAGGAATACTGCCAAAGGTTACGGTTCTGCACTGATTTAATTAGGGCTTGCTATGATGATTTTTAAAATGACATTATACAATCTCCTATTTAGTATACATCATAATTTGGTCTGTGGGATTTTTGCCACTGGAATGAATGAGGAAGGAAACAGCTTAATTTCTGTACGCTTGACTGGGTGTAGGTTAGCTGTCAGTTTTACATTACATATGAATGTCTGTAGAATGTCCAGGGGAAAGTAATACTTGTTCTTAATATGCTATTGTTTATTTCCAAAGGACAATTTCTTGAGAGGGGACAGCTCCCGTAAAGTTCAGCACCAGCAGCAGAGGAAACCCAGGAAAAAAACGAAGCCACCTGCACTTACCAAAAAACACAAGAAGAAGAGAAGGCGAGGCCCACGCCGGCCCCAGAAACCCATTCCTCCTGCAGTGCCCCAAGGGAACCTCACCATGCCTGCCAGTGTCTCACTGCCAGTAGAGATGCCCCACATACGGTCAGTGGTAGCACTGCCCCAGTTTGCCCACCACTAGCCTGAACATTGTCAGTAAGCACTATAGAAAGATGTGATGTTGCTGTGCTGATCAGCATCTGGAGTGGGGCTAGAAATTGCATCTCCATGTGACTGTTGAAAAAAACCTTAGGGTGGATCATTCAGGGTTTGAGCAATTATTGAGGTTTATGGATAAAATGTCTTGCTCCTGATGTCTATCTTATTTATTTAATCAATGGGCTAAGTATAAGCTTCCTAAAGAAACTTTCTAAAAGCAATTTTTTCCTAGATGGTGAGGGGGAAAAAAAGTAAAGGTGTAGGCAAACACCCATTGTAGATGGACGTGCATTCATAGTTGTTCAGAGGAATCAGAGTTGAATACTGGAGAGTAACAGTACTTTCTGTCCAGGAGCCCCTCCACACCAGAGCTGAGTGCTGATGAGCTGCCCGATGACATCGCCAACGAAATCACAGACATTCCACATGACTTGGAATTGAATCAGGAGGACTTCTCTGATGTCCTGCCACGGCTGCCCGATGACTTGCAAGATTTTGATTTCTTTGAAGGTACTATTTTGTTTTATTTTATGCTAATGTGAACACAGTCATTGAACTGACAAAAAGAGTGTTTCTAAAATGCATTTTGAGGGGTTGTTTGTTTTCCTACAGAGGTAATAACTTCTACATAAGGAACTGTGCATTTGCTCTATCGTTTGTTGAGCTCTGAAGTAAAGCAGACTTTAAGAAAACTGGTATATGTAGTTCTCTGCTTGCTCTTATAATTACTGCTCTGAAAATCCTAATTGGTTTAGTATTTTAATAATTCATTTTACATTTTTACTGCCTGTCAGTGTTGCAGTTTAATCAAGAGTATTCTCAGTAACAGCATCTTTCTGCCATTGAGTGGGGCTGGAATCACAGTCAATGTTGGCCTTTGATGAAAAAAGAAAGTGAGAATAAAATCTTTAAATACATTTTTGAAACTAGCTTTTGATCAGAACTGTGCCTGAATTTCTGGATTCTAAAGCTCAGAACCTATCACAGATAACAAAGAAATTAGAACTGCCCAGAGTTGGGGTGTGTGATTTCTCTGGTCATTTTCTGGTATGGTATGACGTCAGACTGTGTTTGAGTTGGAATTAACCTCAGTTATACTGTCTCTGTAAACTTTAGGTCCAGGCTGTAATGTGGTAAGTAGAAGGGAGTTTGTGGACTATTTGTGTTATTGCAGCATTGAAGAAAATTTTATTTAAGGGTTTTTACTTTAGTGAGTTTGAGAGACATCTTGTATTGTAGCATGAGGAATAGGAGAGCAAAGACAAGGAACTCCACTGATGAGGAAGGTGTAATTTCTCATTTTTCTTACCTTGCTTACCTAGTGAACACTGGTGACTGTGTGCTGTGTTCTGTGTGTACTGCAAGCCGTTCAGGAAGAGTATCTTACAATACAGTTCTGTAGTGAACTGTTTATGCATCTGCATCCTTAGAGTGCCAGTGCCAGACTCACCTGAGAGGAGCACACTAACTTCTGGTGTCCCTGTTTCTGCAGGTAAAAATGGAGATCTCCTTCCAACTACAGAAGAGGCTGAAGAACTGGAACGGGCCCTACAGGCTGTAACTTCTCTTGAGTGCCTGAGTACCATTGGAGTACTTACACAGACAGATGGTGTGCCAGTTCAGGAGCTGTCAGATAGAGGGATAGGGGTGTTCTCTACGGGTGCTGGAGCTCCAGGAATGCAGTCCTTGAGTCGAGAGGTTAACACGGATCTGGGGGAGCTGTTGAATGGGCGTATGGTACATGATAATTTCTCCGGTCTGGAGCTGGATGAGAACTTGCTCCGTTCTGCTACCTTGTCCAACCCACCTACGCCCCTGGCAGGGCAGATCCAGGGGCAATTCTCAGCCCCAGCCAACGTCGGCCTTACTTCTGCCACTCTTATAACCCAGAGTGGCCTTGGGGAGAGAGCCTTCCCAGGACAGTTTCATGGACTTCATGATGGCAGCCATGCCTCTCAGAGGCCCCACCCTGCCCAGCTGCTGAGCAAGGCAGATGACCTGATCACCTCACGACAGCAATACAGCAGTGACCATTCACACTCCTCACCCCATGGAAGCCATTATGATAGTGAGCATGTGCCGTCTCCCTACAGTGACCATATCACATCCCCTCACACCACATCCTTTTCTGGTGATAACTTGGCAGCTACCTTCGCAGCAGAGATGCCCATGATGGCACAGCACTTGCTCCCAACTCAGCTGGATGTGCCACTTAGTGGGGTGGTCAACCCCAGAACTCACTGGGGAAATCTTCCTGTCAATCTTGGGGACCCCTCTCCGTTTAGCAACCTTCTTGGTGCAGATGGACACCTCCTGTCCACCTCCCTGTCCACACCACCTACCACCTCGCACTCAGAGACCACACAGCCTGCCTTCGCCACTGTGACCCCCAACAGCTCCAGTGTGCTTCCGGGGTTACCGCAGACCAGTTTTAGTGGCATGGGTCCTGCCTCCGCTGAACTCATGGCCTCCACCTCCCCTAAACAACAGCTCCCTCAGTTCAGCGCAGCCTTTGGGCACCAGCTGAGCTCCCACAGTGGCATCCCCAAGGACCTGCAGCCCAGCCACAGCTCCATAGCTCCTCCCACGGGCTTCGCAGTGACCGGTGCCACCACTACCAGTACCAATAATGCATCTGCGCCCTTCACCACCTCCAGCTGAGCTTGTCTGCCTGGCTCTGTGCAGGTAGATGGGGGACCTGTGTTTTCTATCTTTTCTTTTTTCCTTTTTCTTTATTTTTTCTGTCCTCTCTTCCCTTTTTTTTAAGAGGGGGTTGAGAAGAAAACCCCTGCTTCAGTACTGACCAGGGTTAGCCCTCTGTGAACCTTGCTGTAGCGTTCACATGTGCTTGTTACGCACCGGTGCTCATTTATTGCAGGCAGGTTCACCGCTCCCCAATAATTCCTAAAGGATACAGCACAGTTACTGGATGTAATTGATCTTAGCAGTAAGACCTAGAAATGGGAAGATACCTCAGATTACTGATGCATGTTACTGTTTCCTAGGGTTTGGATCAGTGCTTGCCATCCTATTAGCATCTGGTAGAAAGTTTTCCAGTTGGCAGAAGTCTCTTTGATATTTTTTTTTTTTATATATATATTTTATTTTACTTTTTTTCCCAAAGGTAGCATCTGGCATGGAAAACTTGGCTGCACACATTGATTTGAGAATGGTGCACTGAAGCTCTAAATCAAGATCATGGTTCAAGGATGAGTTTGGCAGTTTCTTAAAATAGTCTTTTGACCTCCTCTGTGTGAGTGTGTGTTTGGGGTGCAGGGAGCAGCAGTTCATTTTCTTCTTTTGGTGAAGAAGTCGGATTTGTCCCCTTCCAAAACTGGTCACTGTTCTTACTGCATGCTGATTTTTGTTTTTTTATTATGATGATTTTTAATTCATTGAGCAGCGAGGGGATCAGCTGACTGGTTGCCCAGAATCTGAAGGCTGATACGA
>VZRW01000167.1:468170-493361 GCA_013398125.1 Aegotheles bennettii
ATGCTCTGTATGGGAAGCTGAATGTATGTGAGGAACTAGCAGTCATAGCTAACCAAAAGAGAAATCACTAAAGCAAAATAGAGAAGAATTCCTTCTGTCTGCAGGACAGTTCTGCTTTTACTGCCCACCTGCTAAAGACAGTATTCAGTCTTTGGTAGTAATTTCAATTCTTAAAAAAAGCAGTCTACTAGCTTTTAGATTACTTTTTTTTTCATGTTTTTTAATCCAAGAGATAACAGCAGCAGAAATTCCAAGGTGTTTACTTGCATCTTTATCAGGAAGGGAAGAAAGGAATTTGCTTGTGACTTTACAGGGCTCAAACTTGCTACTGTACTCTGACTTTGACTGTAAAGGTAGCTCCTACTTAATATAACAAGTCTCTACTCTTCTTGGCTAGTTTCTGAGATGCAGATGAGAGAGAATAGAAGATCCCACATTTCAGTCTCTTACTGTAGAGGACAGATTTCATTCTACCTTACTGTAAAATGTCGTACTTGCATGTATTCTAATCTAATTCAGGAAATGAAGAGATACAAGCACATGTAATAGGGAGGCCTAATAAATTGTTTGAGCAAGGTTTCATTGAACAAAGTTTAGTCACTATAGAAATTCATTTTGTTAGCAATCAGATCCACACCAAAATCTCTGAACCAAACCTCTCCTTCCGTCTTGCTAAGGAATGAATTTAAACGGGATAGGTCTTTGTCTTCTTACTATTGTAACAATCATACTATCCTTCTTTTCTTGAAAGATTTGTTCTCCTTAAGTATAAAGGAGTATGGATGATGCATATATCCTTTTCTGAAATTGCAAGTGTATGTGGGTGGAGGAAACAAAAATGATTTTCATGCTTCTGTTGTTATGAAGTCCTTATTTCATACTTGGTAAAATAGATCTTAATAATATAAGCAGAATATTTTTAAGTGGTGATTTAAATATGTTTGTAACATTTAAATGTTTTTAAATCATGTAAAAAGTTGAATTGAAGCCTATGATATCCTGCTTGTGATTGTCCTGCTGATTGAGGAATGCCCAGTGGTATTGTGAAATGAGGCAAATCTGACAAGACTTTTATTTATTTTTGTATTATGTACCCCATACTTTGTTGAGGAGACAACTGTTTGATTTGCAAATGATTTTTGTTGTGTCCGTATACCTTCTTCAATGTATTTGGATGACTGGCTGAAAAAGAGTGGAGAACTAGTATACCAAATGGTTAATTCTTTAATCTGCTTGTGTATTCATGTAATCTTAGAGGATGTTAATTTCTATAAATTTGTTTCGGGACTTTGGTCTTGAAATCATCCTTGTGCCCACCAAACTCTTTAATGAAGCTGCAGCTAGTGCAGAGTATATTTGCCCCATATCACATTTCTCTTTCTTAGCAAATGCTGGGGGGAAGGGAGGAGAGGAACTGAGAGCCAAATTCTGGTTGCTCATCTTGGTATAAATTAGGGAGGAGCTCTTTGGTCTAAGGTCACTGTGAGTTTGTACTGGTCTAACTCAGAACAGAACCCAGCCCCTAATCTGAGCATTGATTTAGACAGGGAATTAAAAAAGCTGCCAAAGCCATGCAGGTCCAGAATTCCCATTTGAAATCAGTGGCTGTTATGTACTTGAATTCCTTTAAGACAGTGTAGAATATCAACTCTCTTCCCTCGCTTAGACTTCAATTTTTGGATATCCCTTGATGACTCTTCCCTGAAAAGTGACTACGTAACATTTTTCAATGAGCAGACTCATTGAAGTTTGCAATAAAGCTGCACTTTCAAAAATAAACTTCAGTTTGTATACATTTGAAATAGGAATCCCTCTGTCCTGTCTGACACAGTTCTGAAATGGGTCACCACTCTTGCCTTTTCCTGGTTCACCTGTTCTTCACTGCTGCCAATTTTGTGGTTACAGCCTACCAAGCAGTTACGGGTCTTGATCTTAGCTTTACAAGGTGAATCATTTCAGGCGGGCTTCTACACCCACACAGCCTGTTGACTTCAGTGAATCAGTGTTTTACTGTTGGATGTGAGAGATCTAATCTGAGAGGTATGTGCAGCCAGAGATGTTTCACACCTCATCCTCTGGGAAATACTGCAAGCCTGGTTAAGGTAGTCCTCAAGGCTGTTATTTATGTGGTTCCTGAGTAGAATCCATGCTCTCTTGCAAAGGTTTTTGAGTATTATCTCCTTGCATAGCAATTAGCATTCTAATCACCCTTTCACCAAAGAGCCAGTATAGCTATTTCAGTTCACTGATTTGAGATGGTCAATACCTGTCATGCCCTTTAGTGTGTTAGCAAATGGAATAAGGCTAGTTGAACCTAAAAGTTAATTTCTCTACATAAGATTTGAGTTTTAAATAATTGAAAAAAATTAGACTTAGATTAAAATACCAATAGCATCATTTTGATAATATTAGCACCTCAATTAGTCTTTGTACAAAAGTACTTAGCATAAGATGAACTTTGATGGTGTACAGAGGCTCACCAGGAACAGCCTCATGCTGGCCTGCTGTGTAAGACATTCTGTAAGACACGCTTTGACGTTTCCTTTCACTTAGGAAGACTTTATGCCAACTTTGAGGGGAGCCATATGCACTTAGATACCTCAAAGTTGATTTGTTTTTTGGCCTTGTAATTACTATGATACAAGAAGATGCATGTATGATGCAAGAAGATGGAAAAGTTGCATCATTTTGTCTCCTCTTGCCTTCCAGTTCCTCCAGGTTCTTGCTTAGTTCCCTTCTCATTAGTAGTGTGCTTCTCTCTATGGTTGGGCGTAAAGGCTTTAAATCGGTAATGCTGAGAGGTAGCACAGCTGCAGGTCTGCCTCAAATGTTGTGGAGAAGACAGCAACAGCTAGATTCCCTACTTCATTCAGCAGGTTAGTGAGATGAGGATTTGCAGTTCTCATTTGGAAAGCACTGGAAGGCCCCAAGAAGCTTATCATCTGCTAGGCAAAAATCAGAGGTGGTAATGGAAGTACAAATGAAAGGAAAAAAATGTTGAAGAGTCATTCATAATAGCAAAGAGAAGCCAAGGGAACTATATCTCTTAAATTTTAAAATTTATTATTTTTTTAGAGGGAGATGGGTATTAGTTGAAAAATTGTGAAGTTCTGTTGTGAGCTGTTAGGCGCAGTGTGATGCCACTGGCTTCAGGGGCACAGCCAAGGTGAAGGGCCTAGGATTGAACCTGCAAGCCAGTAGCCAAATTCAGTTTGAAGCCTCATTATGCTGTAACCACGTCTAAATACAGTCTGAGATTGAATCTGCTTGCCGGGATAGAAGGGTCTCACAAAGGAGTACAATAAGCAGTCGACAGGGCTCTTTCCTGGGAAGCTGGCCCTGGCGGTTCCATACACTGCTGCTGACCTCCAGCTGCTGCCCAATGAGCTCCTGCAGCATTGTGGCTGCTGCATTTCCCTGTAGGCATCGGTAGGACTCCAGGGGTATTTCTACCTGTCCTTGTGCTGCAGCGAGCTGAATCCACTGGTCAATTCTCCAACAGTACAAGCCTTTGGGCAGGGAGGAAGGAAGAGTGTTTAGAAGAGCCAGCTACCTGCCGTTGAATCTTTCAAGACTTGTAGGTTGCAGAGATGGCAGCAGGAGGTGCTTTCAGCAGACAAACAATAGAAAACTTACCTGCAGTGATCTTCTGCGGTGAGGCATTTGTGTGGGTGTCTAGGCAGCTTCTCTTGGGGGATGTTTTCTTTTGCTTTTGTATTTTTATCATTGCATGTGAAGCAGTTTCCAGTGCAGACTTGTTGCAAGGTCTGACAGTGGTGGAAATAATAACTGAAGGAATAATTTTGGGCTAATGTCCTGACCAGATCTTTAGGTCTTTCTGATCTTCTGGTCACAAGGTCTTTCTGATCTCTTGGGTAATATTTAATGACAGGGTTTTGTGGGCTGCTTCTCATGCTTCCTTTATTTCCTTCCTTTCTACATTCTTCATCATTCTTTCTTTTATTCTCCCATTCTCAGATACTTCTTCAATGTAAGTAATGCCAACCGTAAGTCTTCAGTGGACCCGAGTGAATCTGACTGTAAAACGAAAAGGAGAGATTCCTGCAATGCATAGCATACATTTTGGATGATGATAGAATGACAGTGCAGCATATCAGGGTATTTCTCAGATCAATGAGTAAGATGATGTTTCACAGCACTCTGTCATGAACTAAATGAGGGTACAACATTGATCATGGGAGTGCACACGCTAGTGGTGAAGGTGCAGATGTTTTCAGCAGAGTTTACTTTCTCACAGGTTCCTCTTCTTTTGAGATGTTCATCAGTACCTGCAAGCCCAAATAGAAGTAAGGAGGGTTGGTTGAAAAATTTACATTTGTGTTTATGAAACTTGAACTTACACTTTAGGAGATGCTCATGAGAGACCTTAGCTCTATCAGGTAGTTTTAGTTTTGCCTTTAAGACTAGACAAAAGCACTGTTGTTGGCAAAGTTTGGTAGAGAAGGAGTTACAAAAGATGTGTCTTAAAACAATTTTCTCACTCATGTCTTCAGCCATTTGTTTAGAAAACCAAGAGTGACTGTTTAGGGAGCTTTTCCCTAGCTGTTCTGCTACTTCTCGTGGTTATTGGGTCCTTTGCTTTTCCCCTGTTTTATTCTGCAATCACATACTCCCTTTGTGGCTGCTATGGGATAAGAAAGCATGAAAGTAGAAAGTGGGCTTGGCTGTAGATTGACAGTAATAGTTGGAGAAGGCTTTCTTTTTCTGTCTCCTCGGAGCGTTGGTACCTTTTCAGTCTACTCTGGCTTATAGAATTCGGTTTGGAAGTGAACAGGATGGGCTTTTGACCTAAAAACTGTACTTACTCAATGTAGGAAAATACATTCTTCCTACTCCTTCCCCATGCTAGTCCCCCAAGCACACACACAGCGAGATGTCCACAGTACTCATGTATCCACCGCATATACATGTTGAACTTGGTCCAGTAATGCTAATGTTTTACCTGCTTTCTGTCATTGTCAGCCAGTGCCCATGGAGGTGAACTCTGGATAGGTAACGTTCCCAGATACCCTCTGGAAAACTTTAACTTCGGTGCAGACTGCTCTGGTGTAGCTAACTGCGATGGCGTTAGCTTCTACCTTGGAGTGGACTGCTTTACCCTGAAATGACTCTCTAACCTGCATCTTAAACAGTGTAGTTGGTTCTGGTGCAAATAGATTCATTCTGAAATGATGGACAGTTCGATTCTCATGCAAAATAGCTTCATCCTACCAGAAGGGGTTGAACCAGTTTCTCTGAACAGTGAAAATCTTCACTGTACAGTTTTTGGGTATGTCTCAGGGATTCCTTGTGGAAATAAGGGCAGTTAACAAAAAAAAGTAAATAGTTTTAAAAGTAAATAATAATTTAAGGTAGAGCGTCATCTAAGTGAGAGCGCAAGAAGGAGAAATCTTTGTTCATTTTTATAGTCCACGGTGTCTGGCTTAGGGATTCTTTCTCTTCTCGGGGCTCTCATCTCAAGTTCAACATAAAGAATCTTTTTCATCACGCTCAGCTTTAAACTTTTATTTAAAGATTCCCTTTCCCAATGAGCTTTCAGAATACTTATTGTAGATTTTAAGAGAAATGGTATATTAATTTATGCTATTAACATCACCTCATAAATTATAAGTTTTATACTAAAGCTGTATTGAGTGTAATGAATTATGTTGCATATGTGTTTTTAATAGCTATAAAATTATATACAAGCTTTTTTGGAAAAACAAACTAGTGAAGCACCTTTTTACACTGGATCTTTGCCGTGTCAAGGTGTACAGCTATTCTTTGCTACCTTGCAGATATCTATATCTATATATAGATATATATATATAAATAAAATAAAATGGTATCCTGTATCAACAAAGCATAGAACTCTTTTTAACCCTTATATTACTGTTCCTATAACTCTTTAATTTTATTTTGAGTATTACATTCTGCAATAATTTATCTGTGGTTTGTACCTATGATTAGAAATTTAGCTACAGGGTAAATAGATCAAATTTAAAATATCCAACTACTGTAGCTGGAAGTTGTGAACCAAGTTTGTAAGACTTTTTTTTTTTTTTATGTATTTATTTCCAGTTAGCTCTGTGAGTTGGAATTTGAAATCAGAACATTAGGAATCTACAGTGTCTTATTCAGGAATTTCCCCCTCCTTTTCCTCACAAAGGAATTCCCACTGTGACTTATACATAGAACTAGACTGCTTGTGTGCATGTATGTATTATATATATACACACAAAAAATATGCATTGGGGGGGATGTATGTGCGATACGAATGTGTATATTGTATGTAGGTCATAGTTTTGTAAAGAGAAAAGTAGTTGAGAGGTGATGGAATGTATTGTAGAAATGTGATTATTTAGTAGGAGGTTGTTATGTCCTCACTGTTGTATAAATAACTGAAACTCTCTACTACATAATCTTCTGTTATAAGGCTAACTCTGATATCATGTCAATTTTACAGTTTTTCAAATGAGTTGCATTGAGCCCTGTTTAAAATGCCATGAAAATACCAAGCTCCCGAAGACAGCCTTTAAATAAAACAAATGGGGGAGGATGGCGGGTGGGAGAAATGAGTGATGTTTTCCAGGAGAAATTGAAATGGGAAGGTCTGCACTCGATGGGGTGGGGAGGCACGGGAATTGCTGCATCTTTGCAAATTAATACCCAGATCTCCTATGGTCTGATTTGAAAAATGTTGTCAATCGGTGTACTTGTGTTTTCAAATTAGGTTGTGAGGGGCACTGTTTGTGGGGTGACCTCTGTTCTATAAAAGGATCATCTTGTCTTCAAAGTAGATTCTTTCTTTCCTGAGGGTCTTGGTGTGTATGATTTTTGCCCCAAAATTGCTATTGTGGGATTGCAGAACAAAATGCAATTTCAATCCAGGGAGTTTCACTTATGCTGTGAAATTCTGAATTCTATTATGGCCACTTAACTTCTTTTTCCATAATTGGAGAAGGTAGAGTTCTTTATGGGAGTTCTCACTTGAAACTGTGAGAAGTCAAAAACATTCTTACAGACTGGCTTACTCTTCATACTGTTCTATTTAGGCTGCAGAAAGTAACCTAATTGTTATTTATTCATACAGTATCACTTCTACTGATGATGATCCTGGTGACTTTAAAATCTGTTTAAAAAACAGAGCTTCCAGTATTGCACAGACATTTGAATTTTTTAAGGCTTTTTTAAGCAATTGCAAATCAAATCTTAATTTTAAAATATTTTTTTATATTCCCCTCCCTATCAGTAGGTTGATAACCCCCAGGCATCCCTCCCCCTCCCCCCCTCCCCACATTTCGTTTCTGGCACATACCAGCGAAAGGGCAGGGAGGTGAAGTTGTCAGAGGCCTTTCCTTCTGCTTATTTGGCGGTAATGGGAGCTAGCAGCATAAATCTTTATGCCTTTATGGAGAAGAATAGACCCATTTTTGTGTATACCTGTACAGAGAGAGATATCTGTATATGAGTTGTTGGTAGCACTTGCTGAATGTGGACTTGCCCTCGTGATGTACAATAAATACGTATGAATGCAATCAATCTAAATCTATATATACATGCATACAGGCGTATAGATGGCATATACGTTATCACACACATGTACATTAATTGTAACATGAGTAAGTGTGAGCTAAAGAGAGAGACTGTCCATGTAACATATATGTAACAGGTAAGCACTTGTGCCAAACAAGGTTGTTTTAATTCTTCTGAGGGATTTGGATTACATCAGTGACTGATCTGAGCTTGGTCACCGTTGGTTTGTGTTACCTCAGCCCTCACAGTGGAGTTCCCTTGGTATGTTTCTGCTTTTGTTTATTCTATATTAATACTCATTGAGGCCTCTTGCAATGCCAACCTCTTCTGCTCCTCTGCTCCATTGCCTCCATTCCAGCTCCTCCTTGTGCCCGCATTTCTGCAGTTTCTCTGACTAGCAGCAATCGGCTTTAATGGCCCAATCCGGCTCTGCTAATGCATTAAGGAAATTCTCTTGGTGACTGTAGTGGCAGCTGAATTGGGCCCTGAGCACTTGCTTGAGCTTATGCAGAACTTCCCAGATACCCAATTGTGCTAGAGTACGGCTGGGATTGATTCGCAAATGAACACAACCTTTCTTTAGAACCGGATGGAAAGCTTCCTAGCATATTAAAAGGTTAACCCCAGCATCCTATTTTAGAGGTAAATGTTAAAAATGAGAAAAATGCACCCACCAAAAATTATTTCCAATTTTCAGCTCCAGGGAGACAAAGGGAGTTTGGCTTCTGTTTCCCATAATGCAGGCAGTAAGCAGAAGGCAGCTCTGTGCTCTGTTTTGAGCAGTGGACTCATCATCAAACATATAAAGAGAAACACAACTCACTACATTTTACCGTTACACAGATTTTAAAACGAGCTGCAGAGTTGACTGTTAACATGCTAGCACTTTGCATCTAATTGTGTATTGAATAGTCTTGCTTATGCAAGTAAATTGTGGTTTTAAGTATTTTATTTTCTGTTTTCTGGCTAAATGGAACTTCTGTATCCTTTTAGCAGAGAGCAGCTGTCAGAAACCTGCTCAGTCACATTTAAGTACCGTTTAAACTCCTGGCTAACTTAGGCTTCTATTTCATTGGAAAATGCTGCCCCAATTCCATCATCGAACCATACTGCATTCCATGTTTTCAGTATGGATATGTCATGATTTTTCTCGGCCACAATTCAGCCATAGAATTTTGTCTTCCTTACATTTCTATTGGAAAAAGGTAACTGGTGTGCTGTTCTGTCTGAGCTTTCATGCAATCATACACAATGATTTCTATAATACATATGTTTGGGCGTGTGTATGGGTATGTCTGTGTACTGTGTGTGTATAATGCATATTTATACGCACACATATATTACGCTATTTCAGTTATGTATGTGGAGAACGTACCTGTTGGTTCTCTCCTGATATATACTCATGCATACGTATATTAAATATGTATATAGAGTGTAGATGTCCTGCATATACATGTGTATATGTTATGAACTTTGGTTGGCAGTTTTTTCCCCTGCTTTTTGCAAATTGCTGTCCCTTATGACATATTTTCACTGAAGCTGCATTATATAGAAAAAATTGAGAAATGTGTTATCGAAATTTTATTTTAAAAAGGAGACTTTTAATTATCTAAAGCCATTTGTAATTGTCTTTTGAATTTTTACTAGAAGGGTTGTTATTTAAAAAAATAAAAAAAAAAGAGAAAACAAAAAACCAAAAGCAAGCAGTCAAGCCCTTGTTCCTACCATCACTTAAACGGATGTAAGAAAGAAATGGAAACACACGTTTCTAAGTATTTATTTCCTTCAGGGGTTTCTGAAGCATGCTGTAATCACATTCTGCCCCATCCTCCCTTTTCCCAATTATAATTAATGATTCATGGTTTCTTTTACACAGCTTTTCCCCTCACTACTTTACTTTGGTAAGTCATTGTTCACCTCCTACATTCAATAGTACTGATATCACTAAGGAGATTCCTTGTCCTGTCCTTTCCAGGAGAAATACCAGTGCATCACTGTTGTGTTACATTTTAACATACTTTGTGGTGGATGGATGTTTTTATTGAAGATGTCAGTAACAAATCTTTAACTTATTTAATGTGAGAAGCCTTCATTGGAATATAATTTGTTTGTTTCCAACAACTTTCTGCAACTGTTTTTTCACCAACATATTTAGTTCCCTTCTTATTTGATGCCTGGGGTTTTAGGGCCTGGGTTTGTTGTTGTGGGTTTGGTTTTTGTGTTTTGTTTTGTTTTGTTTTTCCCCCCAATTCCTCAAAATGTTTATCTGCAAGTGGAGCAAAACCGATGTCAGAATCTCAACCAATATTCTTTTTTCAGTTAAGGGTAAATCTCTATCCTAGATGTAATAAAAGAGAAGGTGGCAAATGGACAATTGGAAGTGCTTAGAGGGAATGCTCACTCTTCTTAAAGCTGTCTCAGAGAAGTTTGTGTTTGGTGTCATTTTAAAGGTAGCTTGATCATGCTTTGATATCAGAAACAGCCTTGTAACAAAGAGCCTCGTACAGTTGTTTGGCCACTAGAGTTTAAAATGTAAACAAGTTGCAGTGGGAAAGCAAGGGTGAGGCAGTGTATTTTGAACCAGTGAATTGTAGCTTGCAAACGTACCTTATTTTGAAGTAACTGCATGGTAGCAAGGATTAGCAGTCTCTTACACCCCTTCCTTCTTCCCTCTCATCCCTGACACATGTGTTCAGCATACCATACATTGGGAAAAATTAACTTACTCCAGCAAAGCTAAATCCACTTAATGACTGCTTAAAGGGAACATACAAACTTGCATTGTCGCATCCCGTCTCATGGTATTAGCTGGCAGACTGGCTAATACGCACAAAAAGCCCAGGCCGGGTCGCTTCTGCGGATGTGTCACTTTCGGAGAGTGCAGTGCATGGGGATGCCCAAGGAGAAGGTCGCTTCCTACAGGGCCCCGGCAGCGATAGCAACTCACACTACTGCTTCTAGTGCTGGAGGCTCACGGACAGCGTTCCAGGGGCGGGTAGGAAAGCTCACGTTTGTACTTTCCCTTTAAATAGGAGAGGTTGGCTCACGTGTTCTTCATACTTCTCAATGAATGTACTGTATTACCATTAAAAAAAAAAAATCAATGAAATGATAATAGATTGGTCTCCTTTTGTTATCTGGTCCTTGTTTAATTTGTTTAAGGGTTTTTGTATACAAAAGTTTACATTTTTATGTATATTTTTCTTGTGTAAAAACTGATGTAATATGTGTATAAAACACTGTATGTATTATCTGTATATAGTGTGACAAAATGATTTTCTTTCTTTCTTTTGGATGTATTAATAAATCTTGCTGTGAAGTAGCTGTGTTTACTATGATGAAACCGTCTTCTTCAAGCCATTTTGCTAAGTCCAAAATGTATGGATATTGCCCAGGCTGAAATCTAATCCGTAAAGTGATTTATTTTTTTTTAAAATATATCCTAAGTACAGTTATTAAACTGCCCTTTGCTTAGATAACTGTAGAATGTGATTCTGCTCTTGCTTATCCTCTATTGCTTTTTAATAACAGTACCTAATTAGTTTTGCAAACAGAGGTCTTCAATCTCAGTCCCAATTCTAATTATAGTGCTTTCTAGCTCTGGATCACTGGCGTGGAGACCAGATTCTCTTCATCTGGTTTTCTGTTTTGAGTTGGAGAACTGTACTTGAAATATAATTCAAGGGGCACAGAATAGAATTTTGTCTTATACATTGTTATGTTTTCTGATATTTTAATAATATATACCTGCTTCATCACCGAAACTGGTAGGTTGGAGTTTGGTGTTATTTTGAGGATTAGCATGTGGGTGAGAAATGATGGTTGCTGAGGTGCCGCGGGACTCCAGTCAGCTCCCGGGCAGGATTGCGAGGCCAGGGCATGCATGCGGTGACAGACACTGGGAATCACCACTGCCTTGTTTGGACACAGAGAGCTGCGTGCTGGGGAAAAGCTGCTGTTCCTGCCACTCTGCTACGGCTGGCATGACCTGGACTGGCTTAGCTGGCACTACCGCGTTTGCTGTCCGAGAGCGGCTTTTCCACAGTAGCTTGAAGGATGTCCGTCTTTGGCCAGAACTATGCCTTGGACACTTTGCAGTAAGTACATGACTGCTGCATCTTCCTCTCACCATTTGTTTTGTGGGGTTTTCCCCTTTGCCTTCTCACATGAGGGTATGTGCTACAACTGGTGTTTGCTTTGCTAATCTCCATCTCCAGCGTGTTTGAAGTTGTGACTTGCAAGGGGAAAGCAGTTGTGTCCTAGGTGAGACCATCTTCAAGGTTCTGTTTTTCATAAGCAGTTTCACTTAATGCTGCCGTGATCATCAGAGTAACTATCAGCAGAGATGGATGAGAAGGGGATTCATTAATTTGACTTTTCTTTTTACTGAACGGTGGCCCAGTCATTCCAGACAACGTAAGAGCTGTGTTTCACAGTGTCTGATTGTAATTCAGGCTGAGGGGTAGGTGGTGACAGAGAATGATGTAGTCTTCCATGCTAACACACTGCAAAGGTTTTGCAGCAAAGGATGGAACATGTTTGTGCTTTAATAGCTTGCCTTCCTGGAAGATGGGAGTACACTGAAAGTGCTGCATCCAGACATTTGTCAAGACACAGTGATGACACAAAAGATCAGACACTTAAAGGAAACAAAAGGAGAGTCCAGCAGTGTAAGTTCAGTCCAATATGGCTGGAGAAAATCTACCCTAAGCTTGTCCATTCTAGGGAATTTTCAAGGTCATGGACCTGAGGCATTTGGACACTATAGGGGCAATAGTGACAAGACAGGTCTGTGTTGTTATTGATGCAATTCTGGCTACACATGTGGATGTTGCAAAGCTGACCCTTCAAAGTGCTCTTTATCTCAGCACCCAAAGTCAAAATGCGGAGAGATGGGAGAATTGATTCTTATGGAGAAAATAGTTGTTAAAAACCTGCTTTTGACAAAACAGCAAAAGTAAGTTGCTATTTGGTGTAGGATTTGAGGCAGTGATGAGGAGTAAGAAGGTAGAAGTTAGGAAAGTAGAGGCTCTTCCCTGGGGATGACTCCCTGGCAGAAGCAGAGTTGCCTGGTCTGCTCCCAAGCTGGGTGTTCTCCAGTGTGGGCTTGACAAGAGATGGGTTGAGGCTCCACTGCTGACTAAGGCACAGATCAACTGAATCACCTGGGTTTTTTTCCCAGCATTTCTGTGAACAACAAAGAAATGCTGCTCATAGAAAATGATTGCATGGTGCTCAGTCTGAAACTTTACAAAAACAACCAGTCATTGTTCTAGTGACACATTTCAAAACACAAATAGGTTTTGTTTGAAGTGTCAATTCAGGAGGAATGTGGTACATCTTTCTTTGTATTTTGACAGTCCTCTCGAGCTCAAACAGTAGCCTTTTAATAGTTGGCAATTATTTTTTCAGGAAAGCTCATTTAGTTTGTACTTGAAAAGCAGGTGACATTTTGTTACAAGAGCAAGTGTTGCTCTTGTATTCAATGAAACACTTGGAAGGAGAAGCCTTTATTAAATTTGAGAGCTGGCTTCCTGCAGGGGTGAAGACAAACTCTCTCCCTGCATAGTCACAGGCAATTGTCCCATCTGCAGGAAATAATGGGGGCCATCTTCCACACTCCTCACTGGAGCCTACACCCCAAGCACAGGGCTGGTGCTCTGCAGTTGTCAGGTCTGAATTAAAGACGTACAATGCTTGTTTTAAGGGGCTGAGAGGTGGTGGTTGTGTTTACTGGCATGAGGTTCAGCCCAGGAACGGCTGACTTGTTTTACTGCTACTGCTAATTTATGACTTGTGGAAGGTGCCAATGACAGGTCTTGATACCACTGAATCTAGTAAGAAAATTGAAGTGGTGTGCTAAAAATGTCCCTGGAAGCTTTCATATTCAGATGTATTCTTGTGCTTCTGCAGGGGAACAGTGGTACAAACTTTCTGCGCCCACGTCCAAGAACTCCTTTGACAGATGTCTTTAGGATCGAGAGGCTTGTGTGTCCTATTCATCCCTCACATCTCCCTTGCCATGGCTGGCATAGCCAGCAATGTGGAGCGGGGTACTGTAATGTGAACTCAGCCTGGCTCTGCTGCCTGTTTCTGCTCAGCTTGTGCACCAGCTTCAGGTTCATGATTGTTAAAATTTAAAATTTCAAGCCTTTGTTTTCATGCTGTGCAACTCTTGGTGGAAGAAACCCCCTGTAACCAGCTTGTAGCTGTCCCAGGGGGCTCTTGCAAATCTGCTATGTGGAGCCTTCTGTACTGTGGTGCCTACTAGATCACAGATGCTGGTTAGGCTGCCGATAGACATGTAAATGCTGACCAATATTTTCCCACAGCTCGCTTGTGTTCTGCAAGCCCATGGTTCCTGGGAGGGCATCATGGACTCCAGCCACTTCCAGCTTCCCCGCTGCAGTTGTGTTGGATGCAATGGCCTTCACAGCAGGAGAGCATGCTGTGGTGAGAGAGAGGGAGAGGGTCTTGTGAGCTGCAGACTGGCGCTGTGAGCCCACACTGTGACCCCAGGAAGGGCAGTAAGGCTTGTGAGGAGCACAGCTGGCATCTGGTGCATCACCCTCTCCTGTCTTTATCATCCTCCATCAGAGCATCTCTGTGGTACCTGGTAGAACAGGGTATGGCTCATATTAAAAAGAATGTCACAGATGAAAAAAGATCTTGATTTCTCTTGGTTTCTACATGTGCTGGAGCATTTGTCTTCAGGCTGTGATTTTCTTGCACGGAGGCTTTGCATGTGCCAAGAGCAGCAGTGCTTGTAAAGAAATGCATTGGACCCAAACTCCAGCTGAAGGAGTAGCATCAACCTTGCTTTGCCCAGCTGGTGTCAAAGCATCATCAAGAATGAAGAGCCTGATCAATGTCAGATTTGGGTGAGTACTCTGCCAAAGTTTGACTTTGAGCTGTGAGTCTGAGTTCCAATACTGCCATGTTGGCAGAGTTGGTATATGTTTGTGCCAGTGGAATTTGTGCAGAACTGGACCCTGGAAGTGTTCACAAATATTTCCCAAAGTGACTATTTTAACCATTTCTACACAGGGGCACATGGTACCTGGTTACAGCTCCCCCATGTCTGTCCATGGCCAGCTTGGTGCTGCTAGTCCCTTCCAGTGCTGGGACAGCTAGCTGAGACAAGGGACCTTGAAGCTGACACCAGTTTTGGGCAGGTCTTCAAAATAGTGCCTTTTTCAGATTTTATTTTCTATTTGCTAGTGAAAAATACTCCTCACCATCACCTCATTAGGATGAGCCCAACTGGGATGGACAGGGAGGTTTAAGGACTGATTCTTTTAAGTGCCCAGAAGCATAGGAATGGGTTAAATCCAAGACAAACAAGGCATCTGGGGTTCTCTGCACATTCCTGCTGCCTGTTGGTGCAGACTTTTAAACTTGCTGTCTGAATCAAGAGACATGTATTAGCGTCAACAGAGGATATATCCCAAAGTGTGTAGTCTTCTATAATTTGTGCTCTCAGCAATTTGTGTGCATTTGCTACGGCTGCTTTAGTAAAGAGCTTTTCCAGTCCAGCTGAGTGTTCAAAGTCAGTAAAGCCCCTTGACTTACATTTGAGAGCACTGAGGATGTTGGGGTATTTTTTTTTCACCCCAACCAGTTTAATGTCTTGTTTAATCCTGCAGAATGTAATGTTTCTGTTAACCAGCATTTGCTCAGTGGAGCCAGCCAGTTTCCTCTGTTATTAATCTAATTTTTTTTCTGCTCTCCCTTGGGTCCTATTATTTAATATAGCTTTTTGGGGTTTTTTTCCTCCTCTTTTTTTGCCCAATGTTTTGCCCGTTTCATACAATGTTTTTGTTTTGTCTTCTTTATCTCCTTTTCCCTCAGATTGCAACTGAAATTGTTGCTGAAGAGATTCTGGTAAGCAAATTAGATTCCTAGAACTCAGAATTGTTCCTTGTCAGACCTCATCCTCTTCACTCCGCTCCTTTATCTCCAGCAGCTCTGCCCAGGTACAGGGCCTTGCTTGGCAGAACTACTCCTAATACCCCTAATCAAGAAATTAGAATCAGTCAAGGTCTTGTACAAATATATAAGTTGTCTGAGGTAGGCCCTTTCAAAGATCATGGAGATGAGGATCTTGACAATTAATCTCTTACAAAAACTTAGCAAAGCTGCTGCGGTATTTTACATGCCTTGTAACGCTGGCTGCCTGCAGCAAATTTCCTGTGATGACATGCCAAAAAGATGATGCCTTTATCAGACATCATTTCCCATTAAAAATGCTTAAAAAGCTGGTAATCCTGCTCGGACTACTGGTTTGCTGCGATGTCAGCTGCCTTAGCGCAGCCCTGTGCTACGAGGAGCAGTGTTTCACAAAGACAGTGTTACGTCTCCAAGTATGTCCCTGCTTTTGGGCAGACTTTGCCCACAGGCAGCACTGCTGCCATCTGCCCTTGCCAGGTGACAGGGAGTGGGGCTGGCAGGTGGCAGCTTAGCTCTTAATTAATTGAATGTTTGCCGGCACTGTTTTCCTTAATTTCCCCCCAGTAACATGGGACACAATCTGCAAGCTTTCTACCTGTCTCTTCCTGCTTCTTCCTGAATTTTATGACTGATGCTCTTAACCAATGCCAGAAACTGTATCAGGCTGCTCTAAGCTGAGTCTGTAAGAGACAAACAACACATGGATCTTCTGGTGGCTCTAAATGTAATCTAAACTGTACAGAAAATGATGGTGAATACCAGCAAGTGACTCACCCTGACTGAGTCTGTTCAGCATTAGTGGGTGACACAAGAAAACGTTATCCTTTCAGCTCTGGTACCTCCATGCATTTTGGAAGCCTGTTTCACGTGCTCTCCATTGCTCCATGCACCTCACCATCCCTCAGGCACCTGGCAGCACAGCTGGCTTCATCATCACCTTGCATACTCTTCACGTCTTCCTCCTTGTCTACATGCTGTCAGCATATGTGTTTTCTGGTGGACACCCTGCAGATTTTGCTGTCCTGCACCCTGAAGTGCTCCGGTGGATTCAAGCTCTTGCTAGCGGCTCTCACTGGTCTGCTGTTGTCTCTTGTCTTATCAGACAGGGCTTGTGTTCTGTGCAGGGCTTGTGTTCTGAAATTGGTTTATGGCTGTAATTTTTATGTAAAAGATGCCAGGCTAATAATAATTGAGAATTAAGTTTTCTACTTCTGTTTTCAAACAGTTAATTTGCTAATTATTTACCTAGGGGTTATTCCTTGCTATTAGCCTGAGTCCATGTCATATTTATAATAATCGCATTGCCCTGATCTATGCAGGAGAAAAATGCCATTCCCGGCGTAGAATTGGAGAAGAAGGGCAGCGGTCTGAGAGCTGCCTCGGTGGTGCGTGCAGCAGAGACCCATTTTCTCACAGGACATAAGCTAGTGTTAATGCTATTAACCGCAAAGATCCATTTGCCCCAGCTGCAAAGCAGGACCCAAGGGGATACCTGCCGGGTTGCCCTCTGGGTGGAAGTGTCCTGGTTGTGCCCACACAAATGTGCAATGGTGGAAGAGTGTCATCATTGCAGATTCAAGTATGGCTAAGGCAGGACTGTAGTACAGTCTTGCTTGAGATTCAGGCTGTTTTCTCAACCCAAGATCAGGACCTGAAACCCATGTTTTTGAATCATTTTAACTTTACGGCTATAGTCCACAATGAGTCTCAGACAGTACCACAACACAACAGCCTCCTGTCAAACTCACTCCCTGATGGCAAGACCGCTCTTTGGGATCAAGAAAGCTTCAAATCAAAAGGTGTGAATTTTCTTTTTTCTTCACCGATGAAAACTTTCTGGCAGTGTTACTCAACTCACCTATTTAGTCCCCCCAGATCTGAACTACATCCAGAGTCATGTCCTTCAGACCAGTACTGGTGTTGACACTCCCCCCGAACCTGTGCCAGGCTGGCAGAGCTGTTTGAAGGGACCTTGGTCAGAAGTGTGGTCTTCAGCAAGCGTGTGGAAACTGCTGAACATGTCAGGCCCTGGGAAGGAGCAAGGAGTGAGAACCCAGGCAGATGGCCAAGGGCAGGACAAAGGTGCTGCAGCTTGCTGCAGAGGGAGACTTAACCTACCTGGTCCATCAGATTTAGTTTTGCATTCCTGATTTTATTTCATTGCTCAAATTCTGCAAGGAGCAGTAGACCATTGTAAGAGGATTTTGTAGTGTAAGTATTGCCTGAGTTTTTAATAATTGACCCAAAGTCATTCCTGACCTGTGCCAGGTGACTCCAGAGCAGCTGTGCCAGGGCTGCCGGCAGGGGCTTGGCAGAACGACAGCGCTGGGGCTGCGGGGCTGGGGTTGCACGGGGGTGCGAAGGAGCAGGACCGGGCCTGCCATTCCAATTATTCTTTTCAGACCCAGAAATTACATCCTGCAATATGTGGTGTAATCTGAGCAGAGGCTCACGTGTGCAGAACTGATGCTCTCCAAGCTACATGAGATAAGGGAAAGCATGGGGAAGTGGAATATCTTTATTACTTTTTTTCAAGGGGAGATTCTCTTTCACTTTTCATTTCCTTTTGCGTTTCCTTTCTGTATTTGTGCTTTAACATTAGGTTTGATTCTGTCTTGATAGTATTCAAGTGAAGGCTTACATATTTCATCAGGATTGTCTCTCTTGTTTTCAGGGTTGAAAGTCCCAAACAATATGAAGCAGTCACAGCCGTGTACACATCTGGAGTCCTTTCATCTGCTCTAAACAGGCACTTTCCTTTATTCCTATTCACCCTCATTACTTAATTTCCTAAAGAGGCTGCAGCTTTTTAATGCCTGAGTGACGTATGTCAAAATGTCTCGCTAGGCTCTTCCACTATGTGATAATTCAGTATATCCTGTTTCCAGAGCTGGGGAAATACATTTCCTTTACTTTAGCTCATTACTCTTTAGGAAATTGCTTTTCTTCAATTATCCTGACAACCTGGATTTTGACAGCTCCAGACTCACTAGAGCCCCTATAGACTCTGCAAACACCTTTTTTTCCCTTGAGACTTCTCTGTCTGTCATCTATCATGTCCTTTCTAGAGAGGACCTTTTATCTGGGACTTTTCTTACCTCTGCCAATGGAGGCTGGGTGTCAGGACACAATTTACAATGCTTATCCTGCAGCTTTACAAAAAGCTGTTTTGCCATCCCCACTCTGACAAGATAATGCATTGTTTTGCAGGCTCACAGATATCTCCACAGATGAACTGGTATTACCCATTCCTGTGCTAATGTAACTTTTATGGCCAAGTTTTATGAAAAGAGCCATCACTTGCATTGTCTGGAACAGGATCTTAAAGAAAGCATTAGCTAAGATAAACTACAGGGAGCACTCCTCAGCACATTGTAATCCAAGAGCCACTTAACCTATCCGGAGGAAAAACCACAGATTATCTTGTAGAGAGCTGTCATGAGAGCTTTCACTTGTGACCAAATACAGATGAGCCCAAACTTCAATGGTCTGAACATCACTCTCCTGCTTCTACACTATTGCTTGCGCACGTAGGAAGATGGGCTCCCCTTTTCCCACTCCTCACAGTCCCTGAGCCCTCTCTCCAGTAGCACATGGGAGAACTGGCATGGCCCTCAATGTGCTGGTTTGCTCAGTAACTCCAGCAACTTCTTGCTGGTCCTTTCCTAGCACTTTGTGATGTGCTCTGACGTTGTCTTAGGAGGCTCAGGTCCAGAGGGAGGCTGGCCCCATGCTGAGACACTTGGTTATCTCATGGCTAAACCAGAAATGTCCTGTGCTCCTGCACGTGCTTCTTGATGCTGTAGACTGCTAATAGCAAATTCCTGCCTCTCAGGGACATCTTGAAGAAGTAGTATGTGACTGTGAGGAGTTCCCATACCATGTGAGGGAGGAGGCAGCACAGGTGGAAATCTAAACCAGTTCATAAGAAGAAAACACTATACCAACATGAGAAACTATTTATACTTAATGGGGATCTTGCATTTGAATCTTAGACCTTATAAAGTTCATTTTTTTCTTCAAAACTGCTTCACTTCACCCACATGAGCATCATGACTGCAAACTGTCCCACCTCTCCTAGGGGTTGTCCTGACCCAGTCAGTCATCTGGATGCTGCAGAAATCCCATTTGCAAGCAGAGTGATTCTTGTTTTCAGTTTCCATCAGCTCTGGGTGACAAGTTGGAGAACAGAAGTCCATGGCATCCCCCAGGCTCTCTCAGGAAGCAAAAGGCTCCCATCTCTTCCCTTTCACCATATCCCACAAAGAATTTTACCCTTTTATGATAAAGTTTCCCCTTCTTTAACCAGCCCTCCGCTGGTGACACTGGGTAAGATGCATTTATTCACTGGAGACCTGCAGACACATGTTGATGTTACTCCCTTCCTAACCACTGCTCTGAACATGTATCTCATTTTCAGGTGTAATGAACCTCTTCAAGCTTCTCCTTCTCTCATCTTCAGCTTGGAACATTTTTTGGCAGTTTCCCATGACAGTCTGATGGGAAAGAAGATTTTCTAGATGAGTGTAGTGCTTGCTGATAGGGGTTTTTTTTCCTCTTTTGTGATGAAAAAGCTCCTGTTGGGTCTTCATCACCTGGGCTGTCCTTCAGGAGAGAAGACAGACTGGTCAGCAGCAGCTTCAGCATTAATAGACTGTCAGGTAAGTGGGTCTCATGGTCCTTTTAGGGACACAGCAACTGTGCCTGCCCGGCTCTGTGAGCAGCTCTGTCCTGCTGGTGTGGCTCTTCTGCAGGCTTCACCAGCTTGCCTTAGTTTGGTCCTGGGTTGTGTAGCTGTTTTGTCACTGCTTTTAAGGCAGCTTTAAACCTGCAGGTGAGCTCTCCTGTTGACAACTCTTTCTCCTGCAGTTAAAACCAGACACCAAACTGTGGGGAAAATTAATGGCACCTGCAAATTACATGCACTTAAATACTGAGTAGCTTCATTTGCAAGTACAATCAGGTATTTTGGTGTCTGAGGCCCGTGTCTCTTGCATCTGCATATCTTAAGCATGTAAACAGCTGGAATTTGCTCTGCAGACCTGCTGGAGCTGGCAGGCAGGCACGCTGGGGTGGCTGTACACCATGTGGTGGAGATGGCTCCTCTGCATGTCCAGTGTTGTGAATGCGATGTTTCGGATCCCTGCTAAAAAAGCAGCTCCTGGTCTTCCTGTCCTCCAGTGGCTTTGGGAATGCCTGGCTGTGTTTCCCTTCAGTACACCTGATTGTTGCTGAGGTCCTGAGACTCATGTTGGACTCTCACCAGGGTACCCTAGCACAGCTGAGATCCTGCACCACAGTGCTGTTTAGGTCTGGGAGACCCGCCTGGCCCTCACTGAGCCCAGCACAGCCTTGGCCACTTATGAAGAGGACCCACACACCCTCAGCCAAGGGCACGGTTTTCTGGAGCCCACCAAGCCCTCTACATTGCCTCAGCTTTGCAGAAGGGCAGCGTGTGCATGGTGTACAAGTGATTAAATTGAGCAGGGATGTGCTGCTCTTCCTCTCTCTGTTGTTTCCCCCAGCTAATCTCAAGTCATTTTGAAAGCTCATACTTTGATCACGCTGTGTACAGTGAATGTAATCCCTCCAAATCCTCATCTGGGCAGGACTTGGTAATGCCATTGCGCTGGCCGTGAGCATGCACGGTTTTCTACCATGCCCCGGGGCTTGGGGGAGTGGGCAGAGCTCACTCGTGGTGCCCTCAGGCTGTCAGGGGCTCAGGCAGCTCCAAGGTCCTCACAGCCCACCCAGTGTGACCTCATGGCAGGGAATACAGGTGGAGGTCGCTTCCCAGCCCCACATGCTCCTTAGAGATGGGCAGTGACAACAGCCACTTCCTTGAGGAGTGAGGAGAGGGGAGGTTCGGCGGTGGGATGGGGAGGGGGAGTCACGTCGCTGGCTGAGGCAGCAGCTTGGTGCAGCCGTGCCCATGGTAGCCCTGAGCCCTTGCCTGTGGGGCTGCTGGGCCAAGGGCACATGGGGATTTCCTGGAGAAATGGAAATGCTGTTCTTTGAATCCCAAATGAGGTTTTAGGCATCTTGTCTGCCAGGTTGCTTCGTGGGTGGCTGGAAAGTCAAAGACTCGCAGCACTGTCCTGTCCCCTAGGCTCTCGGCAGGCAGCCCCAGGGACACAGCTGTCCCCAGGGCTCAGCACAGGGACTGGCAGGGTGCAGGACCAACATTGCCTTGTCAGTGTGATGAACACATGGAGCGCAATGCGCCACAAATCCCAATTTTAATTCTAGCATTTGGTTGCTGGAGCAACTGCTCAACCCCCAAGCCCCCCTGCGCGCCCTCCCTCCCGTAGCGGTATGGCTGTTCCTCCCACACCTGAGGCAGGTGATGTGTCCACAGCAGAGCAGCCCTCTGCTTGGCCAGCTGCCCTCCTTCTCCTGCCCCAGCATCCTCACCTCTCGGGAAGGGCCACGGCTGCCATCTCCTCTGCAGTCTGGCCGTGGGCAGTGCTGTGCAAGGCTGGTGCTCACAGCCTCGTGGCCGTCCCTTGTGCTGGATGAGAGGGAAACACGCTTCTGAGGCTGAATTCCTGAGACAAGGCCGGGCTGAGTCGCGGTGGGATGGGCAGAACAAGCCGCTGTGGGGGCAGCTGCCCCGCAGGACAGATGGACCATGTGAAATCATCAGACAGAGCTGTGGTCAAACGGAGCAGAATTACCTGAAAATGAAAAAAATCAGTGTGTCAGGGAAAGCAGGAACACAGAAGGGATAAAGAGCTCAGCTTTAGCCTCCTTTTGGGAAGAGCGTCAGGGCAATAATACTTGCTGGGGCTTTGATTTCTGGTGAAAGCCTACGACATGAGCAATTTGCTCGCTGCTGGCAGAAGATTTTGTTGGGAGTGAGAAGACCAGGGGGAGCAGCCCACACCTGTTGGCTCTCTCCAGACAAGGAACCATTTGATGTTGTGGTACCTCTACCATCAGAGCGGGGGGACCCAATGGGCTGCTCTGCAAGGGCACTTCAGTCCATCTGGCAGCAAACAAGGTCCTTTATTACTGTTTATTATTATTGTAATTGTTTTTATTATTCTTATTACTATTATTTGTTATTATGGACACCTGGCAAGATACACAGGCCATTTTTTCTGCCTTCCTAAATGACAGCACCTAGTTTGCTAGTCTTGAATCTGTGGACATGTATCTGGGCGAGCTACTGGCTACCCTGCCTGTGTGCTGATGTGGGGCCTCCTCGGTGTGAGCTGAGGCAGGCATGTGTGTGCGCATCTGTAAGAGAGACACACTGTAATTTCTTAACCTTTTTGCCCTCTCCTTCACACTGCCATGCTCAGACCAGCAAAATTCAGTTCTAGTACATGGAGAAATGTGTTTCTCCATACTCTTTTGGATGCCCAAGCCTTGGTGTCTCACAGGGCCGCGGGCTGGGTGTGTTTGCGTCAAGTTTTTGATACCTCTGTGGAAAGTCAGAAATAAAAGACTTTAAAGTGATGTTTTCAGGTGCAGAAAGACTGATCAAGACCATTTGGTACTCTGCATGGGATTCCTGCCCTGGAGCTTCAAAGGCAGTTTGGAATCAGGTGCTCAATGCTCTTTACGAGGAGGGTCAATGTACATTTGCATCCATGCCCCAGACCACACAGACAGGGGTAACTGGTGTCAGGCCCCTTTAAAAGCCAGACAAGACATTGCAGTGACTTAGCCAGCATGGGGTTGAGTCTCAGGCCAGGAGAAATATGTAGGTGGAGGGATCTATGATACAGGCTCCATAAAACAAGGACAGAGCCAATGCTGCTGTGGCAGGCAAGCAGGCAGCCAGGGCGCAGGCGGGAGCACCGTTGGCGAAGCTCTCACAGACCCTGGTTTACACTTGCTGCTGTCTTTCCTGGCACAAAGGTACATGGAGAAGGGTGATGTCTGGCTTCAGTTGAATCACAAGGTGGAAGTGGGCAGCCAAGGTCTCCACGGAGGCTGAGGTCTGTGTGCCGGCACGGTGCCCTGCTAGCTCAGCCATCAGCCCTCCCTGGGCCCCTGCCAGGCGCAGGCACGGTGTGTGGCACCAGCTCTGAAACACACCGTGCACGGCAGCAGCAGCACTGCAAGGCTGTGGGAAAGTCTGGGTTGCTCATGAGGCTGTTGTTAACGCTCTTTCAGTCCTCTTACTGTGCAAGTCCTTATGAGAAACTCTGGCTTAATCTCAGCTCAACTGGAAAAATGCTGATGACTGGAAATGTCATCAGCTGCCTGTGGGCCAGGCTGGCCCTGAACTGATAAGGAGCAACGCAGAATAAAAATGTCAACACAAAACTGGAGAAACACAGAGGCTGGTTGCATCTCTTCTCAATCATGCAGGAAGAAGAATCCCTCAGCTGCGTGACCTTCCAGCAGCTGGACTTTCCTTAAAGTCTCAGCAAGAAACTCTGCTCTCTCTTAGAAAGGACAAAAGTGGCTGATCTCCTGCCTGTAGAGAAAAACCAAAGCTCTTGCCCCACAGATCTGAAGAAAGAAGGTAAGTAAATGCAACTTTTGCTGCTTGCTTTAACTTTTTAATGCAAATCTTGTGATGTTCTGGGTTGGAACCTTGTTTTCTTGAAGCTCTGGTAGATGGTGGGGGAAGAAGACCCAACCAGAAGGAGAACTGACCCACCTCCCTCATGGGCTTGGAGAACCACGTGGGCACTAGTTTTGAGCAGCAGCTCCTCTCACCCCATGCAAAGTGTGGACTCAAGACCCCATAGGAGCACCAAATACTGCGGCCCTTGGGCAAGGTGTAATGCCAGAAGTAACTATCTAACCTTCCCTCTCTGGTGGGAGGGACATGTTAATTCTCCATCGGGAATGGGGTGCAAAGCTCAAACCTTGTGATTTCTGGAGCAGAACAGTGTCTGAAAATGTCACCTGGGCCTGGAATCTGTTTGTAGAGTTTATAGAGAAAATAGATCTAAAGAAGTTTAGGGAGCTATACTTGTGCAGCCAGCAAATTGTAAGTAACTTATGAACTCATGAAAGAAACCTGTGAACATTTCCATCTGTGTTTTAGTGAGGGGTCTTTGAAAGAATGATAGGAGCTGGGGAAAAGAGAGGCCAAGGGTGATTTACAAAGGCTGCAGCTGGCATCAGTGCTGGCTTTCTGTCACTAAAGCACTGGGGTTTAGGCAGGAGGGAAGGTGCACGTGTTCCTCACCCCAAGGGATTCCTTGGCCAAACTCCGATCCTGGGGGTCACTCTGACCAAGGCACAGGACCCACCCAGCTTGGTCTCCTTGGCCACACCAGCTCTCGTGCCAGCTCCCACGGGGTGCCCTGTGCCTCCTGCGTGTGCCCAGGGGTGCAGCGGATGCTTGGGGGGTCTCTCGGAGGCTGCTCCTTCTCTGCCCGGGCAGGGACGGTCCGTTGCCAGCTCAAGCAAACCTCCCTGGCCGAGTTTCCCCAGCTACCCTTCTGACAGCGTGGGCTCCCATACCTGTGTTGATGGGGTCATCTTAGGGATCAAAACCCCGAAACTGCGGTTCAGCAGCCTTCACCAGGCACGGCCTCTGTGGGCAGCCGCCTGGTGGCGGCCGAGTGACAGCAGTGTCGGGAAGCTCTGGATGAGGGCTGCGACAGACCCTGGAAGCAGCAGGAGCAAGGTCCTGTTGCCACCTGCTCAGCCCCGGCATTTCTAGGGAGATTTTGCGAAGGGGGCGCGGCGCGGCTCGGCGCGGCTCGGCGCGGCTCGGCTCGGCTCGGCTCG
>VZRW01000167.1:493414-604145 GCA_013398125.1 Aegotheles bennettii
GGCCCGTCCCGGCACGGCCCTGCTGCGGCCCCCAGAGCAGAGCCGGGCGGGAGAGGCGGCTGTGGGCAGACCTGGCAGGGAGGATGGAGCAGGCGCGGGGGCTGCCCTGGCCGGCACACCGGCGATGCTGGCACTCGCCCCGGCATCGCCTCGGGCAGCCCGGCCGGGGCGGCGGTGGCCAGGCTGAGCCCAGGTCTGGACCCGGCCGGGGAGCCTGCGAGGGTCAGGCTGCCGCTCCGAGCAGCTAAAATGGGAGTGTGGGTCTGGGAGCAGCCGCCGAGGAGCGGNTGCGACCTGAGCGCTCCGGCTGACCCCGGATAATCCCGCTCCGAACAGCTGAAATGGAGTGTGGGGCTGGGAGCAGCCGCCGAGGAGCGGCCAGAAGCGGCGCGGGGGCAGCGCAGGGGAGCGGAGCGGGGTTAAGGGAGCGGGGGCGAAGGCCGGCGGGAGCCGCGTCACCTCCCCGGCAGCTGCTGCCTCTGGGGCAGGGGGGGCATCAGGGCGCGGTGTGAAGGAGCACAGAGAGCTGGCCTGGCTGGCACTGAACTCCTGATGTGTGGGTGTAGGAGAAAGGAGAAAAGCTTTGCTAGAGCTCTTTATTTTTAAATGGATAATTTAATCAGTGACATTAATTATTTCTTGCCATGGGTACTGCCTATTTATTAATTTACTTCATATAAATCCATCAAGCAGTTGTCACACAGCAAGTAAACAAAAGCACCCTAGAGTTTTGATGGGACCATATAAAAGTAATCAAAGAGGTTAATTATCGCTGTTAATTGCTTGCTTTGTGGACTCAGTTGTGCACAGCACCTCCTGGTGCCCTCGGTGCTGGGCAAGCCGGGGCGATGGGGCTGGGGTAACGGCAGCAGCAGGGGCAGAGGGCAGGGAAGCCCTGGCAGGACACTCGTGGAGGGACGGATGGGTGAGTGTCACTATGTCCAGGCCTGGACAAGGAGGTTTTGTGGTGTGACCAGGAGTGTGTTTCCTTACCTTCCAGAGTGATTTGCTTAATCAGCCTTGGCTTCCTGCTCAATCATCCTGCTCCTCTGGTGGGGCAGTGCTGCCGCTGCCGGAGGGGCTGCCAGGGGAAAGAAGAATGTTCAGAGGCTGGAAAACTTTCCCTGGAGGGAGCCATGAAGGAAGTTTAAATTAATTTAGCACAACAAAAGAAAGGTTAAGAGGTGACTGGATCATCATCTCTAAGTACTTATTCAGGAATGAGGCTTATGGGAGCAGAGGCTGTTTAATTTGGAGGACAAAGGCATAACAACATATAATGTCTGAAAGATAAAGACAGGCAAAAAAAGGGGCATCTCCCTTGTTAATGCTTAAGGTTACCTACTAATGTACTCAGGGATGGTAGAGTTTCCATCCTTCGATATCTTTAAATCCAGATTGAAGATCTTTCTAAAAGACATGCCTGGGGTCAGGCAGAAATTATGGACTTGTCATTCTGTGGCCTGTGTCCTGCAGGAGTTCGTATTAAATTATTTTATTTGTTCCTTTGGCCTTAAGGTCTACACATCTCCTTGCAATAGCTAACAGCTGCTGCAAACCTGCTAAACCCATCTGGTAGTTTGTAGATAACCATGATGTGATACACTTTGTGTCTGCCTCACCCCAAAGCATGATGTACACCTGGGACCGCTGGGTCTTTACAGACCACAGGGCACCCCTTGAGCCCCACTTTTCCCTCAAATGGATTTCAGTGGAGCAGTGTTTTCACTGCGCTGGTTTTCTGTCCAGGGATGGCTGAGGACTTGCTGCTGCACAATTTGATGAAAGCGTGTTTCATGGTCTGGGCTCTGCTGTTTACTGAGGACTACTGAGGCACACAGCATCATCTGCGGAGGCAGTACAGCTTTATTTCTGCTGAGCTCTGGCTGCTCTGAAAAATGGCCATCACTGAAATAGTGGGAACCAATACCTGCTTTTACAGAAAACGTTACATTTTGGGAGCAGCAGTCCTCTCTTGTCCCCAAGAAATGTTTAGGTTTCTGTTGGCCAAGTCCAAATTTGCCTGATGGGGGCACGAACCTAAAGCTCTTGGCTGCCAAATCCTCCTGATTTAAGGCTGCTGCATAGTTTGAATTTTTTCTCCTCAGAGTCCTTGAGTTGCTCAGCTGAGCATTGTGCTAATGCTGGGCTGGAATTTGCTATTTCTCCTCAAATCGCTGTGCTCTGTTGCCCAGCTATGTGGTAGTTCCTCAGCTGATGTAAATCAGTTTAGCTCTGCTGCCTTCACTCTGGCACCCCAAAGCAGCCACTGCAGCAACCTTGCTTGCCCCCACAGGCAATGCGTAGGAAGATGAGGTTCAGCTGGAGATGCCAATTAAAGCCCAGTTGGCTGGGACAGTTTTGGAGAAACAGTGCTTTTGTCATCTTAGTCCAGGACTGGGCTCTCATATCTTCAAACCCTCTGGAACAGGCAGGTGAAGCGTTGCTGTCTGTCAGCCCCCTCTGTGCTGGGGGTGTGGAGGATTCAGGCAGTGAACATCACCATGAGCAGTATGTAAGAAGGCAGTGTCCCTGCATCCATGACTTCAGCAGGCTTCCTTGTGGATTCAGACTTCCAACATGACTCAGGGTATTGCAGTGTATCCTTCAGATAGCATCTTTTGCTTGCCAACATGTAGGCTGGCTGCCAATGGTGGGGGAGGAGATATGTTGTGAGTCTTTTGTATGTGCTCATAGTAAATAGATACATGTCAAATTGATTGCACTTGCCTTTCTATTTCTCCACTAGGAATTGAGGGAAGGGAAGAAATAGTCCCCCATGGTCTGTCCCAAACCACTGCCCCACACCACTTGGTTCCTTGGGTGCCTCCAGCCACCCGCCACTGCTGCAGCCAGCACGTACTCCAGAAACAATGGCATCGGGATCCAGTTTTTGCAGTGTGGTTCAAGATCCCTGACCTGCTGAGCAGGATGTTCTCCCACTTCGTGTTGGATCATACGGCTGGGTGAGAGAGGTGGTGATGTCCCTGGTTATGGGTGAAGGGAACTGGGGCACAGCAAGGCAAAGTGACATGGGGTTGCCGAGACCAGCCCTTGTCCTGTGGAGCTGAGCAACCTACTGGGCCAGCTCAGCCTCACTTTATGCCCTCTGTCCTTGCCTACTTGCAAAACCTCAGGACACCAGTTTTTGATCTACTGCCTTGTTGCCAAACCATTAACTTTTCAAGTTTAAGCACTTATTACAATGGCCTTATTTTGAAGACTGCCAGCTGAGCTGCCTCTGCTTAGGACTATCATTTCCAACTGTTCTCTGGCAAGATGCTTTCTCAAATGATTTAAAAAAAAATAATCAAAGTTGTAACCACATCTGTGACTGCTTTTATCTCCGAGAGCAGGGAAAATTAGCTTGGAGGCTATGAGGTGCTTTCTGAAATGGAAGTCTTCTCCTGCAGATGGCACCGCTCCTGGCGATGGGAAGACCAGCCGCTAATGTGGCTCTAACAAATTTCTGGCACTGGTGTTCTGATGCTGACCGAAAAGAGCAGCCTAAAATCCACCTGATTTAGGCTGTTATCCTAAATTAACTGTGGGTTCTCTTTGTGCACACCATCCAGCTGTGCTGATACGTTGGCAGGCTGATCCAGTAAGGAGATCTATAGTGAGTGGTTTTACTTAAATGCTTCTCTTCTATTAGTTCTTCCTAAGCTGCAGTATTGGTCCTCCACCCTTTCCTAGCACAGCTGGCAGAGGAGGAAGCAACACAAATTTTTGTGTCAGTGGAAGAGAACAGCAAAAGTACAGAGCACATCTGGAGCCATCTCCTGTATATTGTTCTTGAATGCTCCAGCAGGTCAAACCGTCTGCTGGTGTAAAAAAAGCCACCTCAGTGGCATACCAACAAGGTTATACAGGTTTACTGCGCTGAGGCTCTGTCTCCATCATCTCTAGGAAAAGTTGATTAGGTCCAGTGGATTGCTGACTTCTTTTATGAAGAAGCTGTAAAAAGTTCTTTTCTTCTTCTAGTGCTTCTCTCCAGGGAGTTGTTGGCAGAGAGAGGCAAGTCTCTCAGCAATAATACATTTCAAAGTTGTTATGCCAGCAGAAAAGAAACACATGGATTTGAACTTGGTAATATATATTTTTTATGATGGGTCAGAACACTAAAGGGAACCACCCCCCTGCTGCACAGACCTCCCCGGGTCTGCAGGGTGCCTGGCTTGTTGTACTGTGGGATGGTGGCGGCTGTGGCTGGGACCCCATTTCAGAGCTGATCCTATGGGGACATTATAAATGTGGCTCTTGGTTTCGGTGGCTCGGTCCTGTCACTGAGCTGGCTCCCACCCTGGCTGGGAGGGATGGAGATTTGGATGGACCTTGCTTGGCCTCTGGGTATGTCCCTTCTGGCTGCGGACAGATGGGGTCACCTTCACCCTCCACCTCACTGCTGTAATGAACCTATTTGTCACGGTGATGCATTTGGGTGGAGAACGGTGCAGCCGAGCCTGAATCTTTGTGCTGCTGAAGTAATAACAGTGCTTTCATGTAGGAAATGGGTGAATTGTCAGCTGAGACCTCCTCTTTTTGTAATGATTAACCCTCCACTAATGATTTGATATAATATTTGGCAACCTTGAGTGCTGTGATATTGATGTTTAATGTGGTCCAAAGCAAGGGCTTAGGAAGCAATAAAGATTTATTCCTGCTAATGTGCGAGGGCCGGGTTGTCCCTGGGCCCCGTGCTAGCCGATGGCCTGACGTGTTTGCCGTGGTGTGGCAGCCTTGCCTAGCAGAAGCTGAATTCCTGGCTAATAATATAATAATGAAAGCTTCACTGTATTTCCTTTTAGTGGAAAAAGCCATGATTTTTTTTTTTTGCTATGTGTTATAAAATCAGCCCTTCATACTCCACATAACCAGGGGAGAGCACCTCATCCCACTCTTTGGGCTCCTAACTGGTCATACAGCAAAGCCTGCTCGCCCTGCAGCGATGTGCCAGGCTGCGCAGAAGTGCTGCCCATGGGGTCAGGAAGTGGCTCCCAAATGGAGGAGGGTAGCAGAGGTAGAGCACCTCCCTGGCCCCAGGACCCTCCTTGCCCCCCACATGGCTGAGGTAGATGGAGCTGGCACAGACTGGCGCCACAATAAGGTGGCGTGGGAGGAAAACTTGGAAGGACAAATTGCTGTATTGATTCCCCCTGCTGCTTGCAGAGGGATTTCATTTTGCAACACTGCCAATGACATTATGTGCAGGATCTTGTCCACGGCTGGTTCGGTGGCATTAAGAGAATTACTTTGGCCTAATGAATAGGAATAAGAATATTTCAACCTCCTCCCTGGAAAGTAATGGTGGATCATCAAGTGTGCAGCCAAGTTCAGGTCTAGTCACTTGCCAAGTGAATGCAAATGACAGGTTGTTTTATTTAATGGAGACCATGGTGTGTTGGCCAAAACTGTTGTCTCTTCTCCGTGGATTGGTTTCCCTCCCACTGCTTCTAAATCAGACTTTGTCTCTGCTCCTGCCTGGCTTGCTTTTTTTTTTTTCAAGCAGAAGAGATTTTTGCTGACTCTTGCACTGAAATCTGTCTGTAGATTGCACCAAAACTCCTCAATCAGCTGCATTTTATGCTGCGCTATGGGAGAAGGCAGGAGCTGGTGTGCTGGTGGTGATCACCACCAGCCTGCAGTGGAGCCGGAGCTCCCGATCTTCTTCCAGCTTGGAGCCAGTGAGATGCTCCATCGATGTCACAGCTGCCCACACTGGGACCGAGGGGACATCATGGAGCCTCACACGCTGGCATCAGGCCCTTTGCTGACACAGTGGCGTGGGAGCACCTGGGCTGCGATGCACTAGGGTTTGGACAAACTGCTTGCTCTTGCAGTGCACCAACACCTCTGCTGTTCAGCTGCTGTTCCTCCAGGCGCCTGCCAGCTGCTCCCCTCCAAAGCTCATCGCTCCCCCTCTGGCACGGCCCTGGAAGTGCTGCTTCCCTGGGACACTGCTGTTAGCCAGGGGTTTGCAGGGGTAAAAGCCCCTGTGGAGGCCCAGCCCCTCAGCTGCTGTACAGCCCAAATGCCAGGCAGGCGCGCTGGGCTGCAAGGTCTGGGCGGTGCAAAACCAGGGCTGAACCCCCAGCCCAGGTCCAGCAAACCGAGGCCAGGGGCGCTGGGTCTCATCCGATCAAGGCCTTTATTTATGTTACACTTGCATCAACTTATCAAACCTTTTGAACACAGGCCGTGCCTCACCATGCCTCACAGACCAGATCAGGGAGATGGAATACTCACTGTCATGAACAACCATTTTCAGACAGGTTGCTCCATACAACAGTGATGATTTGCAACAGTCATGGTTGAGGGTGGGGGTTTTTCCCCTGTTCTTTTGTAAAAAACAGAAGGTGTCTGAAAAGTGAACTCTGACATGTCAGCTACAGACCAGTCACCTTTCAAATGAATGGCTGTGACTGTGCACTCACGGTTAATCCTTCCATGGAGATTTTTGCTTAAAGAGCTGTAAGGAGTGGGGGGTTTTGTGTATTTATTCAGAATCAGGGTTCTTTCCTAATTAATTTTTTAGTTGACAGGGAGAAACGGTTTCTGCTTTGTTTCACCAAGTGTTTTGCTGTACGAGTAGAGATGTCAGGCCAGATGTGTGTTTGCAAAAGAGGCTGATGGGAAAGATCAAAACTGATGTGTTACATTTGCAGAGAAATGAGGCTCCATGTCCACAAAATAGAGTAGGGAGAGACCGAAGGCCCCAGACACCAGCAGTTTGGAGCTGAAACCGTGGATGTAAGCTGGTGACCAAGGTCCTGTTGACCTTGCAGAAGCCATGATTTCATGCCAGGTGTCTGTCACAACCTGGTCCCCCCGTTCCAGTCTGTCTCTGACCTGCCCCAGACAGCGTAACTCAGCACATATCTGGGCACTTCTGCAGGATGAGCCCAAGGGCTTGTCCTGCTCTGAGGCTGGGCAGAACAGGGGCTGCTGTGCAGTTTGTGAAAGAGCTGTGCTGGGACAGATGCTAGCCAGGTCTCCGACCATTTGCAAAAAAGCTGCAAAATCATGCTAGACAATAGACCTGCAAAGCTGCCTCTTGGCTGGAACCACGCCTGGAAAATGTATTTCCCTAGTGGGGACTTCAGCAGTTATGAATCTCTGACTGATGTGGTTGAAGGACATGGCAAACACATGACCTGTTACCATGATCCGCCAGGCTGGATCTCGCTAATGTGCTTATTTAGCCCTCTCTGACTCCATCCAGAAGCTTCTGCCTCTGAGTACTGCCAGTGTCATCCCTTCCTGGTGCAAAACCCCCCATCCCTGCAGGCATGGGCAGATGGGAGCTCCCTGGAGGAGAGCTGGCTCAGCTGCTGGGAAAGCAGCAGTGGAGAGCATGGGAACAGGGGAGGAGCTTGCTCTGTTGCTCCCATGAGAGCCCGAGAGCGACTGCTTGGTGCGAAGGTTCACCAGGGTGGTGACACTGATGCTTCTTAGAGTGGGGTTGGGGGATTGTCACCTCTTTCCTAACACGTGACTGCTGTTGAAGGTTGCCAATCCCCTGCCTTTTTCTGCTGCCTAATCCTTTGCTTGCAGCCCTTGTCCTTTGTGGCAAACCACTGCCAGGATGGGTGGGCTGTAGTGTGGGGTCTATGCTGAGATGGATGGAGGTCCTGCTTGGACACCACAGCTAAAACCTGCTTTCTGGGCATGGTAGCATGGCTTTGGGGACCCTCAAAGGCCATGGGCACCATGTGGGGAGCTCTCTGTCCCACACCACTGCTTACTGAAGACGTACACCTTCATGGGCAGGCAGCAATAGCTAGCACCATAGCCCTTCACAAGCTGTCCTAACTTGTCTCTGACTGGACTCTTTAACAGCACAGCCCTCCTGGACTGATTATCATCCACAGCAACGCCACAGCTGGGCCTGAAGTTGGTGCTGGCTGAGAAACTTCAGCCAAGGTGCACAGATGTGGGCTGGGTGCTCTCGCCTCTCCAAAGAGCCACGGTGCTGTGTCCTGACATTGGCACGAATCGGTACTGTGCTTGGTGAGTTCAGAGGATATTTTCACACAATAGAGGCTGGGAAGGATTGAAGAGGTTTTCTTTTTCTTCCCCTTTTTAAACAATAGATAACGGCAAAATCCATCTCCTGCCTCTTTTAAAAACAGCTCCCTTTCCTGATGGATAGATAGATATAATGAGATTCCCAAAGTCGTAAATCTGCTGTGACTTTATTACCTGAATTTGTTGGAGATGATGTGAAGAGAACTTCATACAGAGAGGACTCTTGAAAGGTTACAAAGGGAACCAGCAGTCTTCAGAAAATCTTCATCCAGAGAAAACAACTAAGAAAACCCACATAGAAAAAAAAAGCACTTGAGCTGGATGAATAGGTGTCAGGGCTGAATGCAAGTGACACTGGCAGCAGGGCACCTTGCCGTGTAAGTGAGCCGAAGCCAGTGCCCTACATGGGTAGCTTTGGCACCAGTGGGGGGGCCTGGGATGGCTCAGGGGAGTACAGAAAGTTTTTATCCTGGTGCTCTCAAACCGGGACACGTGCACAGTCCGCACCCCCAGCACTGGTGTACTGGCCCATACCCCTGCCCTTTCACACCTGAAGCCCCTGCACTGGTGAGCTGGGGGGCACGAACAGTGACAGTGTTAAAGCAGAAAGTAGAACTCAAATGCGCTTTTGTGTTTTTATTTACCCTCTGGTGAACGTGCCACCATTTCAGCCTCTGCCCCAGGTCAGGGGGACTGGTGAGAAGCAGCCCCAGGGCTCAGCCCCTGCTCCAGGCTGCTGGGTCCACCACAGTGGACAGCCCCATGGGTGGGATGATGGCACATCACAGCCTCGCCACATCCCCATGCTTCCTTCCACACCTTTCCTCTGGGCTCTTATAAGGTCGCCAGTGGGTGTGTGACAGGGAATGTGGAGGGGTGCAGGACACTGGCACAGCAAATAACTGTTTTTTAAGTAGATGGCCAGCAGATGAGTGGCGATCTGACTGGCTCCCAGGTGAGCTGGTGGCAGCTCTGTGCTTGGTGTGGAGCCTTGGCCAAGGGATTGGCAAAATCCTGGAAATATCCCAGTGACTCCTGAGTAGGGTGCTGTTTCTCAGCTGGGACAGGTACCTGCTCCATGAGGCTGTGGCCAAGAAAGCAGCAGGTAAATGAGGAGGTCTCAGCCCCTGCCTCACTCCAAGGCCAGTCCCAGTGCTGTCAGGGGGCTGTGGCTGCCAGACAGGGGACTGAGATTGCCAGATGTGGTGAAAATGGGCTGGAGATGGTGCTGGAAAGTGCAGCCTGCTCCCAGAGCCCAACAAACTGTTGTGCAAGGTCGTGTCTGCAGTGTGATGCAATGATGTCTTCATGATGTCGTAACACAAGCTGGCAGTTATTTTAGTGGCAGAGAGCGAGGCTTAAACCTTCCTCTCCCCATCGCAAGGGGGCAGATAAAAGGAGGAGCTTTGCTTGCTGGCTTTCCTGCGCAGAGTGGCCTCTGCTCTCGCTGACACCTCACCCATGCTGAGCCAGGGAGGCAATCCAGAAAGCAGAGCTGCGAGCTGGGAGAGAGCAGACGACATCTTTAAGCTGTGATCGTTGAAGAATATTAACTGATCTCGGGCTTTGTGACTGCCAAAAAGTGATGCTTGAGCAACGTGGCGCCAGGAATCCTGAAGTCACTTTTGTAGCCTTGGAAAATGCAGCTGCTTTGGGATTTCAGCCCAAGATGGCTGTTATTATCTGCTGTGCAAAATGAAGCTTCTGTTGGGAGCTTTTACAAAGGCCATCAGTCTTCCCAAATAGTGGTTGTTTTTATCACCTGGCAGTAATGATACTCTCTGGTCCCTTTAATACCTAAGCATGTTCCCAAAGTGAGACTCCCAGGAAACTCATTTAGGGCTCGCCCCCTCCCAGGGAAATGGCTTACAATTTTCTGCCAGGTAGCCCTTACTGTTGCAAGACTGGGCATGGCTCACCTAATGAAAACCTTGCTGACAGACATGACCTTGTGAAGGTTTATCTAAATCATTTGTTGTGGAGCAGAGCAACATATATCACAGCTGAAATATGTGCCAAGCAGCAGTCCTAATGCACGCAGTGCCTCTGCTGTAATTGATTCACAGGCAGGACGAATGCGAGGGGCTCTGCGTACTCTCCCAGCTAAACCAATATAATGGTGTGTGAAATGGTATTGCTGAAGCCTGTGGCTAAAATCCAGCTTGTGGACTGGCTGGCTGTAAAACCACATCACCCAACAGATGCCCATCCGTGCATGCATTGGCTGGGGCACCTGGGCTCTAGTTCAGATGGAAAGGCATTAAAAACCGGATCAGAGTTGATGCCTCTTGCCAACAATGTGTGTGCAGCATCGCATGTGCGTTGACTTCCACTGTTTGGCCAGTGCTGAGATTTATAGTTCCTCCAGGCATTAAATGTTGAATGAGGAATGGCCTTATCCAGTTGCTAGTTTCGGTGGGTAGTGGCAGTGGGTGCCCTGGGTGGGAGGCACCGCCGCCTGCCCTCAGGGACTTGTTTGTCCTGACCACCCCCTCCTAGAAATGGGGTGAGTGAAGGCACCTATGACAGTTAAAACCACAGGGACTTGTGAGTTTTAGGGATGGCTGAAGCCAACAGGGATGGCTTGATGTGTCACCATGGTTCCTCTCCCACCCTGTAAAGCACGGGGGGCTCTGGGCACACCCAAGTTCCCCACACTAAGAAATAGCCCTAAGTTTTGTCTCTCTTCTGACATCTAATATGTGTAGGTGGTGCAGCTGTGGTACTGCCTCCCCATTGCTCAGTGACTGGGGGACGTGGCAGAGGTGCCTGGAGAGGTGTGGAATCTCACCAGACACCCCTAAGCAAACTCCCCAGAAATACAGGATGGCTGGGGGAGTGGGCAGCAGGGAAAGGCTCTGCCGTCTCCCAGCAAGCTGCTTAATTTCATCGGCTGCACAGGGCTGCTTCACCACGCATCCCCCCACATGGGATCAGGTGGTATTAGAGACTTGATCCTTGGGAGGTGCTGGGGGAAATGTCTTATGGTGTGAAACTGGAGGAGCTCAGCCTGTTTAGCTTATTATAAAGAAGATCAAGAGGTGACTTAATTGTGCTGTGTGAAGTACCTTCACAGGGAGAGAAAGGCAGGTATTAAAGGGCTGTTTAATCTAGAGGAGAAAGGCATCGCATGAGCCCGCGCCTGGAAGCTGAATCCAGACAAATTCAAATTGGGAATCAAACAGACCTTTTAAAAAGTGAGTGCTAATAAAGATTAAACTACCCAGGAGAGCAGCACATTGCCTTCCCTTTGATATATTTAGACCCAGACAGGATGCATTTCTGTGCCATACACTTTAGCCAAGCAGGACTTAGTGGGCTCGGTGCAGGAGTAATTGGATGCCAGACTCAGCCCTGCGTCAGGGAGAGGTCAGACGAGATGATCTAATGGTCTCTGCCGGGCATCGGTGCTCCCACAGCCGGCGGCTGTGATTTGTGTGCCTGTGGCCGGCCAGCTGACAGGGACGTGGCTCTACTGAGAAAAATCAGTGGGGAAACACAAGAAACATGGCACTGGGTCAGCAGGGACAGAGGAAGACAGGCAAAGACTGACAGGTGTCTAGGGAGATTCAGAATATTAGAAAGGAAAAGTTTTTAGCCAGAAAATATATTTTTATATATAAAAAAGATGAACTCTCTGGACATTAGCAAACATGTAGATTTTTTGTGCATAGCTGCCCCTATCTTTTCTCACAATTTCTTAACAAGAAAACCACCTCTCAAGTTTTATACTGACCAGAAAACCAATGTTTTAATAGGCAAACCTCGTTTGGGGAGAGAAAAAACCAAACCATATCCCTATTTCGTGTAAGAAGGGTATGGTGAAATGATACCTGAAAACCTCAGTGAGACCCAGGAGCGGCTCAGGGACCAATTCTCACTTGACAATGCTGAAGTACGTTGTGAAATTATTTTCTTCTTTATTTTTATGAGTCACTCCTGAGGGCTGGCAGGTGAGTATGGCTGCTGAGAGGAGCTGCCATGGGTTTGCTCCTTGTTGTTTTTAATAACACTGTGACTCGGCAGAGCTCACCTCCCGCTTGGTGCCTGGAGTCACTGTCTGGCCCTGGGGGACATCACACCAGGAGCGGGAATTCGAGATGCAGCACAAAAGCGTGGAGGGACATGCCGAGCCTCAGATGCCCCCGGGCTAAGCAAAGGGCTCATTCAGCAAAGGATGGAGCCTGCAGAGGAATCTTGCTGAGGAGTTGTTGTTCAAGGTGCTTTTCATAATATTTAAGAAATGTGTTTGCTTCCTCTTGCAAATGTTCAAACATCTTTAAAGTGTCTGTGGTGCCAAGCTGCTTCTCGCCCTGTTTTAAGAGAAAATAAGCTTTCTTCATGGAGAAGGAGCCACAAAAAGCGCAGCAAGCCAAAAGTTAACAGTGAGCAGACCGAAACTAAATTAACACCAGCAAGATTTCAGCTGCCCTTCCAAAATATTGCGTCTCACAGCAAAGGGTCTGGGAAAAGATGGGAGAACAGATTGTTTTAGTGCATCTTCACGGTGTCTCTGCAGCACAGATGAAGCTCAGGGTGGGTCCCCTTCCCCTTGCCAAGCCTGGGCTCCCAACCCCCAAAAGTGGACGGTCGGAGGTGCAGGCTTGGCAGTGCCATAAACACCCGTGGATTGAACATCATGGGGGGATGTGACTGGGGCTGCTGCAGCCAGCCAGTTTGGAGAAGCATCACCTGCAAAACCAGAGCACAGGCCCGGAAAAGGAGCCTGATGGTAAGAAGGTGGCAAGGGACAGGGAAGGAGAGCCTGGCCCTTCTCCACTGCCATAAAGGCAGAGGTGAGGAAGTGTTAGCCGTTATCTGTGGTGCCACAGCTCTGTGCAGATTACGTTGGCCAGCTTCAGCACTGGAAATAGGCAGCTAAGAGTGAGTTCCTCTTTGTAACAGATAATAGTCAAAACAGCTTGAAAACCATTCATAATGAGAGCTCTGAGAACAGCCAATGCTACACACACACAGAGCGAATACTGTCATTAAGCGCTCTTTGGATGACAGTCCCAGCAGTTCATTATCCCCCATCACTGCTTGGGGAGGGCGGAGGAGGAGAGAGAGGGGTGAGGGGTTTTTTTAAATAATGCTTTTTTTCTAAATTAATCTTCACTGTAAAGCAGAGCAACAAAGGAGCAGTATAAAGACGGCGCCCTGCCTCGTCAGTGCCCTCCAAAGCTGGAGAGTGGGGCTCCTGCAAGAACCAGTCAGGAAAACCGGGCACAGACTGGCAGGGGAAGGAGAGGGCCTCGTGGGGAGCAGGGCTGCAGCCTGCCGCAGCGGGGCTGAGGGCTCTTGGCAGGGCGAGGTTACTCCTGGCACAGGGATCCGCTGCCCTGGGTGTGAGTTAAAGGTGGGGCTGTGGAATCTGCAGCGCTGCTGTGGGGAGGGGAAAGGCCAGGCTGCGGCTTAGACACGCGTGCGTTGTGTCTGGCACAGCTAAAAGCAGCCCATGCACCTCCTCGCTGCCGTGGCTGATCACACCCACCCCTGCCAGCTGCCGAGCCAGCTGCACAGGGAGAGCCTGTGCAGGGCTTCTGCCCTTGCCACATATCCCCAGCGAAGGCTTTGCTGCTCAGTGCCACCAAAACACAATTCCAGCCTTGATTTTATTTAGTTGGTTTTGCTAATGCATTGTATTTATCTTCATGCCTTCATTATTTTTTTTAAAATATATGATTTCTAGGTGTATTTTTTCCCTCTGGAATTGCAAGCAAGACCCCAGCCAACATTTCTGACCCACATTAGGCAGCGGCTCCGACAGACACCAGCTCCAGCCCCAGCATCTGTTCACAGCAAATGATGCACCAAGTGCTGGGAGCCTCTTTCTCCGTGCGAGGATGCTTGGGAGCAGGTTGTGATGTCCTCACGTGGCTGGAGGTGAGTGTCCTGAGCTGTGCCTCTGAAGCCCCTGTATGGGGGTAGGGCCACCTCCACACAGGGCTGCAGGGCAGATGCGGGTCTCCCAGGTCTTGTCCTGCAGTGGATCAAACTCTGTAGTTACCTGTGCACAGGGAGGAGGCGCAGGATGAGGAGCCTGGTGCAGGAGCAGGGCTGGCAGCCAGTGAATCCTGCCTAGGCTAGGCGGGGTGTCAAGAGATGGTGTTTTAGAATTTGCCTCCTTGTTTGAGAAAGCAATATTGTTGTTTGTCATGGACAGCATTACAGAGCAGCTTGGGTTTCCTGACCAGAGGTTTTTAGGTGTGAAAATCCCCATACGCCCAGAGGAGACCTCTGAACCCTGCTAGCTTGGTTGGAGGAGCCCAGTGCCCTGCCATCCAAACTCAGGACATCCCTCAGGCATCAGGAGAACACAGATGCAGCTTGTTAAAACTTGTGCAAATATTTTCCTAGCCTTCCAAGTCGCCTGGACAGCTGTGGTGAGTCACTGTGCCTGTGCAGTTGCTCTCTCCCTGCACTTCATCAGCATTATCTCCCCTTCGACTCCAGTATCTGGGGGAATCAGCATCACTTATTCCTGAGTCAGGATGCTGAATCTCTGCAATTCCAGCAACATCGCTGTGTTCACAACCTTGTCATTATCAAGAGGCTGATAGCCTCTGGCAGAGGTGTTCATTTTTTAAGTCATTGAGCAATGTCCTGTTTGTCACACTGTGGATATCCAGAAATACAAGATACATCAGCCCTTTCAATCCTCCCAGATCACCTGCTGAACCCTCCTCTGTTTGACCTAACCCCACCATCCTGCTTAGCCCTTGAAATAGACCCTGGTTTAGAGCAGGTCAGCTGCAGGTCTCGTTACAGCCCCCTCCTCACATGCCATGGTCTGGCATTGCTGTGTGGCTGGGCAGGGGTGCCTTCCCCATGGGAAGGGTTAACAGCGCTGCTGCCTTTGCCTTCAGCAGCTTCAGCGTGTTTCCTCCCTGCTCCCCCCAGCCCCTTGGCATGTGCTGTGTAAAGTGGGAAGGAGCTGCTTGGTCGACATGGAGGTGTTTGTATATTTGAGGTTCAGAAATTGAGAGTTGCCCAGATGGCTTTTCTTTTCCAGGAGGAAAGCCAGAGCCAGGTCTGGGCTTTTCTTCCTCATCCTTCCCCTTAAAACAAAACCAAACCAAGTTTTTAGCTCCTTCATCAGTTAATCACAGCCTGTGGGTTAGGAAGAGCCATGGAAAACCCCCTTTGCCCTATCAAACCAAGCAGAGACATCCATCACCCTTGCTGACACAGCTGTCCCGCTGCATGTTGGCAGGGAAGTGGCACCTTCCAGGCAGTGGGATTTTTTTCCAGTGACAGCAACAAGCAGCGGTGATGGGGCAACCTGTGACAGGAGGTGTCACAGCTCCCCTGCCTGTCCTCATCCCTGTCCCCATCCCTGTTCAGGCCGTGAGGGATGGGTGGCCCCAGCTCGGCTCAGCCTTGGTGCAGGGCAGGAGGGGTTTGGGCCCCCAGCACCCAGTGAAGCCCCCTCGGTGGAGGGCTGGGCTGGCCACCCTGTGTGGGTGCAGGAAAGGGACACAGCAGGCGTGGGTGCATGTGAGCCTGTGGCTCTCTGTCACCCTGGCTGAAACTGCACGTGTCACCTGTAGGAAGTGCCAGGTCTGCTTTTCTACGTGTTCTCAGGATGTCTCCTAGTCCAGCAAAATAAATAAATCGATAAATAAGAACTGCTGGGCGAGACGTGGTGGCAGAGTGCCAGTCCCAGCCCAGCCAATTCAATTGCAGTTCTCATTAATTTGGGCTGACCTTTGCTCACATTTCCACCACAAGCACGTTCAAAACAAGGCAGACATTTAACTTTGTTTTGGGCAATGTTACTCTAATGTGGCTTTTTTCTGCATAGCTCTCTCTTTTATGGTAATCAGATGTACTGCCAACTTTTCTCTTGCTATGTACACCAGCGAAGGGAACCAGATGCTTCGTGTTTTCCTCCAAAATGTATCTGAATGTTGTTTTTTGTTTAGCATTTCGGAGGGAGGGCTGGCTGGCTTACAGACAGCATTTTGTAAATCCAGCCCTCACTGCACCCTGTTTCCCAGCTTCGGTGAGTCCTGGCTGTGGCTCTGGGTGGGATCTGCAGTCTCCCCTCAGCACAGTGTGGCAACAGCCCCTGAGGCACCACGGGGCTGATCCCTTGTCTCACACCAGCTGTCCCGTTCTCAGCGGAGCACAGCTGCCACCAAGGGACACCCTACACTGGGGGTCCCCAGTGATGTGGGACAAAAGGTTTGAGCCAGGCAAGGCCATCCTGCCAGCCTCAGAGCATCTGCAGCCTGGCCACGGCTCTCGGGAACCCCAGAGCCACATCTCACAGGAGCCGAGGCCCAGTTCAGGAGCGGGTTGTGTTGCTCGTGGGGAGCCGTGTCTGGATTCAGGTGGTCAGGCATTGGAACAGGCTGCCCAGGGAAGTGGTGGAGTCACCGTCCCTGGAGGTATTCAAAGAACGTTTGGATGTGGCCCTTGTGGATGTGGTTTAGTGGTGGACTTGGCAGTCCTGGGTTCATGGTTGGACTCAATGATCTTGAAGGTCTTTTCCAACCAGAGCGATTCTATGATTCTATGCTCACCCAGCGAGTGCTGGTCTGCCTTTAGAAATGCTGGGGTTTTGCTCTGGCACACCTGAGGACACTGGGGTTGTGTGCGGCTCCCTGCATGGCAGGGGCTGCTCCTCCTCTCCTCCCCATGCAGAGGCTGAGCTGTTGAAGCCCACCTAATGAATTCTTGCTGTGCAAGAAAAACAAGCTGTCTTAGACAAGGGTGTCAGAAATACCTGTGCCACCGAGACACTTTTGGCCATTTTCAATAATTTCTTTCTTCTACCTCCATTTGTAATTCTGCTGCTATTTTTACAACCGTGTCTCTGCTTTCAACTCCTTACTGTCTTTAGCTTTCCCTCTCCTATCCACTCTTTATGGCCTAAACTATTTTCATCACTTTTTTTTTTCTTTCCGGGTCTGATTGGGCTTTATTTCTTCTTCCCTGTCAGATTTATATCAGTTGTCAAGTCCCACAGCCGTTTGTCTCTGCCTGATGACAGACTTGCCTTCCCCACCCCTCCAAATCAGATTCATGTCTGTTCTTTAAAGCCCTTTAATATTTTAATGCTCTGACTATAAATTTCATTTTCTTTAAGCTGCAATGCTTCTGCTGGCCTTCCCAGGGCTGGGGCAGTGGCTGCCCCCCCGCTCCCCGGTGTGATTTGCGGTGTGTCATAGGCGGTGTTTGGGGCGGCTTTGCTCCGTGCATGGGAGTGGAGGGCAGGGGAGGGGAGCGTAGCAGGAATTCGCTTTTCCTTAAGCTCAGACGATTCTTCAAAACTTGACAGGAATTGACATTTTTATTTTTTTTTGCTTCCAAGCCGTGATTTGTTGTGGGCTTGTTGTGCTTTTTATTAAAATGCTCTCGTGGAGTGCTTAAAAAGGTTGGCTTTACAGAGCCCCAACTTCCCTCTTTAATAAATGCAGCCTCAGCTTACAGTTTTTCCCTCTGATGTGTCAGCTGAGGGACTCGCTCTCCATCTCAAATACACCCAGACTGCTTAAATCATCCTTATTTCTCTCAGAGGGAGAGAGACTTCTTGCTCTCCGAAACTTTTCACACCCTAAGTTAATAAAACTCCTCTGCTGAAAGGGATGGATGTGACACTGGAGAAGCCATGTTTGAACGGGTTGCTGGATTATTGCTGCAGCATAAAGGGCTCCCCAGCTCTGGTAAGCACATTGAATGTCTTCTTAAAATATGAGGTTGAAATTCATTTGGCAGCAGCTGTCCCTGAAAGCTGCTGGAAGAGCTCACCCCCTTTGCTGGTGCAGCGGCACAGGACACCTCTGGGAAGCTCTTCCCAAGGGGCAGCGCAGCCCAGGGCTGTGTCAGGCTGTCCCCTGTCAGGGAGGTGGTGGGGCAAGGGAAGAGCTGCCCTGTGCCTCTGCGGAAGGCCACTCTGCTTGGGAGTGTGCTTGAGGGCTGCAGAGAAAGCCGGGCATGAAGCCAGGGCAGAGTTACTCTGTATAAACCCTAGAGACCAGGAAGGCAAAAATAGTGCCAGAAATTTTGACAGCATTTGTAAAGAAGCCAGTCAACTCTGTTATTAAGCATGAGATTGGCAGCTGATCTGAAGGGTGACAAAGCAGCCCTGCACCACACCAGGAGGGACCTGATAGGAAATTATCAGCAACATCTGGGACAGCTATTTCCTCCAGGTTTGTAAACATTTAATGGAGGAAATGTTAGCAAAGTCTTTTGCAGCACACAGTCCTGAGCCGCCAGCCCACGCTGGCTCATCCCACAGCCCTCCACCCACTGCAGCAGCACATGGAAGCAGGGCTATATTTCTTCCCTTGATTTTTGGCACTTGGGCCACGGCGGGGGTAGAGCCGTTGAGTGTTAATTCAGTACTTTCCATTTTGGATATTAGTGGTGCAACTGAGTTACGATACAGGAGCCTAAAGAGGAGCCATTCCCCCTCAACACATTAAGGATTAGTTATTTTCCTGTTAAACTGCTTTAGTCATGGTGAGTTTGTGGCCTTAAATGGATCACTGTGTGTAACTGGCATTGATAGGAAGGCCTAATCCTACCTGATCAGTATGACAATACGGACCTATTGAATTAAATGCAAATTCTGCTATGAACAAGTATGGACCAAAACTTGGGGTCCCCTCCACATTTACAGCCACAGGGCTCTGCTGTGTGCACACCAGCACAGCCAAAGTAAGGCTGAGGAGGTGGCATGGGCACAGCAGCAGTGGCACCGGCTGCAGTGGGGTCCCCTACGCTCACCTCACCAGGAGTCAGCGCTCGGGGGTTCACCATCACCTCTTGCAGTTGGGTGGGTTTGGACCACCTGGGGTGTAAAGCTGGGAGGTGTGAGCCATGTCAGTGCAGAACACAACCAGACTTCCCCAAGGAGGGGCAGAGGGGAGCTGCCCGCTGGAGAGAAGGTGCCTTTATGGGTGCCAGTCATCATGGTCTGAGCCATGGGAGCTTGGCAGATACGGAGATGTAAAGGCAATGTGCTGTAATGGGCAGGCTCTGTGCAGTCCCCGCAGGGAGGGGATGTGAGCACCATCCTCCGTCCTCCCTGCCAAAGTCACTGCCCACAGCAAAGCCAGCACCAGGTTTCACTCAGTCCCCTTGGGCAACTGGTGATAGCACCAGGCTTCAGGAGACAGAGGAGCTCTTCAGAGAGAGACAGGGGCGAGAGGGGCAACGGGAGGCTCCACTTGCACCTGCCTGCAATTAATTAATTACGAATCCACTCATTAGCTCAGCCCCATGGGTCCCTGCACTGCCAAGCCCCCAGCTGTCCAGAGAGCAAATCATTATTTGAAAAGATTTCCCATTAAACCCGAAAGCACAGGAATATTTCAAAGAAGAAGGGATGAGAGAGACAGCGAGGGTGCGTGCACGATTGCAATCAGCTCTCGAGGACGTGCTGGAGCGGCTGGATCCCCATCTTGGAACAGGCTGGGAATGGTGAAATCAATTTCATTAGCCCGCTCAGCCGCTGATTACTCCTGTGCCACCTGAAGTGCCCCTGCGCTCCCCACACTCCAGCCTGCACTGGTGGCCAGTACCCGCGTGTGCATGGAAAATGGACATGGGCATCCCCTGGGTCCCTGCCCACCCTGCTGGCCACAGAGCAGCCCATCTAAATGCAATCCCGGCTCATGCCAAAAGCCCCTAAAGATTTCAGTTGCCTGAAGTGGGTGCCTGCCTCTCCGTTGTGCTCAGGCAGCAGCTGTAGCCCAGCTATCAGGCTTTTAACCTGGCTGGTGCACACATCTGCTTCACTGCTGTTTTTCTATTACCTGCTTTCTGCTCCTGGCTTTAGCGGAGGCACCTCTAACCGCAGTGATTTACAGGCGGTGTTACAGCAGGACAGGTCTGACACTGATTGAGTCGCTTATCTGCCATGTCTGTCCTGCTCGCTGACAGCCTCTCCCCCAGGTATCTATCAATCTGCACATCAGTTCTTTATTCCTGGGTGAGGGAAGAGTTGTCAAGGTTGCAGCTACACTGTCATCTTCATCTAAGCTGCCCTTCATTGCTTAAAGACCCTCTTTAACACACGCGTGCTTTGGTAGGCGGCCACCGTGTTGGAGGTAAGGAGATGGCAGCAAAATTTCATTTGCTCTGGAGTTGCCTGGTGCTTGATGGATTGGCTTTTGTTTGTCAGGTCACCCGTAAATAAACAGAGGTTTCCATGCTGTTGGTTCAGCCCCACTGCTTCCCCAGCCAGCTCCCTGCAGCCCCATGCTGCTCCTGGCTGGGAGAACAGCAAGGTGTTGGGACCCTTTCGAGATGCAAGGTTCACCCTGGACTGGGGCAACCATCAGGGTGGCAGGACAGGGTGCAGAGAGGGTGAAGAAGGTAAGCATGTGGGGGCAGGTTTGGCTTTGGGGTTTGTTGCAAGTCCTCACTGCCAGATGCTTCTTGTGACACCCAAGGATGGGGCTGAAGCCAAACCACAGAAGATTCTCCTGGTCTAGTCACTGACTGCCATCACAGGGCCTAGGGTGCAGGTTGCTCCCTGTGTGGTGCCTGTGCCGCCGTGCTGTGAGTCACCCCCAGTCCCACGTGCAGCCAGGGTGTCCCCACAGTGTCACCTCCCCAACCCTCAGCCCCCGGCTGGCCATTACTGTGCTGAGTGCACTAAACACTGCGAAGCCTTGATGGCACCTTTCAGCTCAGCGTCAAGCCATCTTAGTCCTAAATGATGTTTTTCTTAGCCTGAAACCACACTCCTCTCTGGGGTCGCCAGCAGTGTGGGCAGCGGTGCAGGGGGGCAGGAAGGGACCTATGTCCGCTTTGGGCTTTGTGCTCTGGGAGGAGAAGCCATGTTTGAACGGGTGGACATGTGTGCACGCAGGGTCTGCATTACAGCCTTGCATCACCTCGGGGTGACAGGCAGCCTGGGGTGACCTCCACAGGGGGATGGGCAGTGTACAGCATGGGAGGGTGGTGGGCACGGTCCCGTGTGCCTCCAGCCATGCCTCAGTTTCCCTGGGGGTTTCTGGCTGCCCATAGCCTGCTTCCTTTGGTTTTCTTGTTGTTGCTCCTTCATAAATAAAAAAGCTGCTGAAACATAATCTCTACCATAATGTTTATTAAATAGTAACTTTAAAAGGATTTTATACAAATCATATAAACACAGTTTGATTTTGTTGTTGTTGTTGTTTGTTTTTGTTTGTTTTTGTTTTTTTTTTACACCGAAGAATCACAGTAAAAGCTCTTTAAGTCCATAAGTCCTGGCTCAGCCAGTGAACGATCAAATGCCTTGAACTGCAAACCCTGGAGAAGTTCCATTTCTGCATATAATTTATCAATGGTTTAATTCCCATGCTCACCCCCGGCACCTTCCCACAGAATGAAATCACCCAGCACTATGGCCTGCCTGGCAGCAACATGTCCTTGCCATGGGAAGGGTGTGGAGGCAACAGCCCATTTCAGCAACGGCATTAACACCAATTTCTTTTTTTTTTTTTTTCTTTTCTGAATTTCACAGAGGGAATTGAGATCAGCAAACCTAATCTATTTGCAGAGGAGGATGCAATGAATTGAATGCACAGATGACTTTTTTTTCCCTGTTGAAGTTACAATCACACGCAGTTTTCTGTAGAACAGTAAAGCACCCAGCAGAGGTAAGTGAGGTATTGGCTTTGCAGCATTACCGGCCTGCTCCCACCCGGCAAGTGCACATGCGTGGGCCCTGCCCTGTCTGGAAGGGGCAAGTGGGACACGCAGGGTGGATGCTTTGCTGGGCCCATGCCAAGTTAGTGCCAAGATCAGCGGTACTCTTCTGCCCCAGATCAAGAGATATATTAACACGAGTCAGTCCCACGGAATAAGTCACATACACGATACATAGAGAGAATTCACGTGTGTGTGCAAACACACTATTTCTGAATATATGCATATACGAACTCTTCTCTCTGTACGCCTACTAGACACCATAACGTCACCTTTTTAATGATATATTTTCACCTATTGTTTGCCTAAGTCGACTTTTCTACTGTATGGTCCTTTTCCATTCATCCTTCCCCTCACCTGTCATTTGAAGGGGATAAAATCATCGAGCAGCAGCAATCCAGCTTTGAAATGGTCTGGTACATTTCCTCTTACTGCCTCTGGGGTTTTTTTGTGCAGTAAAATAACACCCCTGTGGAATTTGTCCATGAAGAATGCCAAAAGAAATAAGGTGATTCGAAAGGAGAATCTGAGATACATTTACTGCCGTTTCTGTTGGGCGCACAGTGTGAATTAAAAAAATGAAGGCCTTTGTGTGTGCGCGTCTCTGCGTGTGCATGTATGAACCGTGGAAGTTTTGATGACACAGCTGCTGGTATCTGCTTCCCCAGTAACACATGCATCTTTCTCACAGTGGAGAAGACTTTTTTTTTTCTTTTTCCTAAAACCTTACTGTCTGATGGAGCTTCTCATTAAATACTAGACAAATGTTCCTATTCCTACCGCACTGAGGAGCAGCTGTGGCACTGTCCGTGCTCATCTCCTCTCCAGATGTTGCTCATCTACCCGAACACCTGGCCTCCTGCAGGATGTGTTTGCAGGGCTGTGCAAACTGAGCTTCACAGCGCATCACACCTTTCGTGTTCTGCAGCCAGTGAGGAAAAAAAATCCATCCCCAACCCAAACTATTTGTTAGGCAAAATGTAAAATTAGGACATGTCAGGTATTTCCAAAGAGCCCCTGGAAAAGCAAACCCAACATGCTGGAAAGGTTTCTCACTTACATATGTGCAAGCTGATAGGGGAGATCTGTTTGTACTGAATTGGAAATGAAGGCATTGGTTTGGGGCCCAGCATTTGAGTTCCTTTTCTCCATCAAATTGTTTTCATAACATTCCTCTCTCACGGACCAGTGGTAAGTGGAAAGGTATCAGCTGCCAGATAATGTAGCCAGACCACTTGAAACTAGAAGGACCAGAATTCTTCAGCCAGGCTCTACCTAGTAGAGAGTGGTGAAGATGAACATTTTGCCAGGAAACACTTCTTGTTTGATACAGCACTGATCATCAGATGGGGGAAAATACTTCTTCTAAGGCACTTGTTCAAAGGAAAACAAAACACAGCTCATAAATAAAACTTCATGTTTTTGCTGCTGGTCAGAAGCAGTGCAGCTTTGCTCCGAAGGGGACAGGATGGCAGCTGTTTGGTCCATCGGTGCCGACGGTGCCAGCTCGCACCCACCAGCTCCAGGGAGATGGGGAGCACCGTGAAGGTGTAGAGGGCCAGCGGGAGCCACAGCTGGGCTGCCGGGGCTGTGGGCATGGCTCCAGCCTACTTCCCTGTTCATTTTCCCTCCCTGGCACTTCAGAGAGGTCTTGGCACAGTGCCTCAAGTCAAACCCCGAGTGAAGCCCCCTTCGCAAAGCTGTTGCCTTAACCCCAGGAGCCTGACAGGCTCTGTCTTTTGTTTGCTGCAATTTTCTCATTATAGCCAAAAAAAAAAAAAAAAGAAAAAGAAAGAATAAAAAAAAAAAGAAGAAAAAGGGCAGGATCAAGAGGGGTGGGAGATTCAAAGAAAGGCCTTCCTGATGAAGGCCTCAGCTGTTGCAATCCAAGATCTGGATTTAATAAATGGCTCTTATTCACAAATCACTTTAAGGCTCTTCAGCTTCTCTCAAAGAGGTGCTTCTACACATAGGGTTTCCTTTCTATTTTATTTCTTAATGACTTCAGAAAGTGCTGCTGTTACCATCAACACTAAATCCAGCATTCCACTTTTCTCCCCTACCAGGAGAAGGAAAGACACAGGTAACAACACGCTTCCATTTAGAGGACTGGAAACTACACCTTACAGGACTTACTGTGAGGTGCAGAAGTCCCTGCACCAAAATGGTATCTGGGGGGGGTCTAAAATGGACAGGGTCTTCATGTGTGTCTGTGTTATTTCTAAAGACAGGGTGGCTGAAGAAATTCCTCAGCCTTCTCAGCAACTCACCAGAGAAAGGAGGTGGGAAATAATGATCAACATTTAGTTTCTCACATCCAAAAGGTAAACCAGTCCTCTCACCATGTCTCAGCCACTCACATCAGCAGAAAATGAAGATGAACCAACAAACAAGGGTCTTGGTCCTAACCCTTGCCCAGCACAGTCCGGTTTGCGGGAATGCCCACTTGGTCCTGGCAGAGCGCAACTCACTGGTGGGACCTGGCGGCAGGAGCAGCACCTCTCCTTGCTCCTCCCATGCCCCTCGTTCCCCGTTATGGCGTTCAGTTCCCACAGAAAACAGCAAAAAAAGTAACACCCCGCCAGCCCACCTCACTGGGCACAACACTGAGGGTGATCCCCAGGGCACCTGTCAGGCCTCCGAGCAGCACTTCTGGTGATTCATCTTGACCTTGTGTTTGATGCCATCATACAGCTCGAAGTTGTAGTTCTCCAGTGTGGTGGAGCTCCGTGAGGACAACCCGGCATACGAGCATGTGCAGTAGAGGAGCAGACCAGCGCAGATAGCCCCAAGGAGGACACCGAGGGAGCTCATCGCTATGATGGTCACCAGGATAGGATCCAGGGTGTAGAGCCAGCTTTTTTCTTTGTCCAGCTTTGAGGTTCCTGGAGAGTTAGTAGAGAACAGTGTGTCGTTCCTATCCGATCCAAAGTAATCTGCAGTGGAATGGGCACTTATTATCCAGGGATCACTTTTTTTTTTCCTCTCACCTTTATGCATTTCTTAGTTGGAGTTGTGATGGCCTTAGAAGAGTATAAGCCCCCCTATGGGTATATTGCAGCAAGATTCATTAACCCAGCTCTTGAAGTAGTGCAAAGCACTGCACTACCAAGAAAGGCAGGTACCCTAATTTACTTTTACATTTCAGGCTATGTAAATAGCATGTTAGCATTTTACACCTATTGAAACTCTGGCCCTTCAAGTGCCATTGGGTTCAAAACTATGGAAACAATCTGCCACAGCTCCCAGACTTAATTTTCTCCATTTACAAGTCAAAATGCCATGCAAGCAGCAATTAATGCTTGAAAGATCAGTTCCACTTGTCCTAACACAAATACAATATATTGACTTTGCAAGGTTGCTGGCTGTTGAGAAAGGAAAACAAGAAAAGAAAACTAATGTCTTTGTCCAGGCACTGAGGCACCACTTGAGTATACATTCTCAAGCGTCTTCTAGCTCCTAACCCCCATTAGAGCTGAGGTTTGTAAGTAATTGTAGCATCTGAAACTGAAACACAAGCTCCCCCCTGATAAATTGCGCATGTGGCATTTGGGTACCAACCTGTATCATCGTTGTCTTCAAAGTCTTGCTCAGAGACTGGAAAGTCATCTTCCATTCTTGGGAAGTTCACTGGAACAACAAAATGGGAAGCACCATTTGTTTAAAGAGGCCTTTTGGGGGCATTATTGCCACTGGCCACTGGATTGCGAGGCTGGCCAGACAAAAGCAATAGTTGAACTACTGCAAGGCTCTTCCTCATGGAAAGGAGGAAGAACTCTTACTCTTCTTCCTTTGGCCAAAGTTAACGAAAGACTCTTGCACACTCAAGAGAACAGGATCTGCCTGCTACATCACACTTCATGACCACCAAATGACCAGCTATTAAGAAGTAGAGAGTCCAAGCATAAAAACTAGATAACTTGAATAGCACTAGAATATTGTCACTGGTGCCTGCATAATGACCATAACTCACTATTAACATACTCATGGGCATTATCCTTACAACTTTGAATAGGATCTTAGTGCCTATCATTACTCGCCACTAATGCTAGATCCATTTAGCACACTCTATCTTTTCCCATACATCTTACTGAACACAGAGCTCCAACGACCCAGTTTCTCTTTGGGTTTCAGATAAATTCATAGTAATTTGAGGAAGTCATGTATCATCACTGTATGTTTTACTGCAAAAGCTGGTTGAAATGCGGAGAGTAGCAAATGGGTGTCCATATCCAGGCATTTATGTTAACATTTTTCTGTTCTAAATTCCTTTTAGTGGTGACATTTCTTTTTATTGTTCAGCACAGATCAAACACTACTAACCAAATGCACATGCTGTAATCTGAGCAGAAGTAAGCTATTTTCCTGTGCAGTCTTCCTAGCATTACCTCTAGGTATAGTTACCATGGTTCTTTTTCAGTTTGCCAAAAGAAAATGCTCTTTCATTTCAACCTGCTTTGACTTTTCAAAGCTGACTGTAACTTGGGTTGCTCGACTGAGAAGCACCTCAAAATGATCAGGAATGCAGAAAATCAAGGACTACTAGAAAATGGTAGAAGTCACACCCTTGAAATAGTTGTGGTTGAAAACAAAGGCTACTTTGCATCTTGTGCAAAAATAGCAAGAAGAGTTTAAAGAGGTTATTTATAACCAACTAAAACCAAAGAATGTAACTTGTACCTAAAAAGCCATGTGCAAATAAATTATTCAGAACCTTATAAAAGAATATTTGTGCATATTTGCATAGAGATTTAGGACCCAAAAAGGCCTCCCGAATGGTCAAATCCCTTTTTTTTTCACAAGCAAGGGTATCAGGAAAACCCCGCCAGCGACATTTCAAGTTCACTTCCAGAACAGGGGCTCTGCTGAACACCACACTGCTCCAACATCACCTTACACCTGACTGCAGTGATCCTCTGTGCTGGTGCTAATGATACCTTCCCAAATACCCATTCTTTGGGGACAATTGTCTTTTGCCCTCTGCACTCAAAGGATTAAGGGATTTATTTGAATTTTTAAGAGAACCTGGCAACAGGAACACACAAAACCCAACTTGACCCTCCTGACAATGAGCTCTGCTTCTAGTGAGCCAGGTAATTAAGCTGACTTGAGGCGGCTGGTAGCTTGTTGAAGAAACGTAGGTGCACACCATCTTCTGTAAATCCTCACTTTAGCAGCAAGTTCACATGATTTCTCAACACTTCCAGAGCTGACAGGCCCAGATGGCAACATCTTAGGACTGGGAGAACTGCCTAAGGGCCTCTTGCAAACATTTAGAGCCGAACATGTGGAAAAAGAACCTGCAAAGCAGTTCACACACAGAGATGTCTGCTCTGCTAGTTCTCCATCAGAAGACAAGCAGGGAAATTTGCCGTTTGTGTCACCCACACAATCCTATGGAAACTGCAGGTTGCTTGAACAAGAGCAAAGGCGGAAACTGGACTATGGTTTGTCCAAGGAGCCCACAAGCAGGGAAAGGCCACTCGAAGTCTTTTGCCTTTCCATATTGTAGCTCCTCTAAACTTTGTGTGAGAACAAGCTATCAATTTGGTGCTTTTTTATTTCCCAGGGTAGCCTTGAGGGAAAAGCCAGAAAAAACAAAGTACTGGTTAATCAACACTTTCAAAAGAGCACTAGTTCTTCCAGCCTGAAAGGAAGGAGCGCTGGGAAAACTTGAAAAGAGAGAACATTTATACAAAAAGCCCAGCCCCAAATCTATTTACTCTTCTAGCAATTTTCTCAATTCCCCATGCTAATATGACTCCAAGACCTGTTTAAATGATATCCTCCTCCTCGCCCATTCTCCTTCCTCCTCAGGCCTGTGGTAGACCCTCATTCTTCTGTTCCCCACACGCCATTTCATTGCTATCAGATTGCATGTTGTCACACAGGGCTCTACGCTGCCTTTGGAAAAATACAACTTGACATTTCTTTTTTCCGTGCTGGGGTTTCTTGAGTCATTAACAAAATCAGCTCTGGCTGTGTGGCTGGCTGTGGGAATTGAAGCTGGTGGTCTCAATTCAGTTCCTAGTGGACATGATTTCCCGTCATAGAAACTAGCCTGCTGTTTGTCATCAATTAGGCTCCCTTGAGACAGATCTCAGCAATATTGTCACAAACGGAGCAGGCCAAGGAAAGTGACCTGCTTGGAAAGTGGTCAAAAAAGCCCTGCAAGCTGCTGGGCAGAATGGGAGAAACACACATCGCCCTGCACTGTGGAGAGCTGCTTCCTTAAAGGGCAGCTTTGAGGCACAACTCACTCTGCATTTTAAAAGGAAAAACAATATACTGGAGAAGGGTAGGCAAGAAAGTTAGGGGGAACAGTATTTAAACAGGAGGAGCACTTTCTCCTGAGTGAAAGGCCCTTTTTAAAGCTTGTGTGCTGAATGATGGATGTGAGCACCTTGCCGGTCATGCTGAAAAGATGATGTTAGCAATGCTGTTGGAAACGGCTGGATGCCGAGAAAAGGCTGTTATCTGCTGGATCTGAGAGCACTGCCAGCTAAAAGGCTAATTTATGGGACCTGAAAAAAGAAAGATGAGATTCTAATAAAAGATAAGGAACAACTTAAGCACCACGTTTGTATGAACTCACATGGAGGGAAACAATTAGTATTTGCAGAGATTAAGGAGCTTTAATGTACATCTGTTTTAAAATGATAGCAGGGGCAGAAGGGATTGGGACAGGGAGGGGGTTACTGGAAGCAGGCGGTGACATATGCTTGCTACTCCTTGTCAAGGTGGACAGGGGAGGCACAAGAGCAGATGAGGTTCGCTGGTGCCCCACCATGGACATACATGTGCCTCTTGCAGGAAAGCTCTCCAAACCTGTCCAAGGCAGCTCACCTCTGCCAAGTGGAGGTCAGCACATCATAGGGACTGGTATGGCCTTCCCAGCACCATGTGCGCTCAATGCCAGCTTGCCTGCACGGGCTTACCAGCAGTGCCCACCACCTCAGGCAGAGACCTTTGCACCAGGACAAGAGCTATTGCTTTGGAGAGGACACCCAGTCCCAATTGCTGGAGCCTAGACACATTCCTCCAAGACAAATGACCACCAATCAAGAAAAAAATTGCCATTTCTTTCTAGACTGACTTAGTCTGGTTTAACTCCACTGCCTCCTGCCAGGACCCTCCGCCCCAGGGCAGAGCTCTGTCTATCACCACGCGTCTCTGCACACAGGCATTTGCAGACGGTGGCAGTGGTGACTCTCAGGCTCTTTCTAGGTGAACAAAATGAGCCTCTCAGCAGGAGGTGTCTTTCCCAAATGCTATATCAAACTTGTAGCAATTTCCAGCCCTTTTTCTTGCTTGCCTCCAGCTTCTCTGGAGCAAGGAGTTTGGTCTGGAGAGCTCCAGGGATGTGCTCCCGCCATGGGGAGCTCCCGCTCCACACTTCCCACAGGCATCTGCAGACTCTGGGGCCAACTGGGGATGCACCAGGTGATGGTGGCTTGTGGGCCCTGCTACCTCCAGTCTTTCAATCCCCAGTGACAGCTGCAGCTGTGCCTCCTGGTACAAAAGAGGGGTAGCCAGCTGCCCTCTGGTCCTTTCCATAGCAGGGAAACAACTGCGTGCTGCTCACTTCTTTGAAAACAGCAAGTGCCCTCCCACGTGCCCACCCTCGCTCCTGCTGCCACAACAGCCATCTGAGCCGGTGTTGTCCTGCCTGGCAAGTGGAGCATCGGAGGTGCACAGCTGCTCTGCTGCCAACCAGCACCCACGAGGTCCTGAAACATTAAACCCAACAAAGGCCAGGGAAACAGGGTCAGAAATTACGGCTCCACAGCCTTGGCAGAGAGAGGCAGAGCTGCAGCTCTGCTCTCATCCTCACTTCTCTCCCTTTGCTCATTCCCAGCCTTCCCTCCACAGCAATGGTGTGACTCCAACACACATCATTTTGTTTTGACACAGCAAAGCAGCCGCCATGGCCTCGTCTTGACACTGCTGGGTTTGGTGATGGAGGCGCGGCGCTGCTCCTCCGGCTGAGAGCCCTGGGGGCTGGGGGCAACACCTCCCACCCCCGGTCAACCGGGAAGTGCTTCTCAAAGCAGCAGCACAGGCCCCAGGCAGAAACACTCCCTCTGAATCCCCCACTGCCCTATTTCCAGCTGAAAATCCATCTCACTTCTCTCTTGCCTGCTCCTCCAGAAACACCGTACGATTTTAATTTACAGAAGGGCTAAATCCCTGCCAAATTTCAAATTAAAACAGGGCTTTGGCTACAGCTGAGCATTAAAGAAAGCAAACAAACAGCCTATCCCCCGCCTGACCACCCTCCGCAGTGCAGAACCCCAGGACTTTATCCTCAGACTGCCCTGGCACATGGTGCACACCGCAGTACCATCTTCCAACCAGGGGTCACCGAGGAGGCCCCTGAGGCTTCCCGTATGCAGGGGAAGTGTGGCTGGGCAGGTGAAGACCCCCACCAAAAGTGCTCAGGTGACATGAAGCCAAGCTGGGTGCTTGGTGCAGAGGCGAATGTGAGCAGGCAGCTATTTCCAGCCACGGCATTGCCCTCGCCACATGCTTGGCACCTCCCCAGCCTGTCCTGCTTTTGCACCTCTGGTCACCGGCACAAGGCCACGGAAACGGTGGTAGCAACGTGCATGTGTACAGCACGACAGTGGCATTATACAGCATGGTTTCCCTCTCCCTTAGTGCCGGGCTACCCAAGTAAGAAGCCATCCTTCAGGTTCGGTGTTCATGCTGAAGCTCACCAGTCCCAAACCGAGCAGCTCCTGGGTGCAAGGGCAATGCTGCCCACGCACTGCCACCACACAAGGGCTCGGAGCCGGCGGAGAAGCCGGTAGCTCTGCAGCATCGTGATGTGTTTATCGCCCTCCCTGTTGTTGCTGTTTGTTTTTACAGCGGCAGTGGCTAAGGACACTGTTCCTCAAACTGGCAGTCACGCCTGCAATCGCTGCTAAGAGCCGCCAAAGCCACTGATGGACGAGCTGTGGCGGGAAGCCAAGAGGCTGTTCAAGCTCGCCTCGGGGCCCTCGCCTGGTGCCTGCATGCCAAGTTCTGCTGCCCTGACACAGGGTAAGCAGAGGCCGGCCCCGATAAAGTCAGCAGGGGCAAAAATCCCTACACAGCCCCATGCACAATCTGGTTTCTACCTCATTCCCTTGCATTCACCAGAAGAGGGATTTAAACCCTTGCCAAGAAAAAGCCAACTTCATCCTTACAGTCCTGAGGAAGCAGCTCTGGGTTCCCTGTGCCAAGTGTCATCTTGCAGGCACTTGCCCTGGCAGGAGGCTGGCCCGGCTGTGTGCCTGCCCCGTGCTCTGCAGCCTGCTCCTGAGCGATCATCCATCTCGGGCACACTGACACTGCCCAGGCAAGGCACAGCACAGCCCTTCCCATGGCACCCTTTGCTTTGCCAGGCCATTGCTCCCTCTTGCACATCCACACTTGACACTGGCTTTGCCCTGGTGCTTACAGAGAGTGCCTGTGGTCCCTCTCCTTTCCCTACAACAAGCATAGCTGCAACTGCCGAGATAAAAAGACCAATGCCACCATCCCACGTACAACCAGGGGAGCTATGTCCGCACCCGCCCCATAGGAGACATCACACTTCCACCCCTAATGCCACCTGCTGAAATACAGAGCCCTTACAGCTACCTCAAAAAGTTTACCCCTTTTTTTAAGTAGACTCAAACACCTGAAGTTACCTGCAGAGGAGGTTGCATCAAAATCACACTAAATTATATTTATTCTTTTAAACAAAGCATGCTAACTTTAGCTGCTCTCTTCCCAATGTTGCACTGCAGCATGAGCAGCACCCAACTCTCTGGTCAATCTGGCTGTGGTGCATATACAGAACAATTAAACCATGAATGGTTCGTCCCTTTTCATCTGTTTACTTAACAGAATTTTTTTCTTCCTCATTGGGAAGCCATCAGCCAGTCTCTCCCTCCCTGTTTTTCGCATGTTCATATTTGTTTTGAATTTTGCTTGGACAGTCACTGAAGTGTACAAAATGCAAATTACAAGTGTATGGGTTTTGCTGTACAATTAGAGAAAAAAAAAGCGGCATGGTCCTCAGCTTCACTTGTGTTTGAACAGCCAAAGGCAAGGGATCACATTTGAGTTATTTTTTTTTGATGGCCTGAATTCCTAGTAGAGCCAGGAAGTTTCATTGCAAAGCTGAGCTGTATGCCAGGGTAAAGAGTATGATAGAAGGAAATGCAGGAGAGAAAGAAAAACCTTTCAAAATGTCAGCAAAACATATTTTGCATGAAATGTAATGCTGCTGACTCCTCTAAAGGAGCAAAAGGTGCACCTGAAGAAGATGGGAAGGACAAATGCTGCAGCAAAGGTCCCTCTAACAAGCTGGGAGGACTCAGGTGAAGGGAAGGCAGGGGACGCACACCTCTCCAAACCCTCGGTGCTGCAGAAACCAGGCTGCTCCTGCACAGCTCTCTGCAACCCAACATAAAGAAGCCCAGCAAGGATTTCACAGAAGAGGAACGCATTAGCCATTTTCATTATTAATTTTGGTAATGGCTTACCCAGTTTTTGTTGTGCTCCAGGGACGAAGCACGCGGCTCAGCTGAGCTGGCAGTCGAGCCGGCCCCTGGGGCCCCGGGAAGTCAGATGTGCTGTCTCGAGGGGCCCCGGACAGAGAAATTCTGCATAATCACATCGAGCAATTTAGCACTTAAGCAATGTTAGCAAAATCCCCAAACAATCCTAAGTGTCAGTCCAGCCGCCCAAAATTCCCACTAAGGACTGGTACAAATGTAATGGATCTAAAAGCTGCTATTAATGGCCCAATCCTGAGTGCAGCGAGGGCAGGGTGCGCACACCAGCGGTGCTGCCAGGAGATGGGCGTTAGCCATGGGTCTGCATGCAGCAGGAACGGGAGCTTCACTTTCCTAAAAGATGCTCTGATGCTCTGAAAGGAGCATCAGATGCTTCTGATGCTCTGAAAGGAAATATAGAGTTCTGGAACACTACTTTGCTTCAACCAACAATGTACTTGTTAGCAAAGAAAGAAGAAGGAAGAAAAACCCCAGATATTTGTATAAAAATATCATCATTTTATTACATTCCACACAATACATCTTCAAAGAGTTTCAAATTTCCACAAGATATTTTTCACACACAGGCAACTGGGCAGCACTGGGGATGTCAGGGCTCGAGGAGTAGGGGAGAACTGGGAATAAAAACCTTGAAGTGACCTTCTGTCTTGTCTTTGGTGATTTTTGTTTGAAAGACAGGGTGCCACATTCTCCTTTCTGACACACCGATGCACACTTGCTAAAGTCCATGGGGGTGTACCTGGTCGAAGCAAGGGGATCAACTGATCTAGAGAGGTTGAACTGGCTTTGGAAACGTGATGGTATCATCTGCTGACATGGCTTGGGCTGACCTGAAAATGCAGCAAGTGCATGCTGATATTTCACATCTGTTTTAATTTGCAGCTGGCTGAGGGGGGTGGGATTTCACACCACAAGCCATATGCACCGCAACACCAGTGCTGCATAATGAGGAGGCTCACGAAAAAAGCACCCTGCACCTGGAAGCCCCTTTCTGGGCACCATCTGTAGGGTGACAGGACCTTCCCCAGGTCCTTCATAGCTCTGCTGGGACAGACATGTCCCCGCTGCCCTCAAAAAACTCAAGGGAGCCAGGCCCCAGGGAGATGCTGCCCTGAGCACCCACCACCCCTAATGCGCTCATCATGCCAAATCACCCTGGGCTTTTTTTCTCTCCCTGCATGTTTTAGACACTTGCTGCTGCAGCTGAGGGGGTCCTGCTGAAGTTGAGTAAACAGCATGAGGAGCTGAAACAGCATGAATAAAGGCAGGGTGGGAGGGAAGAGTGACACCCCTATCGACAGAGATCCCCTGGGGAGAGGGCTCTGCTGCAGTAGGGGCCAATACCATGTACACACAGCACCGTTTGTGTTTCCACTTTTCCCCCAGACCAAAAGCAAGCTCAGGACTGCAGGGAAGTTAACAGAGCTGCTCGCCTCGATGCATTATGCTATCTATATTCATGGGCAAAGGAGGGGTGGGGGGCACTAGCAAGTTTGGAGGGGGGAGGGAATCTGATCACTCATCACAAATGAACACAAGATGAAGAACCTTGCTCACTGGAGGTACTTTTTTTGCCTGCAAACAGGTTAGAGTTAACGATTCAATCCTCTTTTGCATGTCATCATTCAGTATTTTATATAAGGCATTTCCACTACAATATGCTGGGCCATTCAACAGTCAGAGGCATGTTGGAGGCTTCATCTCACCTCCCCAGTTAAAGCAGCAGCAATAGCTGGGCCCCCAGGCGCGCCTGCTAGGCTTTGCTTGCTAGATGTTACTGACACTTTAAGAAGCAGAACACTAGCAAATGCAAAACTAATTGACATTCTAGAAAGTCAACTGGCAATTTTTATGATTCAGCAGCTATGAATTGGGCAGGGGAAAAAAATACAAACCCAAAACCCAGAAAGGGGAATTATACTTGTCCCTTGACCATTTCTAGCAGAAAGACAAGGAGGAGCCCTCTCCCCCTTCCCTGTGTAAAAGCAAAACCATCAGCACCCAGAGTGAGGATACTTACAAAATAAATAAACCTTCAATTCTCAAGAAACTACAGTATTTAGCATCCACCTTAGACCTGCTGAAGTCTATGTGTTACCCTAAGGCTGGCTTTAACAGACACAAACAAAACATTCATTATGAGCTTCTCTGATATAAGGCAACTTTAAATAGATTCACTTGTGGGTGGGGGAAGAGGAGGGTTCCCCCCCCTCCTTCCAAACAATGGCTGTGTTATCATGTTGGCTGCAGAAAGAATTAGATGGAGATATCTTACTTTTTGGATATCTATGAACCTCTCTGGATTCTTCTAGCCATCTGAGGTGGACATTCCTACTGTCCAGCCTGGCCTCTTCTCATTTTGCACCCGAGACATTAACACTATCAAACAAGAAACCCAGCCAAAGCTAGATAAGGCAACAAAAAAGCATTGCTCTCTTCCCCAAGTAAACAAATCAGGGTATTTACCACAAACGTGTCCCAGACCTTCCAGAGAGGAGGTGGGAAGGGGGAGGAATTTAAAAAAATGGAGGGAAAAAAAAAAAAGCATTCCCTGTGCAAGTAGAAGCAATAACAAGCAAATTAAAAAGGGGCTGTTTCTAAATATACATTCAGTCAGACACACGCGCTCCTGCACACTCGCATACACGGATTTAGCACACACGTGCACGAGCCACACACACAAGTTTCCAGGCTCAGCATCAAGTTTCCTCGCAGGTTGCCTACCGGGAGGAGTAAGAAACAAAAACAACAAACAAGCCTAAGAACAAAAAAATACTCCCCAAACAACAAAACAAAAAACCCCACCCAACACCCCAAGAGTCCTCGAAAAGTAATTGAAAGGGAGCGTTCACTTCTGAAGTGAAGGGGTGGTGTGTCTCTTCTGGCAATCCAAGATGCAGCATTAGTTTAGAGTTTGTAAAAGGTTTGGGGAGGGCTGGGGCGACGGAGAAGGGACAGAGATGTCTAAGAGTTCACACGTATGCTAGGTAAGGAAAAAAGTGCAAAACTGAGGCAACGTATTTGAAGTCTTAGTTTCTGTCTGTCTGTCTGTTTTGTGTTTTGTTTGCTCTCTCGTTCCTGTTCGGCTCTCAGCAGCGTGAGCTGGGGTCTTGCTCTAGTTTTATGGTTAGGGTGGGCTCCACGGCCACAGGGGCCCCGTTGGCATAGTGGGAGGTTTTGTAGGTGATGGAGTGATCGCTCTTCTTGGCCGCATAGCGGAATCGGTGGTAGTGGAGCACAAGGGCCAGCGCGACGGAGACCAGCACCACAACAGCACCTCCGGCGGCAATAACGTAATACCAGTAGGCTGGGATGGGCTGCACTGACACCGTGTCCACTGTGGGCTCGGTCCCTGGCAGGAGGGTTGCCCCTGGGGAGGAGACACAGAACAGGGTTGCTAGGTCGGAGGCATGCAGATGCACAAAAAGAAACACACATGCTTTTTAAGAGTACAGCACTGAGTAACATGAGGTCCCGGGGCCACCTCTGAATGTGGGGTGTGCTCCTGGACGAGAGCACAGACTGGTGTTTGCTGAGCCCACATATCCAAGCACCTTTTTCTTCCCATTTAATTAATCAGGCTGCCTGGATCGCAGTACAAATTCCATATGCACACTATTATTACTGTTATTTCTGGCATCAACAAATGGTTTTTTCCCCTCTTTTTTTTGGCCTTCTCCAGATTGGCCGCATGGTTTTGTCTCCACGTCGCAGATGTTGTCAAGCAGTGACAAAACACATCACGTTCCTAATTGGAGGAAGAGTGTAATCTCAGATGGCTGAGGAAGTTACCACAGGAGACTGGGAAAGAAATTACAGGGAGAAACATTTGTCATTCTTACAGAAAAGACAGAGAAGATGATCTCTGTCTGAAAGTGCTCTGCACACAGATCTAGTCTGACTAGGTGCCCCATTCACAGACTTACAGATTTTGTTATTATTTTTTAAAGTGCAAAAGGATGGTTATGATTATTTACATGGCACTGGCTGCAAAATTCAACCAAATGCTCACATAAGAAACTCATGCCCTCTGCAGCTTAAGTAATTCGCGACTAGGAATTCATGCCAATAAAGCAGACACACCTAGAAGGGGCTGGAAAACCACCTGCTCCATTGAATTCTAGGGCAGGCAGCGCCCAGCCTCAGCCCAGCAATGTTTAACCTCCTAGTCTTGTAGCTGCAGCTTGGTGGGAGGCAGGGCACAGCTGCAAGGAGCTGCTCCTGCTTCCCAGGTCATCCCAGGACAGCTCAGGGTGGATCTGATGATCACGCACATGTAGGACCTTACTGCCAGCCTGCAGGAGCATGCACACACATGCGCCTCCGGCAGGCACTGGGGAGCGGGAGAGGAGTGCCCACGGCCTGAGAGCGGCTCTGCACTATTCTATTCCTCCAGCACACACTGCTCCCACCTCCCCAACTCTACTTGCAGGGAGAAGCTGTAAATAACTCAGGAGAGATGCACTTTTGCACTACATTTATTTACTGGCTACTTCAAGGGGGACAGAGTCCCGAGGGAAACTCTCCAAAGGGTTTGCTCTGCCACTGGACACATTGACCCCTCCACTCCGTTCACCTTCTCCGTTTGTCCCAGCCCGCTGGCAGGGGACAGCCCCTTGACTGGGTGCCGGCAAGCAGAATTTTGGGGGCTCCTGCAATTTGGTGCCAGCATATCATTGAGCTTTGCACTAACCAAACTCCAGCTTGGTTTCCTGAGCAGGTTTGGAGGGAGACATTCAAAACCCGCCTGGATGCGTTCCTGTGTGATGTACTGTAGGTGAACCTGCTCCGGCAGGGGGGTTGGACTAGATGATCCTTCGAGGTCCCTTCCAACCCTAGAATTCTGTGATTCTGTGATTCTGTGATGCCAAGGAGAGGGACTTTTTACAAAGGCATGTAGTGAAAGGATGAGGGGGACTGTTTCAAACTGAAAGAGGGGAGATTTAGATTGGATATTAGGAAGAAATTCTTTCCTGTGAGGGTGGTGAGACACTGGCCCAGGTTGCCCAGGGAAGTTGCGGCTGCGCCCTCCCTGGCAGTGTTCAAGGCCAGGTTGGATGGGGCTTGGAGCAACATGGTCTGGTGGGAGGTGTCCCTGCTCATGGCAGGGGAGTTGGAAGTAGATGATCTTTAAGGTTCCTTTCAACACAAACCATTCTATGATTCTGTGATTCTATGAAAATACAAAACAATGCAGGGTGCACCCAACAGCACAGCCTTTGCCCTCCCCTCATTGCCCTGACCTGGCAGATTTGGTATGGCAATGGCTTTTCTGCTGCTAGTGGCACAGGAGATGTGACAAAATGATAGTTCGTCCACAAGGCTTTCGTCTCCTCCAAATCCCCCCGAAACCCAGGCATGGGGAGTAAAAATAAGAATGAATACTGCACCCAGATGCATAGCTACATGAAAAAAACCCAACACCTCAAAGCCAAGTTAAAAAAACCCACACAGGCAAGACAAATCCTGCTTTTACAGAGCAGGAGGCTGGGAACCACCCACGTTTGTCATCATGGGCAAGAAATTTGGATGTCTCAGGAGAAGCCTACCTGTCAGATATGCTGCCCTCACCCCATCTCACGCCAGCCACCACTCACTGCCAGGAATGGGGGCCTGTCCCTCTTGCCTCCCAGTGGTGCCTGGGAAAGTGGGGTCCAGGCTGGGCTGTGTGTTGGGGATGGAGAAAACAGGGAGCAGGCAGCCCTCCGACTTCCTTCTCTACCTCCACCAGCCACCCTGGTGTGGGGGAACGAAAGCAGAGCATCCCTTTTCTGCCCTGAGCAGCTGCTGCCCCTCACCCGACTGCATGAGGGTGGCAGTGTGGGACACCCCATGGGGGCTGCCGCCAGACCCCACCGGGTTGACCATGTTCAACACTGCCCTGAACTTCACTGATACCCCGCTGCTGTTCCCCACCACAGATGCAGCTGGCTGGGCCGTCCCAGACCCAAATGCATCCCACCGCCATTCCCAATGGATCAGCAACACCTCGCCTGTGCCTGACAGCACTGGGGTGCAGGGCTGACGCCTGGGAAGATTGCAGGCTGCTCGCTGTGCAGAGCTGCTCATGTTTACACTCAGTGACAGTCTTTGCTTACATAGCACCTTGCTCCAGCCAGAGATCTTACAGGCGAACAGCCTCTCACACCACTGGTATGCACTGGGCCCCACCAGTGGAAACTGGGGCAGGGAGAGAGGGCAGGTGTCAGCGATGCTGACGGCTCCTGAGCCTGCAGAGTAGCAGCACTTTCCTCTGAAAAAACAGAGGGGAGGAAGGTTTCCGTGGCCTCCTGATGGCTATACTTTGGTCAGTGCAGGGCTGAAAGTACAAAGGGTGGGTCTGGCCATAGACAGCACTTGCCATGGTGCCCAGCCTCCTCCCCCTGCCCCTTCCCCACACACCTCTGCACTCTGCCTGCCTGAGGATGGAGGGAGGCAGTGTGATGCTCCCTAGATGACCCCACTTGTGGGAAGGATCCCTGGGGGATCTCGAGGTGGCTGTGGGTTCAGGACAACCTCTGCTTGGCTCTGACCCACTCCAGATGTCCCTGTGCAGCAGCCAGGGCAGAGCCCCTCCTCAGCCCCCATTTCCGCATGTCACGGCCCTGCTGAGGAGATAGCAGAAGTCTGGAGAGTTCATTTAGCAACTGAAGTCATTAAGGAATCACAGTCAGTTGTCTCTAAGCCCTAACGAAGCCAATTCCCAACATTAATGATTGTTCTTCCTTACACTGTCAGCCACTAAATATAGCTGCCCATCCACTCAGCACACAGCGCTGATGTTATCTATCTGCTCTGTTTTTACTGGCTCTGCTACTCTGGAAGTTTTCTCTTACAGCAGTGGAAAAGTTCTCTGCTCAGGGAGATGGAAAAAAAAATCCATCTTCTTAACTTAATAATTTTTCCACTCCCCTTTGCCTTCCGCCACACACACACACACACACACACACACTTGCCCTTCCTCATCTATTCACTAGGGCTCTCATCTTAACAAAGAAATGCCTCCTGCTGTTGCTGTCAAATTTGTGGGTGCTGTGTTTATGCATGGCTTGGGACATCAGTCAGTGAAAACTCAGTTTAATCCCTACAGGGTGGACGATTTCATGTGAGTGTGCTGCTGTGCTCACACCTCCAACCTGGCTCACACCGCCAACCCGGGAACAGTCCCCTCCTCTTCCCAACAGGGAAGACTCTACAGGGACCAGTTTTAGAGCTTTGTAGCAGAAAGCAAAACCCAAAAGAAGCAAAACCAAAAGTCATCTGGGAAAAAAAAGGAGAAAATCCTTTCCAGAGAGCCTCCTAGAGGGCTGCCTGCTTTGCTCTGCCACTGCTGTGTCACAGCCTCTATTCCTCTCCAAAATCACTGACGTTAAACCGCTGTGGACAAGCAACGCAGCTGGACTTTTCATAATGGCACAGATCAAAGCAAGTATTAGACTCATCTAATCTGAACGTCTCAACCCCTCAATTGGTACCTGTCATTTCTCTAGGAAGATATCACTGTCTTGATTTCAGGATACCCAGTGTGTGAGAATCCAATAGTCCCGAACGCAAATTCTCCCTGTGTTTGTCTCCATGCTCTTTGAAATATGTCTCTTATTTTTAACCTAGTATTTACTTATTTCCTTGCTTCCAGCCACTTGTTATTACTTTTCTTTATGGGTGAGATGCATCAGCTCTCAAATGCAGCACAGTTTAAGCACACTTGACTGGTCTTGTAAGATCCCGACCCACTAGCTGAAAGATATTCCACCCACACAATTCTCTTATTATTTGCCTTGTAATCCTGGAGTCTGTAAGGTGCATATTTTCCGCTTTGCTCTCAAGCCAGGAGAGTAAGGATTTGCTATTATTTTTAATGGCATGTGACTTTTTGAGCTCATCATAATTGCAGGAGTAGAGGCTTCATAACATCTCAGTACTTCCTGCACAGTCTTTCCACTTGAGCCCCCTTTTTTCCTCCAAACAGGGACTTCTTTCCCTCCTTTTGGACTCTCCTACTGGGCATCTCTTCCTTTCTCTCATTTTAATTGCTATCTTGCTTTCTCCAATCTTCATCTTCACTTCTTCATGTTTTTCCCTTTGCATTTTTTACTCCATCCTTCTGCCCCATCTAGTCCTGCCTGTCAGTCAGGGAAATATTTTCAACCTTTTGCTGCAATTACTCCCCTGCTGTCAGCATGCTAGGATGTCCGCCAGGGAGCTAACAGTGGGCAGAAACCCACTGGCACAAGCTGGTGAGCTTCTGTGTGAAGGGGAGGTGTGCCTGCAACAGCATCTGCCTGTGGTGCTCAGGGACCTCACTGTGCAATGCTGTCCCTACCCAGCCAGAGTGTCCTGAGGAATATGATGGGGAAATGGAGGCATACAGGCAGCAGGGCATGGGGTGAAGGGCAAAAGAAACAACGTGACTTCATGACTTTGGATAGTCTTAGTGTGAAAACCCAGAATGAGGTTCAAACTGAATACAAACCCCAAAAGACAAGGATGCTGTTTGCAAAATAGCTACCAGACCAGACCCAGGAGAACACAGAGGTGGTGTGAGGAAGAAGGATCATGAGGCTTCAACTGTCAGCTGAGAATATTGCAGCAACTTTTCAATAACACCACAAGCCTGAGTAGCAGAGAAACAAGCAGCCTACAAAAAAGCAAGCCCGAATTCCTTGTAGTTACACTATGGGTATCACTGTAAAATACGGTGTTGCACTCTGAGCGTGTCCCTCCTGTTGGTAATGCTCCACAGCCTGCCTCACACTCCAGGGATGGATTCGTGCACGTGACTTCAGTCTTGGTGTCTATTTTCCTTTACCACCACACGTACCTACCAGAGACAGCTTTGCCCTGCACAGAAATGCAGCTGCTTCTAGGGTAGAGCCCAGCCATGTCTTACAGCCCACCAGCAGAGCAGGGGATGGGAAGAGTACAGACAACATGTCTGAGTGAGAGCACAGGGCACATTGACTGAACTGGCAAAACAACCTTCAAAGTCAAGGGAAGCCCCAAGTTTGCTCTTCATCACAACACAACCCCCAGACACATTTCTGAAGAGACAGGCAGGAAAACAAAATCCAAAATCAAAACAGGGGAAAAAAAGTCTCAAACAGGCTAAACTGATCTTTGCTGCAAAAGGAGATAGCTTTTCTCACCCCAGAGCCAGACAAACAGCATCCCCACTAACTGCCCAAAGAGCGAGGCAGTTTTTCTGAGTTCCTCACCTCTGGTCTTACTCTGTAGGTTTGATCAGAGAAATGTCAGTTTCTATCCTTCAGGCGAGTATTAAGCTATTAAATGCACCATTTCACCTGTTTTCCTTTTATTGACTGTCACCTTCAGAGCTCCTCATGGTAGTTTGCTTTCCCATTCCTGCCTCCCAACTCCCTCCCCTTCCTAGCAGACTGGCCCCCAACCTCCTCTCCTTCACCAGCAGCTCAAACACCAGCACTGCCAGAGTGTCTATAAACAGAGAACAACCTTCCCCCACACTAACGTAAGTCATTGCCACCTCATTTCACCTTTAATTAGCTACTGTTTTTTCATTTGAGTCAGTTGATAACTACCCTTCACTCCTCAGCCTTCCCATTTTGGGCTCAGCTGCTCTTCAGGAGGCCAGGTGCCTGGTGATAGCAGGTTTCCTAATGCTATTCAACCCCAAGACAGTGGGACTTGTCTGCTTGCCTGCTCCCTGTCACCCAGCAGGAGTCAGAGGGTGCCACCTCGTGCTGCTGTGGCGGGGGAGGTTTAGCACACACTTGCCATTTCACCGCTCGGAACATTCGCTGTTTGTACAAGCCCACACACCACTTCCCTCCAATGTAAAAGCCCATGCCAGCAGAAAGAAAGCACTGAGAGAAGTGTGGTTTTACCTGGAAAGTAGTTCTCACCTGGGAAAGCTGTGATGGGTTCTGCAAAGGAAAAAAAAAGACAACCTAGTATTACAGAGGGGACTACTGTCTCCAGGACGGGGATAAACCCTGTTGCAGCTGAGGAGTGACCAGACGCAATAAGCTTCAACTCAGACACGGATTTACAGAAAAATATTTCTGAACTTGAAGGTCATTTGGATTCAGCTGGCTGGCCTGAGTCATCCAAAGACAAAGACTTGCCCATCTGGGCAAGTGATGAAACTCTGAAACCCCCTAAAATTTCCAAGAGCAGTTTGGTTTCTGGCTCGACTCTGGCACTGTTATTCACATGGGATCTGTGTTACTTCTGGATCTCAATGCCATGCTCCTCTCCATCTCACAGTGCCAAGAAATGAAGGCAAGTTATTTTTTTCTTCTTTCAAGATACTTCGAAGTAATCTATTACAAATTACTGGATCTGAAAAGCAATAATCACTACTTATTACTGATTACTTTCCTGCAGAAGCAATAGACTTCTGATTATTTTTAGATTACTTCTGTATTATGCCTGTGAGTCACAGAGGCAGACTGGCTCTACTGAGTGCTATGAAATCATCACTCAAGTTCAGAATGCGAACGACACATCTGTCAAAGGAAAAAATTACTGTGACTTATTAGCGTTCTTTCACGCTAAAAAGGAATCAGATTACTTCCCAGGATTACATTTGAAAAAGCAGTAGCCTGTGCTGGAGTCAGCTATTCTCATGGCCCTGACAGAGAGAGCAGCACTGTATCTCTACCGTTTCATTATTATTTTGGTGACATCGGAAATGGCCCATGAGTTATGTTAAAGTTTGCAGTGGGAGCCCTTTGTTAGAAATGATCTGAAACAAACTGTCCTTATCCACTTTAAGATTCCTATTCAACTTCCTAGAATGGGACAAATAATTTTATGTAGCAGTTTGGTATTATTTTTAGGGCTGGCAATGCTTGAAACTTTATAATTTATTAAATGCTTTTGTTTTGAAATATTAAGCTTTAGGTTCATGAGGCCCAAGATACCATTAACACTGGAGCTAGGTGAATTGCTGAGCTCAAAGGAAGTTAGATAGGAAATGCTATTAGTGTTAATCATCAGTCTTGCTTCTCTTTAATGCCATAGAAGGCAAGGGATTAAAACACCACTGTCAAGCCTTAAATACAGGGAATTTGACATACGGAGTATTAGCTCCTTTGGCAGATGGGAGACCAGCAGAGTTCAAAGCATCAAAGAAACTGGAACTGACAGTGCTCAAGAGCATCTCTGGGGCAGTCCTGGTACTCTGTTCTATTATTAATGCTGGTTCCTGCACCATCTTCACTATCACCTGCCTGCACAGGGCGGCAAGCAACAAGATCAGCCCTTCCCTTCCCTTCCCTGTGCATGCAGAAGAGCAGGGTCTCACTATTGTGGGCAGCTCTCAGCACAGATCCCCCTAACTGAATACTGCTGGTCCCATCCTCAACTGGGACGGCTCTAAATCCACATCCAAGCTACCAGAGCCATCAGAGTGTGTGCATGGAGGAACAGGGCAGGGCAACAGCTCCACCAGCAAACTGCTAAAACACACATTTTTTCACTCTCTGTTTTTCACGTTGAATGAATCCACCTGGCTTTTGGCCTGGTTTGGGGAACAGAGAATTTTAAGAACAAAAATTTCTTTTGTTATTCTGTTAACATTGCTGTAAAACCCCTCTGCTACTTTATTTCTTATTAGAGAAGACTCCTTTTGAACTCATCGGCCCCTCTAAGCATGTAATACTGACTGACAGCTGGTTTCTTTTGTCCAGTGCTTTCCTTTTAAATTTAGTGTATGTCCTTATCACACAGAATACTCCTTGGTAACCCTCAGCTGCTCTTTCAGCTTTGCATGGCAGAGACATGTGCTTCCTGGCTCTCACACCAACACAGTCAGAGCCCCAAGGAAAGTCCCAGCTGAGATCCAGAAAATCCTGGTAACTCAAGGAGAAGAAGTGGCCCACTGGCAGCCTGCAAGTAAAGGCTTTCCAGCCCCAGCTGTCCCCACTGCCATCCCCGAGCCCAAAGCCAGCCACAGCACTTACCCATGCAGTTCTCCAGTGGGATGTCAGTGCCTAGCCGGATGTCATCGAGGGCAAGCTCTCCCAAGTGGCCATTGCGTATAAATCCCTCAAACACAATCTGTGAGAAATTGGGACAGAAATGTCAGTGCTAAGTTGGGAAGCAAAGAATGGGTGCTGCTCCCAAGGGAAAGGGCAGGAGATCAGTTCCTGGCATTCCCTGCATACCTGCAGATGACCTGAGACTGGGCCTGCTTGCTTGCCTTGCCTCTGCCACCCCTTCCCCAGGGAAAGCTGCTCTGCAGGGATGGGTTTGGTTCAGCAGAAAGATTGTTACCTGGCCTGGCAGCACTCGGCTTGCAATTTTTTCAATTACATGTCTCTTGCATGGAATAAAGACTCAGTGAATCAGTGCTCAGCATTGCAGGCCACCCTCCAGCCCTTGCACAAATGATGCAAGTGGCATAACACTGACTTACAGCAGGAGCAGATTTGGCCCATAGTATTAACTGTGCTATGATCAGAAAAAGGGAGAGAAGGACACAAAATGCACAGGGGTATATTAACTGTAAAGTGATGTTCCCATCAACATTACGTAAGAGGTATTGAAATGTTAGAGAAGAAGGGTCAATTTATTCCTACTTAATCACAGGCAAAAAATATTTACAAAAATAAATAAGAGTCATTAGCTCTAAGAACTGCTGAGTGGAGAGACTGCCATTATTTACATAATGATGCTGTTATTTAGCTAATGCTGGTATATTCATGTTTAATGCACAAAGTAGTCAGCCAGTGCCCATTGTTCTTATCTGTAGGCATATTGTGTTTACTGGTATTTTATTAAAAAGCCAAACACACACATGCAAACTAGTCATGCATCTCTGGTGCAAGGCTTTTGCTTTCTATCTCCCTGACTGCTCTCAAGGGTCTAAATAATTTCCTAGGGTTATGAATTTCACAAACCTCCTCTCCCCATCTTATGTGCCCCCTTTCTGTGGGGTGGCTGGGCAGCCTGATTGTACACAAGGAGACCCCCTGAAGGGCTGGGTGTCTGTCTGCGCACAGGATAGAGTGTCAGAGTTGCTGATCTCAAGCATGAGCCATCGACCCAAGCAGGATATAGCAGTTTGGAGGGGTCAGTGGCCTGAGAGCAGCAGCTCTGCAGGTCAGGGGTGGAGCTGGGGTGGTTGTCAAAGTTCTGCCCTGGGCCTGCAGCTGAGTATTTTCTTCTGCTTCAGAGGGTGCTGGATGCTGTTCTGATGCTCATTAACAAGTGACAACAGCAGCCCTGGCTCCCTGGCAAACGGCGCGATGCCTGGAAGGGCTAATGATGCCAGAGGCACTCCTAGAAGCAGGAGCCTCTCCGCGGGGCGCTGGCACGGCCGTGCCAGAGGGGCTCAAGGGGCTGTGGCAGGCAGCATGGCTCCCTCCAGCTCATTCCTTGTACCCCAGAAGCAGATTCACAAACCAACCTGCATTCCCTCTTCCTTCTCCCACTTGCAGCAGGGGCTGTTCTTAAGAGCTGGCCAAGCCCCTGCCTCTGGTCAGACTATCTGATGACCATCAGTTGGGGGGGGAATATGCACAAAACAAAATGATAAAAACAAAGAAAGGAAAATATTTGCAAAGTGGGAGATTTGAGGAATATAATAGGCAACAGGCTGAACAAAGACCCAAATCTGTGCAGAAGACAGGCACTCTCTGAATAACAAACAGTGTCGTTTAGTTACTATAGTAACTCAAGAAACACAATGAAAACAGCCACATTCCCTAATGATGAATGGGCCCTGGCTCTGAAACACTGAAATAAAGATGCTGAAGATGCCTGCCTGGCCCAGCACACCTTTCCCAAGCATCTTACCTGGTACTGCTCATCATAGCTCGGCAAGATGATGCGGCCTTCTCTCCACTCCTCCCCTTGGTCCTCTGTAATGACCCACAGCGCCTTGTGCTCCTGGCTCGCTTCCCGCCAGACCCGCAGCATCACCCCATTGCTGCCCCACGCCTGGTACTGGAAGACCATGCAGACAGCACTCCGGGGCAGATAGATGGTAGGGCTGATGAGCCGGGCTCTCTGGCCTTCCCTCCTTCTGCTGCTCTGCAGCTGCAGGTAATTCTTGTTGTCTGTTCAAAGAGGAAAACACCATTATACTATTTTCTGCAGCCACTTGTAACAAGCATCTCACCTCCTGTCAGGTGGCTTTGGCAGTGCTGGGCAGGCTCTCACACCCATGCCTGCAGGCGTGGGGTCTCACACCAAGCACCCTCTGTGGGCACAGCAAGCCGTGCCACTGCTGTGCCCTGTGCAGGGCATTGAGGAGCACACTTCCCTCATCAGCCACTACTGTCTGGCAGGAGACCGAGAGCAAAACCAGAAAGTGGTAAGCTGAAGATCAATATACTTAGGAGAAGTTAAAGAGCAGCTATTGTCAGAAGAAGCAATGCCGTGATAATGTCATTGCAGGGGGTTGTGTTTATTCTGCTGGGAGCTTGCTCAGCGAACAAGCCTGAGGTGGGTTTTTCAAACTGCTGGTGCTGAAAACGCATCTTGGGATGGGAATCTCAAGCTGTGTTCATCCTGCCTCTTTTCATACCCAGCGGTAAATACTGCACAGTCAGGGTCTAGCTGACAATCTTGTTTCAAGGATACATGGGACAAAATGAAAGCCTGGGTCTTGTTTTTTCTGTAATGCAGGTAAACAGCCCCTGAAGCACAGAACAGAGGAAGGATGTGGTCCCAGTGAGTAAAGTATGCACAGGTGACAACTGAGGAGCTGCAAACTTGAAGGTAGCTGAAATATATACAGCAGGGGATTCACTTGCTTTAATATTACATTTTAAATTGTGCCACGCTTTTTCTCACTCCTCAAGGAGGAGATTTAGTACGTTTGATATCCCAGGAGAAGTTCAAGGCTGAGACTGGAATTGAAGATATTTGATCTGAATACCAATTGCAGCAAAAGCCCGGGGATACAAATCCCTGGGCACAGCTGATTTGGTCTGGAATCAGTTGTTTCCAGCCTTCTCTGATGAGAAGCCTCCTCAAGGAGTTCCCCATTTACAGCCTGAATGCCTAAAGTCCCTTAGCACAGACTGAAAGCAAAGCGTGTAGCTGATCTGATCCTTACCTGCCCCCACCCATCATGACCAGCGGCACAACAGAGTCCCTTGGGCTACTCTGACTTCAATGCCTGCAGTACAAGGTGACACAGACAGGCCAACCACAGATACTGCTGTATTTCACGTTCCACTCAACAGAGGGATGAACTGCTTGATATTGCTACACAGTAGGCAAGAGTCACTGGTGCTTCACGCCAGCACGTGTGAGCCCTCCTGCAGCCCAGCGGGGTTACCTCTGCCCCGGGACCACACGTAACCATCTGTGGCTTCCTTTCCCCACGTCTTAGCCTGCTGCACTTGACAGGCAACGCTCTGAGCAGCAGCCTGCCTCCTGCTTGCCCTGCTCTCTCTGCAGCTTCAGTGCCCATGGCAATCGCAGAAGAGCAGTGTCTGCACAGAAAAAGTTTGCAAAGTGCACCCAAAACACTTCCAAAACTTCAACTGGAGAGACCTGAACTTAGAGCCCTGTTTCTGAGCATCCTTCCTGGAAAACAGCAGCTGACCTCGCTGCCACTCAGCAGTCTGGTGACATCCCAGCCCAAGGCGTATCAGTGACTGCACAGCCACTGGCCCTGCTGCAAATTTGACACTGCCAGGGAGCTGGGCTGAAACCAACCACCATGAGCTACACAGCTTTCTAAAATAAATTTAGGAAAACACAGCAGAAAGATTTGCCATCACTCTGCTCCTGCAATTATGATAAAAATATTGCAAACAAAAGCGTATCCACTCCATATGAACTTTCACTGATTTTGCTCTATGAAGGACAAATCTGTCCATGACCAGCCACATAAAGAAAGAGCAACATTTTTCAGCAATATTTCCCAGCACCTATGAAATGTACTTGGGCCACTTGGCACTTTATGCCAGCGAAGAGTAGTAGAAAAAAAGATGAAAGCATGTTTGCCCACTCCTGCTCGAGTGAATCACTTGAAAAAGTACCATGCCGTTCTCTAATGGAGGAGTGTTCTTGTGATTTACCTCAGAGCGGTAGTGGTGGAGGAGGAGATGTGGGAGATAAACAAGTGGAGGAAGAAAAAAAGAACAAGCTGTACTCCATGCCTAAGGAGCAATAAGGCATAATAAGTCATCAAGGTCTACTGAATTAAAATCCTCTTTTTGTAATTCCCTACAAGCCTCTTCAAAGAAAAAAGCAACAACAGGAAAAAAGCAGCTAATACAAATAAGGTGGAAGAGCAAATCAGACTACGATCGTACAATTATCTCACAGCTGAAATGGTCTCACAGGCAAATCCTTAATAAAAGCACCAGCCAGGCTCAAGAAGGATCAAATCCAGATCCTCAAGGTTCAGGACTGACCTTTGGTGCCAGTAGCTAGGCAGCCTGATTGAATGCAGGGATGTGAGCCACCCTCGGACCCACCTGAAGCCCACAGCTGACTGCAGAGCACTATGGTAATTGTGCAGCTGGATATCCCCCACGATCCGCTCCCCTCACTGGGAGCCAGTGGTACCCAGTGCTGCTGCCTCTGCTGCTTCAGCAAAATCGCCTCTATGCCTCTGAGTCACATCACTCCCACCAGGGATGATACTGACCTCTGATTTGTTCCTATTACTATCAGGCTGTGAAATCAAAGAAACTTCTGAACTGCAGCCAAAACCAATGCCCCCCCCACACTACACAGGCTCTTTCAGAGCCACAGGAGCCCTCCCAAACCCTGCATCTTCTGTGCTCCCTGCCCAGTGCTTGCTGGGGTGTACAGAGCTCTCCAGGACCTGCTGGCAATCCCAAGGGCTGCGGGGAGGCTCAGTCTTTGGGTCATAAACCCAACTGCTCCCCTGCAAGTGGCAGTGGGTTTGCATACCATGTGCTCCTGCTCCTGGTAACAGCAGCTTCTGGAACAGAGAGCCGAGTGCAAGAAGACACAACTTTCTGTGTCATTTGAAGATGAAATGGCTGGATTAGTCTAATGGCTAGTTGGACCTTCTGAAAAGCCCCACGAATTTGCTGAGATTGACTGAACAAGGGCACTGTGGAGCTAATTGTTGGAACAGCATGTGGGAGCCCGGTGGTTCCAGTAGTTGCTCTGTTTGATACAGTAAATGGAAGCCTTTGGCACAGAAAGCACCTGAAAGGCTGATTTTGCCTGCTAAAACACTTGAAGGGAGCCTTACAACGATGAGCTGATCAATTCTTACAGGATCAGAAATGCATTTTAATCTCTTTCCCAGAACTTTGCTTTGCAGCTCTATTCCAGCTAACACGGCAGCTACATCCCCCACCGAACTGGCACTGGTAGTTCAAAGCATCGGCTCAGAAAAGGCAGGACAAACCTGCTCAGGCTTTTTAACCTACTGCTGTTTTTGCAACTGATGCTACAGCATAAATCTCATGGAAGATTTATGGGATCATCTGGATGTAGGGGAGCGAGAGGAATGTTAACACACACCCATCCCCAGCCAGACGATGGCAGAGTCGCTTGTATGTGCATGGCAGTGTGCACGGATAAATCACCAGCCGGGCCCTGCAAACAAACCATCTGGCCAACGCGGTTTCCTCTTGGCACGCCTGTCCCCTCCTGCTAGCAAGCCATCTGAGAGGACATTAGGGGCAGCAGGGGATGAAGCCTCGCAGTTCACGTCCGGCTGCAAACATGAGCCATGGCAGCCACCCTCTCTGCAAGGTCAGTCTGCGTGTGCTTGTGTCCTGCACATCTCACCCCCTCATGCAAGAAAAGCACCGCCCCTCATTGGTCTCAGCAGCACATCTGGAGGTTTTCCAGCAAAACATGTCGGGCAGGATGTACACAAGCAATTACTGAGATTTCAGACTCCTTTCGTAATTCCCCCTCGCTGGATATCGACTTGCAGCTGCTGCTCCTATGGAGGATGCATGCTAAACTGCCTTCACTTATGTCCCTCCAAAGGTCACCACACTCTTCTTCATTGCAGACCTTGTTTCACAGCGTGTTTTAGTGGCAGTGCTGCAGCCCCCTGGCAGTCACCTCGTGCCTGCCAAATCCCATAGGTGATATCTCTGTTCTGCCCTGTCTGCTGCCTGCACAGTCCCAAATGCCACCCCTGACCATACTGTGTCAGGGCTGGGGAGATGTCCCAGAGGGGCCAGATCCTGCCATGCTTCTGGGATGCATGAGCTGGAGGCTACATCAGTCAATTTTTTTTTTTTGGAGCGGATCAGCTCAGGTCCCCTCATGACTGCAGGGTGCTCTGGTAGCAGGAGGATGGCAGCTGCATGAATATGCAGATTAAAATTGGATAGTTATTACATTTTTAATTTTTTTTTTTTTGGCAAATCATGCAAATCCATCTCTAAAGGCTGCCGCCGTGATTTCCGTGACAGGCCTCTCCTCAATGACAGACTTTCATTTACGAAAGGAAATCAATCCTCCGTAAAACTAATATTTATATTAACTAGATCACTGCGTCTGCTGGAAAATCCCCTCAATTTTGATTATGTGTTAATTAGCCTGCCAAGTCCTTGCCATTTCAGTCTCTAAATCAGTCCGTGTAAAGATATAAAACCCCACACCTGCTCAGAACCAAGCCCTCCGCCTGCTCTTGGAGCCTTTCTAATGGATGGGCCTCTACATTGTCTCTCTTAATTAAGCCCCACCTCCTCAACAGCGTGGCGCAATTGTGAGTCCCCCTGCCTCCCCCAGGAGTGCAGGGAGGTCACAGTGTCCCTGACAAACCAAATGCCAATTAGAGCCTGACATTTACGCTAAGTGAGCTGCTTGCCACCGCGCCGTGTCCACCGCCAGCCTGGCAGCCACCCCGCATGCCCCTACATGAAAGGGTGCGCGCAGACCCATCCGTGCCCGGTGCTTGTGTGTGCACAATTAAAGGCGTTAACCCGCTGAGCACCCGGTGCTTCCACCGCGCAGGCTGCACATGGCGGCCTGCTCGCGCACACGCTTTGCCGAGCTGGGCTCCATGACTCACAGGCTGCTAAGTCACTGCTGCGAAGCAGTGATGCAGGCGCTAGGATCTGAGTGACAGTGCCTTGCTATCCAGAGAGCATTCCAGCTAGGTTGTACAGGCAGTGTGTGTCACTGGTGTTTGGGTCCAAAAAGTGACTAAGGACTCACACAGGAGAGCAGCAAAGGAAAGGGTGAGCCCCAGAGAAATTGCTTCTTCTCCTCTGCCTCCAGCCTGGCCCAAGTGAGAAGGACCTTTTCTGGCAATGCAGGGACAAACCTTGGCCATGCCCCTTCTCTCATGGGCCACAGCCTGGCCTTAGCCTGTGGCTGGGGCACTCTCACAGCCCAGCCAATGCTCAGCAGACTTCCTGTGATTTGGGTGCTGAGGTGTCCCAGCTCCACCATTCTGTGGGCAGTCGAGGCACAAATGACTTTTTAGGGTTTGCGGTCCTCACTCTGCAAACGAGGGTCAGGAGAGCCATGTACAGCTTTCTGAGAGGCAATCTGCACTACACATGGGGGGAGAGGGGAGAGACTGAGCCGGTATGTGGTCTCCTTCCCACAGTGTGCAGCTGGTCACTCACTGCACAGAAGTGCTTGGCTTTCACACCACTCCACATGCAAAACTCCCTCCTACTTCAAAGGGGACAGGATTGACCCTAGAGGTCAAAATGTGTCCCCAAGGCACAAGCCCTGGGAGTAAGTCACATGAGAGTAAGTGCAGACCCAGTTCAGCCCAGCCCTGCTCCATTAACACCACGAAAACCTTTCTGCTGGTTTGGACAGAGTAAAATAAAGGCCTTCAGGCAGAAGTTCTCATGGATTGCAGGAAAAATATGAAACTTTCTCTTTTAAAGCTCCCATGGGAAAAACACAGGAATGGTGAAGGGTCACCATCAGCTTAAAACAGCTCAACGTTTGTTTTCCTTAAAAAATAAGCCCTTATGAAACTTCAGAGCACTACAAACATTCCTCTGCTGGAAACGCTTTGAAACAAATAAACCTTTCCCTGCAGCGCCCGCAACCCGAATGAGCAGCATTCCTGACCCTCAAAGCCAGTGAAGCCATGGCCCACAACATAAGCTCTCAGTGGGTTTTTGCAGCCCAGCCCAAAAGCTACACGGTCAGGAGAGCTGCAGGGTTAGAATTGCTTCCTTTTCTGTGTGCATGTACAGCTGCCAACATCCGAACAACATGGGGTTCACAACGCTGCTGGGGCTCTGACCTCTATGCCTTCCTCACCCGAATGAAAAGTAGCACGATGTAGAGGTACAGACCCCACAGTGCTCTTCTAGGACTACCATAAATTTACTTAATGACTGCAAGAAAAGAGGAGGGAATTAAAAAATGGGCAAAACACACCAATTCCAGCTTTTCAGTGCTGGCTTTCAGTGCTGGTGTAGCATCACTGAGAGCAACACAACTGCACCTGCCAGTTAAGGATATAACCCAGGATGTTCACACCCTTCAGGATCTAGACCCTGGTGAAATTCAAAGATGGTGAAGAGTTGAGGTGCCCAATTTACCAACCCAGATTAATTTTCATGTCTTAAGATCTCTATCTTGACACCAATGGCACATTGCCATCGAGTGTAGCACCAGGAGGGATGAAACCTCATTGAAATCTGAACCTGTTGCTCCTTGAAGCTTGCTAGGTGCAGCTAAGGGGAAGCTTTCTACAGGTGGGAAACATCTGAAAGTCCATAGAGGGAAAAATCCTGGCAGTCTCTCATGGGGCATGGAAGATGGAGCAACAGTATTTTTCAGGCTTGCAAAGGGCAGGGTAACAGCTGGAACCATGTTGGGTTTCTGCTGAGTTGGGCACTTTGCGTCCACTTTCACCAATGGGGTCCCCAGACGTGTAATGGGAGCCTGCAGGAGAGGACATGGAGCTAATCCATGGTGTGAAGAGCCCAAGGAACACAGGGCTAAAAAAAGAAGTGCAGAGCTGCCTGAAAGAGTATCTTGGAAATAAAAATAGTGGAATGAGAGCAGTGGGTGTCTTGTCAGTCTCGAGAAGTTCTCCGCACCAAAGATGAGGAGGAATTGCATGCAGCGCATAAAATGAAATCGGGAGATATCTGAGGAATTCAGGCCTGTTTCTCAGCAGACTTTTCTAATCAACTGCCTCACAGAGGATATTTCACCATGGTCATTTCCTTCCCCCTCTCTCTCATGCAGACTGAACCAGGGCTCCTCCTTTCATTATTATTTTTTTCCCTTTTAATTTTAATTTTTGTTTTGCCATTTTCAGAAGAAATGGAAACACATCCCACATGGCTCTTAAAGGCACAGCACATTTCCTTGCTACCGTGGAGCAGACACCGCCTCTAGCCCAGGCCAGCACCTTTAAATCAGAGTAAATTGGGCTCCAGCCGCTTTGAGTTCCCGTTAGCTTTTGCCCTGCCCCTAAACCAAGCACAGCTGCTCTCCTTCACCCAACTGCTCACCCCAGGGTGGGGAATTCACAAGAAAAGACCACCCTGAACAAGGGCTTTTCATTCCATGCTCCCTGGAGTCTGAGGATGAATTTTCTAAGTAGAAACAAAGTGCTGGAGGGAGCGTGAGGGAAAGGCAGGGGAAGAATGGGGGAGTGTGAACCAAACAATGCTTCGATTCTGTCTGCACTGAGAGGCTGGCATTGCCTCTTTTTCATGTTTCTCAAGTTGCTTTTAAAAGCTGTACAGGGAGCAAAAAAGCAAATAGTTGTTTCCTTTTGTGTTATTTCTTCTTAATTTCTGAGAGCAGGACCAAAGCAAGTTACAGCAGTGACGCCTTTGCATGCCGGCCCCTCCACAGCCCTGCGCTGTGTGGGCAAGGCAGCAGCACAGCCGCTGGGAGGGCACGTCCCTGCTCAACCCAGCTGGTGCCAACAACCATCCCTCAGCCTGTGCCTGGTGCCTGCTGCTGACTTCCTCCATTGCTGTGGACCAGTCACTCAGACCCCATGGAGCTGCTACCTCCTCCCCTCCCTCTGCCCGCACAGCCCGTGACTTGCCTGGCACCACTGCACCCTGGCAGTGCTTCGGTGCCTGGCTCAGCACAGCACTGTAAGGGAGAGCTCTTCACACTGGCACGAAACCAGATCACTGAACTCAGCAGGAAAATATGCCCCTGGCTGCACTGATGAGGTTGTGCAACTCAAAACTAAGACAGAGAAGAAAGGGGAGAAGAAAGGTAACAACCATAACTGGGTGCTGAGGTGTCTAAGGCAGCACCAGGCTCTCCTGGGCTGTGCATGCACACACACGGGTACTCACATACAAGAGAGTCTTTTGAGAAACTATGGCCAAACTAATTGTAGGGAGACTTGGGGGAGAGGAAATGAAATGAAAAATTGAGTCTGAGTTATAAAAATAAGTAATTTTTATCCTTCTTGCAGGAGGCTTATATTAATTAAACATTATTACAGTGAATGAGATGGGGAGGGTTATTAAGTCTGGGGCTGGCTGTAAGTGTTCTCTCCTGTTGCCTGAGGCTCCACTGAGCTCCAGATATTAATCTTCTAAAGCACTCAAATGCTGAAGAGATAAACACTTGAAATATGAAAATGTTTTTCTCTGTAGCAGTCACTGTGACCCTATGTCATGCCAAAGAATTTGTCAGATGTCCACATAGGCTGCACTTAAGGCATTACCATGTCTCTTAGAAAAATGCTGGGCACCTCAGGAGCTGAAGGGAGAAATGATGTGTGCATTTGTGTGGGGGTGATTTGTGTGTGGAGATGTAGCAGATTCTCCTCTTCCCATATGTTTCTGGAATACATATTTTCCTCTTTAGCACTGCCTACCAGGTGTTGGCTGCACGGCTTTCCAACTGGCTGGCGGCACTGCCAGTCTGGCCAGCGCCTCTGCCAGGTGGCTAACAGGTTCGCCTGAGTGTTTGCATCTTGAGACTCAACCTTACAGGAGGGGAGGGCGGGGAGAAGCCCACAGCATACACGGCTCCCTGGGTGCGTGGCATCCAGACACTGGAGTCACCAGGCATCAGGGCAGAGCTGAAGCCAGGTAAGATCAGCCAGCTCTCCCTGGAGGAGCCTTGAGTTTCATAAGCAATGAATGATAGTGAACAGAAGTGATGTGATGATGATGTAATGTTATAAGGAAACTGGCAAATGTTCTTTGTGCCACCCGTGCCACAAAGTCAATGAGGGTAAGGAAAAGGCACTAGTCCCGGGGCGAGTTCCAAAATGTGAAGCTGAAGAACTTGATCCATCAACCACACTGCCAGAGGCAGTCTCCCTTCCAACCCATGCCAGCACATCTCTGTGAGGTCCTCCATAAATTAGGCTCTGCCACATTCAAGCAAATCTTCTGCTTCCAAAGCACAGAAGAGAAAAAGAGCAAAAGTCAAACAGCATGAAGCTGGCATATTTCAGCGTTCTTAGGGCTTAGCTCATCCTTCACTTGGAGGAGGCTGAAATCCAGCCTATGCAAGCCCAGAGTGCAGAACAGCTGAAGACTATAGGCAATCTGAGCAACATATGGGAGGAAGAAATGTGTCTCTAACAAAAGAGGAAATGCATTCTGGGGAAAATGCATTGGGTCTGATGGAGGACATTTGGATCAGGATGTGGAACAAAGCCCAGACTAACCTACACAGCCACAGGGGATTCAAAGGCCAGTGTCCAATCTCAAGAGGACAGTTAGTACAATTGAGTGCCAGCGGTCACAGTCCTATAAATAAGCCATTAACTCATAAAGCAAAGCATCTGAAAGCTTCCACAAAAGAAAATGTTTAGCTCTGCACAGCCTTCACAATTCTTGATAGCCGTGCAATAACTAGCCATACCATTCACACGGAGAAAGCCCTATCAGCTCCCTCTTCCCAGCTTTGGTATTGTATTCATCATCTTACCCGGCACAGTGTCAGGGCTTGGTTCAGAGTTGCCAGTCCATGTGCTTGTAGGCTGAAAAGACCACTTATAACCTGTTGCCAAGTCATGTGACCAACCACAGAGGTCTTCAAGGAGATCAAAGTTGCAATTGAAGTCCGCAGGGAGATGGAAATCTTATAAAAAGAAATAGAAGCAAAGTCACGTGGGTTAAAAATGACCTATCCATGAAAAGTTGTTACTAAAAACCAACCCAAACCCAAAATAGTTGGCAAGTCACAAATACTGAAGAAAGCATGAAATCTCACTCACACTGATGCTTTTAATCTATCTCACATTTCATTAGCTCCAGGGATCAGCCTTAAGTTCTGCATCATCAAAATGCTCACACCATGTCCTGCGGCTAATCCACCAAAGCAAGCAAATATAAAAGCAAGTACCAAATGCTTCCTGACTCTAATCAGCACCTTCTCTTCATCCCCTAGAGTGGTCTAATACTAAATGCCTTCTTAAATGTCAAGGAAGAGCACTTCCTGAGTGCCCTGTGCTCATCAGTTCCTGCTCTGGCTCCAAAAGGAGAAGCTCAAGTGCTCCAGAAACCTAGCTCCTGAGTGACAGATCTAGCCACTTGCACCAGACGGGAGCTGTCTGTCAACGTGGCGAGCTGTCACTCACCGCTTCCTACCTTCTTGTGGAAATGCTACCAGGGGAAATGTGGGGCCATCATGAGCTCAAGCTTTTGGATTCCGAGTGAACGGAGCCAGCCTCTATTTCTAGCTCTGCTATGGACTCATCACATGGTCTTTGGGTGAGTCATTTAACTTTTCATCTGTGAAACAGAAGCAGAGTTAATTCCCCTGTGTCAACAGCTTTAAAAGTTCTGGAGACCCTTCCTGCAGAGACAGGTCTGTGGGCAGGAGGGCACATGCCAGGGGTTGCATGTAGTAGCAAGGCAACTGCTGGCTTCTTTGGTCAGAGAAGCAGTCATAAGGCACAGAGGCTGCAGAACTGGTTTGAGACCATCCCAAGCACTCAGCGGACATGCACGTCAGAGCCCATTTATAGACTGGGTTTTTCCTGAACAAAGAGGAAGTTTTAAATCACAGTGCCCACAAAGTGAGTGATAGCCAGAAGGAGGTGAGTGACTCAAGTGATAGGCATCAGGGGAACTCTGCTGCAAGGGACTGAGAGCTTTCTTTACACATTCCCACTTCGAAATAAAACAGTGCAGATCACGGATCCTTTTATTCCAATCTAATCACATACCCTGGAGAGCAGCATTGTTTCTGTTTGGCTGTCATAAATCTAATTGTCCAGAGGAACACACTCATTGTTTCTGGAGTATGAGAATGAAAATTGTTGCTAAAACTGAGGGAAGCTGAAGGGGAAGCTGGTTCCACGCTCCACAGCATATTCCACTCATTCCCTTGCCCTGGACTGCACCCAGGAATCGTGTTGTTGCAAAGACTATTACTGGCCTAAATTTCCTCTCGGCAGCTTCCCAAGTGCTTCAATGGTAGCAGGGCTGCACAGGCTTATAACTAAGGCAAAGCAATGAGAATCAGGCCCTGTGAGCTACTTCTGCAACTTGCATTTCCAGAACTGAACTATAGCAGAATCCTGATGGGAGGTGTGAAAAAGCCAATTAATATTCCTGTTCTAATTTATGTATTTTAAAACCCATTAATTTTTTCTCTGGGACTGGAAGCCGAAGTGACAGAAGACCTAGGAGCTATCTCAAAGGATAGCTTTTCCTCCTAAGATTTCTCACTGAAGTCTTTGTATAAATGCCTGAGGCCCCAGTGCTGAGGCCCAGGCTCTGCTGTTGTGCCTTGGGGTCCGCATCTCCTGCACACCGCACAACTAACCCTGCACAGCTCTACCATGCCCAGTCCCCTTAATCTGGACATGTCACAAGCTTTAGATGCTCACAACTCCTTTGCAAGGAGCAGAATATGACGTCTGCTTTTACAGGTAGGGATCTGAGGCAGAGAGGATTTGTTCCTCCCCCTCAGCATTGGCTCTTTACAATCACAGCATGTAGTCTAAATTAACATTCAGCCTCTTCTGAAGTCAGAAGAGGTAAGCAAGTGCCACCCATACCAAACCATTCTCTGTACATCTGACAGCCATCTAAGACTCCTGCCTGGAGTTAGTGTTCTCTTTCCTCTGCTGCCTGCATAAGGAGCCCAGACTGTCCTCCTAATTTTAAACACATGATATAAGAGAAGATGGTCCTTAACAGGTCTTTAGGATATTAGCCTTCTCTACATGTTGTGATTTACTCCCACAGTTGTGACCTGTCCAAGAGCAGACCTGCATACCAGGCAGTCTGAATCTCTCCCCTGAAACACCTTCTGAATTTATGACCCCCAGCTGAAGGGATCTGAAATGGAGGTGGCTCTAAACAGAGCACTAAACAAGTTGCTTCAGGTCACGTAAGGAAGCTGAGAGAGCAGCTCTTCAAGTCTTGTACCCTAGGGACTGAATTAGCTGCTATCTCTTGCTCTTACATCCTTCCTTGATATAACTTATCAGATTCTGGCAGGTTTTGTTTGTTTCTTTTTTTTTAATCTTGGTCTATCACTAATAATATTACTCTAAGCTTTCCAGGAATCAGCCCCATGTATAGAAGCAAATGGGAAGATAAGAATATTTGCTTAGCTCTTAACTCGTCGTTTATTGAGGTAAAGATGTGCTGCTCTGATACATACCCTCCTCCTCTCCACACCTGTCACCACACTCAGTTGCCTCTTCATCAGTTGGGTATGGGGTGGTTGTCTCTTCACTCTTCAAAGTGGGCACCAGTGTCTCTGCAGTGGGATTTACATCTGAAAAAAATGAAGTAGAGATGCTATTTGCAACAGACAGTACAAACAGCCCATGTAGGAGGAAACAAAGCAAAAATTTCTTTTCTCATAATGGCAGGAAGAGATAGAACAAGAATACCATGAAATTTCCACGTGCTACAAATGTCAGCATAGTTTGAACTTCAAGTGAACTGGCTGTTTCCATATGGGAGTTCCTTTGATTTAAAGTCCCCATTGGACAAGGCTCTCCTCTAGATACACATGCTACTTTTTCTCTTAATTTTTTTAATCTACACTGGTGTTGGCAATCCGCTCAGCTGTCATTACTGGATAAAAGAGATCACAGGCAGAACGCCTTTTTCTTTCATAAAGGCATATGACATGTTAAAAAAAACCACACAACATTCCCACCAATTGTGCCAATTTATAAACCAAGTCACTCAATCCCACAAATGACGTAACTGCAAATGGACCTGGAGGATCCCCTAGCATGCTCTGGCTCGCTGCAGAAAGCATCTGGTTTCACACTCCAAGCTCCTGACTACGCTTTCAAAGGGTCTCTGTCCAATTTCCCTCTCTCCAACATGGCCCGTGTGAAACAACCTCCAAGCAGGTGTCAGGGGAAATTTAAGCAAGAAAGGGAAGGATATTAAGATCAACAGTAAACGACATTAGGTTCCAGCAGTCTCCCCTTTTACGAGTACAGGAGGCTTGATTCTTTCCACTTTTAAAAAGAGGCTGCTTTGCTCAGCTATGTGTGATTGCATTTCTTTGTCAGCACCCTTCAGGATAACATTTAATAAAGCCAGAAGCAGGAGGAAATGGCTAAATACATTGAATATTTTCCATAGGCTCCTTTCTGCCCTTTTATTTGCCTGTTATTAAACATGTTGCACATAAACTCTCAGTTGTTTTTTTTTAATTATTTTTTTCCAGTGGCTGTCTTTTGTTCAGGATAAAATACCAAATAACCTCAAAGTCTTTTAATTTGTAAGTTCAGATTTGTTACAACCCCATAAAACTCCAAATGCAGCCAAGAAGCAAATTGCAAGCAGCTAGGCACAGAAAAATGTCATTAAAAAATAAAATAAAAAAAATAAAGTGGCAGGTGAAGGCAACATATCAAAAGCTGCAAGTTATTTAGAGCTGGTACATTTTTTTAGGTTGTTGTTCTTGTATATTGAGATTTATAGCTGAAATGTGACAATGTGGAAGGACCTTGAAAGCCAAGTCCCATACGGGACACAGATGCTGAGCGGATGTAAATCAACAGTGTTGCATTGCCCTGGACAAGCCACAGAAATATATCTCAAAAAATCAGTTACCATGGCAGAGCCGCAACATGATGGTTACAAGAGATAATGAAAATAGCAGGGAGAACAACGTGATGTGTGAAATGGAAAGTGAGAAAGTGAGGTCTTGCTTGCTTGCTTTCTCTCTCCCTGGCCCAGCAAGTGTCTGTACAACTGGTGGTAACTGCTGATCAAAATGCAAAGTCACTGAGCAATTGAAACCAGATGTTTGGAACTTCAAAGGAGAGAAAACCAGCTGCAAGTGAACATTCATCAATCCCCACTCTTCAGAGGAAAAATTTTGGCATGTCTTTGAAAGAAGCCAATTGCTGACTGCCCGCTTCCCAATTTTTGAGCTACTAGCCAAGTAGTTTGTGAACCCAGAGTTGCTGTTAACTAAGTAAGTTACCTGTTTGACTTAGTAATTAAGATGCTCGTTGCTGATAAGAAATAAAAACAGTTGGGCAGGATACACATGGGCTTAGGCCCTCACTTGAAAATATTTTCAAGCAGCTTGTTTTAATCCCTCTCTTAATGTCGTTTCCAAGCAAGTGCAATTGCCTGCGTTTTCACAGCCAGTTCTGTAACATGCCCGGGTCCTCCCTGCAAAGGAGGGCTGTACCTTGGCATTGTCAAGGACTGCTGCATGTGGCCAGCATGGATTTAGCATGCAGATAATGCCATAGGCTATCTCTGCTCCCCAGGTTGCATTAGGGATATAAATGCTTTTTATAACATGGTGAATCCACAAGATTACAAGCCCTGCTCTGATTACAAAGCTAAATGCCTGTAGATCAATAAGGCTACTAATATTTACGACTTGGCAGTTGAGTTCTAAACATTACAATGTGCAAATGATTAGACAGCCACACTGGGGAATGACCATAAAGCACCCTGTCTGGAAAAAACATGTGCTGTTGGTGCCGATATCGAAACTGAACGTGGACGTAGCCACAAAAGAAAATTTGGATCAAAAATAGCACAAGAAGTTGAGAATGCCAAACCCCTCTTATTCTCTAATTTGGAGGAGTGCAATAGAAAGGCTGACAGGGTTGGAGGTCATGTGCGACTGCCTCCTTTTGTGGCAGCGGTGCAGTGCTGTGATGCACCAGCTAGCAATGATCTGCAGAGATCTGGCAGCTGGAAATTACTGGGAGCTGCTGGAAGCAGCCATGTGGGAGCTGCCTGACCGCTTCTGCATGAAGCCTCAGCTCCCGCTACTTGCATCAAAGCCACAGCGCCTGCTTCTCCTACAACATTTCTTCCCAAAGATGATGTAAGATTTAAATTAAGATCTAATCTTAATTTAAAGTTTAGATAATTTGCAATGGATTCCCAGTCCAGGGAGAGATTTGCCACTAACTTCAAAGGTGACAAATTATCATTATTAATTGTGTGTACGTGTGTTCTGTGATTTGCTGCTAAGTGTTTGTAATGCATCTCACAGCACATCACAGGAGTAAAGAATAGTAAAGACTCCACAAAAGGGTGGAAAAAAGCTCTGTGTCTTTTAAGCTTCTTAGAATGGGAATTCTTACAAGAAAATGCCTTCTACAGATGTGTTTATAAAATGGAAATCATACCTCTTTATCACTGACATCTGGACACCAGATTCAGATTTAAGCAGATCATTAAAAAAAATAGATTAAAAAAAGGAACAACTAGCCCCTGGCACTGAAAAGCTAGCACCAGACACAGTGAACTGTTGGGTGCATTTCTGGCTTTTGGGGATGAAACTATGGAGCAATCAATCACCACTGAGCTGCAGAAGGGTCAGAGGTACAACCTCTACTGATCCCCGCCAGTGTGTTTGACAGTTTTCACCTCTGTATTAAAAGTAATGGTGGCTGCAAGGCATACTACCTGTGAAAAACAGGTGGATGAAAGTGAACAAAATCCCCTGGTCCTAGGGATGTTGTAGAGTTAAATCCTGTGCTGGTCACTGCACCCGTCTTCTGCACCTCTGCTTCTCTTCCTACTTTTTGTCTTATCCATTTGAATTAAAAAGCCCAAGAGAGAGGGAAGGCCTGCACAACATCCAGATAAAAGATCTGAAAGGAGGGGTAAGAGAGTTGGGGACAAATACTGCCTGGGACTCTGTGCAAAAGCTTGGATTGGGGTCCAAATATCGCTGCTACATGCTGTGTCAAGGACAGTTCCTTTTAAGATGGAAGTAAAAAGATAGACTCAGGCATACTGCAGGTCCTGCCTTCATGGCTGCAGTCTACCTGACATAGCATGGCCCTGAGGTGGAACAGCAGGAAGAAAAATAACCTTACACTTGCACCTTGATGGTTTAGCACACGCTGCAGCCCCGATGGAGCCGGTGGGCAGATGCTCAGGGGTTCCTACCTGTCCAGTCACAGCCCAGCACCTCCAGGCGCATTCCTATTCCTGCTGGGGACCACCTCTCTGGGTGCACTCGGACATACTGAGCAGGAACAGGGTCAAACCTCCGGACTTCAGGGATATCATAGTGGATGTTGCCTTCAAAAAGCTATGGAGAGAGAGAGAGAGAAAAGGCAAGTGACGTATGTATCCCACATGCTCTCCACCAGACTTGATAATTTGGGTCTGGAAGGACACAACCACAGTTTGAAATAGTTTAGCTGTTTGACTCTGGTCCATGGAGTCCAGCTGAGCAGAAACTGGGCTGTTCCTCCTCAGTTTCAAGAGGATCACACAGGCTGTTTCTAAGAAACTTGCACAATCTCCCTTGGCCTCCACTTTATGTCCAGGGGTCAGATTCTGATCCAAGCCACACAGGGGAAACCTGGGGAACATCCACTAAGTTCACATATAAATCAGATCAGATTTGTCCTTTGGCAAATAAAGATGCTACTACATGTTCTAGGATAGTGTAAATGCTCAGTTTTCCTCGCAGTCCAAGTACTGCTGCTTTTCAGCTTATGTGCATGAACTCAAGTCTGTGGGGAATAAACAGAGGGCTATAGATAGCATCAGGCTTTCTAAGACTCATTTGTAGGATCAGGAAAAATTAAAACTAACCCAAATTTTCAGAAGCAGATGAGTTTGCATAAAAACAGAACAGGCAGTAGCAGAGAATTCATTTATCCCTTGAGCCCCCTGCCATTCCCATACCACTAATCAGAAAGATTATGGGGAACTCCAGTGAAAAACACAGGGAATTTCAGAGTCACACCAGTGTGGCAAAAGGGACTTCGGATATAGCAAATTTCCCAAAGGGAAGTTGTGATTCATCTTTGTTTTCCAGAGGTGCAAGACATAACAGCAACACTTTTCTCCGTAAAATATGTCATCAGTTTGTGCCAAACATAATTGAACACACCAACTTGTGGGCTCTGACCTGCAGGAGCTCCGAGGAGCAGAAGGTGATGTCCGCATCCCCCGGCCTGGTCCAGAATAAGAAATGAAGGGAATTGCCATCCCTGGGGCAAGGCAGAACCAGAACCTACATCCTCTAGTACAGCTTAGGAGCAAGACCAGGGGACACAACCTGGAATTTCATGGTGACAACCCAAACTCCCAAGGTCTCTGTGGGGAGAGACAGGTAATTTCCTAAAACCCTATCAGGCAGACTGAAGATAGCCAGAAACGTATACTGCTTTGCAGCTGCTCCAGGCAGTGCCTACCTTGGCTTGCATTGTTTTGGGGTCCTGGATGAAGTCCCAGTCCTTTCCATTCATGCTGTAGGCCACCTTAAACTTCTTCACAAAGGAGCGGGACTCGGTGGTGGTCACACTGTCCCCTCCTCGAGCCCCCTGGATAATGACACCTTTGACATTCTTCGGGATGCCAAGATCCACCTGCAGCCACTCCTCCCCAGGCTGGGCTTGGGGGATGCGGGGAAACCAGCCTGAGCGGCTGCTCACCAGGCGGGCCATGCTGGGAGACCAGTCGTAGCCTCTGATGGAAGAGGCCGAGATCTGAGAGTCAGGGATGAGGCCGGAAAGCATTCCCAGCAAGTTGGAGCAGGGTGAATCTGCAGGGAAGGAAAAGGCATTAACAGCTGAGGCAGCTGAAGGGAACGCTCATGGTTTTTACTGCAGGTTTAAGCTGTGAGCACTAAACCAGCACTGAGCACTTCCCCCTTGCCTCAGGGGGCTGGGTGCCTGTCCTCACAAGTGCATCCCTTGGGATGGGTGTCTCCATGCTGCTCACAGTGTCACCATTCCCACCCCAAGCATCCATGACAGCTGTCGGGGACAGACCTCAGGACAGGCTGTCGGAACAACAGAGGGAAGAGTTGAGCCTGAGGGGAGGAGGTGACCCTCACCGGTGATGCGGCAGCCATACAGCTCCAGCCTCAGAGCGATGCCATTGTGCCAGCTCTGGGGACGGATGCGCACGAAGCGTGTGAGCACCGGGCTGTGGATCTTGTTAAGAACCACCTCTGTGGCATCCTCGTTGGCCTGGAATGTCTGCAAGAGAGAGGGGGAACAAATAAGGTTATGTCCTCTCCAGACAGAAAGAAATAACCAGATCAGCAGCTGAAATAATCTCAGCAGGGAGAACTGAGGATAGGCTTTCTGGGCAGGGTCAGCATTTGGCCAAGGCAAGCACCCAGGGACAGGCAGGGAGAGCTGAGCCACTGGCAGGACAGTATGATGGATGGACTCACCCATCAGGCAGGAGGCCCAGGAGCTTGCTGCTCCACTGCCTCTCACAGCACCCGGAGGCACCTCGGACTGTCAGGCCACAGCTGCTTTTAGCTCCCCCCCAAACCTAGAGCCACCCCAATGCAAAAGGCCAGATGCCCCCAATCACTGCGTGAGATCTTGCCTCCCCTCTGTGGGTAAAAGGGCTGACATTCTGACATGTCCTCGCACTGAGCTCCACTGGGACACGTTGTGTGCAAGCAGCAGCACAAGCAGGGAGGACGCTGTCTCCACCTGGGGTGACGAGCTGCCGTTCCAGCCAGACCCTCACTCCTGCCTCTGTGGCGCACGCGCAGCCCACCACGCAGAGACAGCTTTTCGGGGGAGTTTATGATCCGACATGATATGAAAAGGCTGCTGCCTTACCAGATGGCCATAATCAATAACTACCAGATGGACGTTAGATCCACCCCTCCTTCCCATTATTTTAATAGGCCAAAGCAGGACTAGATATTTGCGTTTCCTTTTCAGGCTGCAGGGCCATACTGGTGAAAAAAAGGGGGAAAAGAGGAAGTACCCAACCTGAGGGTAATTTTCAACCCCTTCTCTGCCCCTAGCATAAAGCACTAAAGCTCATAGACTTGAGGCTGCAGGCGCTGCCCGCTTCCTCCTGTAGGCACGCAGGCTCCCAGGACAGGGCTAGAGCCTCCCCCAGTCTCAGCCAGGGGAAGAAGGCAGGAGCTGCATCTGCATTGAGATGTTGGCTGGGCTCTTCTGCAGGCTCCTACCCTGCACATGCTGTGCTAAGCACAGGAGCTCTGGCTAAGTTTATCTCAGAGCGAAGCAGTAGAGTGTAATCTCTGGCACTGATCTTCTGTCAGAGGCAAGAGTCAAACAGTTCACCTGCAGATCCCTGTGATCCAGGACAGAAAAAGGGGTGAGGCTGTATCTTGGCCTCTCACCTCCAACAGTGGTTAAGAAGCATTTTAAAAGCCTCCCACTGCTCTAGGACAGCAGACGGCAGATGCTTCTGCTCTTCTCCCAGGATTCAGCAGACCAGGGTGTGCAGAGGGCGTTCGCAGAGAGGGACAGTGGCTGTTTGCAGCACCACAACCAGCACTGGGCTGCCCCTGCACATCACCGTCCTGTCTGGGACAGTGGCACACCCGGCAGGGCAGGGAGCAGCACCCCACAGAGGGCCCTGGTTGCAAATCTGGCTAGTAATTGGGATTTGGGGTTGATGTGAACTTGAGCAGAAATGCTAATCTGGAGAATATGCATCATGCTGCTACCGTTTAGCAACACAGCATGCTTTATGTGTTTTTAATATCCTATTTTATCCTGCCTGACCCCACTTCCCATCCTTTTCCTTGCTCAGCAGACACCAAATACCCTTTTTTCCAGCAGGAGGGCTATAAGAAGAGTGGTTACTGTGAAACACTCTCCAGGCATGTGTGTGTGCCGTGTAAACCTGTGGGAACACACACACAGGCTGAAAGGATATATTTCTACACCACAGCAAAGCCTCCAGCTTTATGTCAACATAGGAGCTGACATACAACACCTTACCTCTGAACCTAACACCAGAGGACAGGAAATGTTTGTCAAAGCTGGTGCAACTATTTTAGCATGAGGAGCAGCACATCAGGTCAGCCCAAAGGTCCCTCTGTCCCAGAGAGTGGCTCCTGATGGTGGCCCCAGCAGATGCGCAGGGGCAGCAAGCCCGGGGGAGTCTTCTCCTGGCAACCTCTTTTCACTTCCCACGATCAGCAGTTTGAAGACTCCATGAGCCAAAGGTTGCATATGGACCAGCATGTTTAACAGTCACTGATGAGGTTTGCTGCTCTTTTTGGTTTAACATATTCCCAGTTTTGTTCTTTTTTAGTTCACTTCGCACATACGAGCATCAGGGGCCAGAATCCAAATTTACACCAGTGTAATTTGTTGCTGACTTCTGCAAAGTCAAGCCTGACAGAAAGCAGAAGCAGGACTGAGCCCAAAAACTTTATCACTACCACATGCATTGCTGAAAGTACCTCTTATACGACCTTAGTCCCAACCACCTGCTTTTAAGGAGAGCGACCTCAATTTTGCTTTAGATTTGGGGCACAGTAATTTCCTCAGACTAGATCACATTCAACAAGCTACATAACTCTGAATCAGGGCCTTGACACTCTGGACTGCCAGTTTGTGAGGGCAGAAACAGCACCTGACTGCCAGCTCTAGTATCAGCTGCGTTGGCAGGACCTGCCCCAGAGAACCTTGTTTCTGAAAAGCCCCAAATGCTCATAGCAAGTCGCTGCTTCGCACCCCATTCAGCATAACTGAAAGGGGCCATTTTCAGGGGGCAGGTGCTTAGTGCTGTTAGAGAAGTGGGGTCCTCCTGCGTGCCTGGCCTTTCAGCCTCCTTCCCAGGTGGAAATGCATCGTGAGCCTACAGGTCCTGACACTGCTGCTGAGGGTCTGACCCTGAGCGTACAGCTTCTCTGCACTGAAAATCCCAACCCCAGAGCCTGAGCACACCGTGGAGAAAGTCCCATTGACTTGAACAGGCTCTACCTCCTGCCTCAAATTAGCACTCATGGCATGGGAAGAACTAGCAGGAAGATGTGTGAAATTGGGAGTGCCAAGAAAGCAAAGACTTCTTCCCCCTTACCAAAATAGAATATTGCTATTCCTCCCATCCTATCTGCTTCCCATCCCACTCAGCACATATTTTGAGCCAAGTCTTCAAATGGTGTAAATCAACATATCGCCATCGAAGTATAAGAAGTCACAGTAATTTACACCAGCAGAAAAAAAAATAATCTGGCTGTGATCTCGGGAGACAGATATATACACACTCAGCAGAGAGCACACATACGCATGGACACACGCTGAAGGATGACAGACCCAGAAGACAAATGGGAAAACCATTAACAAATTAAAAGCACCTTTCAAGAAGCAGTCAAGGGAACTCATTTTCACTGCTGCATCAAAAAGCTGCCCATCCCCTCCCCCTATACTTTATGTTTACTTCCGTTTTAGTCCAGTCGGCAGGTCTACGTGTAAAATTAAATTGATAATCAATGAGAGCTGACTTGCTTAATTAATTTGCTGTAGAAAGCAAGTGATGGGAGATGATGTCTAGGCTAGAGGAGTATTGGGCAAGTTTTCTATGTGCATGCACATGCAGGCTCCACACCAACACTTACTAGTCATATTTCTGACACATTGGAATCACCACAGGTTGATGGGGAGATTTCTGAAGCTGCCTTAGTTCCAGTGGGTATGGAAATTGTGCCAATGGCAGAGTTTGAAGGGAGTGAAGGACAGGGAGACAGAAAGCGCTGTGAAGTCAAAGAGGCAGCGAGTCAGGGAGAGGGCAGGAGGCAACGGCTCTCCTGCTTTATTTATTGTGCTGCTTGGCTGCTACACAATTTCTTGGGGAGCTAAAGAAAGTGGCTGGGGAAGGCAGAGGAGAAGGCCAAGGATGGCAGCAGCCCTGCCTTCATCTGTATGTATGTGTCTCTCTGGACCCATTAGATTTACTGCAGGATTATATTACTCCTGTGGAGACAGAGTCCTGGAATAGAGCATGCTAACAGGATTAGGGCTTCAGGATTTAGACAGAGAAGCATGAAGGAGAAAAGTAGGGGAGATTATTTTCTTTGTCAAATAGGGAAGGCATAAAATGGGGCATGTTTGATAGTGGGAGGATTCTGGCTTGAGTGGAGGGTGGATAGTTCTGGATTTATTAAATCCAGGAACAAGGAGGTAAAAGAAAAATGATACTTGGCAACACTCAACAAAGCATCTGGGCAAGGCACAGCATGCTGGACCGGGCTTGCCAGCACCGTGTCTTTGAAAGGCTCCGCACAGATCTGGGAGTCACCAGGGACATGAGGAGTGGCGCTCTGTTAGCCTGCAAAGGAGATATCAGGCCCAGAAGTACAAAGCTGCGGCCTTGCTGGGAAAGCCAAGGCTGTAATTCTCCCCTGGTACTGCACCAAGGGCAAATGTGCAGAGCTGCCTTTCCCAAAGCCTGACATCTTTGTCCTGCCTGTGAGTGCAGTAGAAGTAGGCTGGGGTGTGAGGATGTTTCTGGGCAAACGCTCTGCACCATGACATCTCTGTGCAGAAGCACTTGTGGCCTTCTGGCTGATTATGCAAGCTTTCCCCAAGTTTTCCAGATAAAAAAGCCACAGAACTGAAAGCTTTTCTCTCCCTCCCCAGATGAATGAACACAGGAGACTTCATTAAGAACTGGAAGGACAGAGGAATGCTCCTAAGGGAAGGAAGGCACAAGGGTCTCCAAAGAGACCCTCCTCAATATTCCCTGCCAGCACCAAACACCTGTGATGTCCCCAGCTCCACACACAGCTATGGCTCTTTGCCGCAAATCAACCTGACTTGTTGCATCCACCTGACATGACCATGAGCCAGCAAAGTGCCCTTGTGGACAAGAAGGCCAATGGCATCCTGGGGTGCATTAGAAAAGGGGTGGTTAGTAGGTCAAGAGAGGTTCTCCTCCCCCTCTATTCTGCCTTGGTGAGGCCACACCTGGAGTATTGTGTCCAGTTCTGGGCCCCACAGTTCAAGAAGGACAGGGAACTGCTTGAGAGAGTCCAGCGCAGAGCCACAAAGATGATTAAGGGAGTGGAACATCTCCCTTATGAGGAAAGGCTGAGGAAGCTGGGTCTCTTTAGCTTGGAGAAAAGGAGACTGAGAGGTGACCTCATCCATGTTTACAAATATGTAAAGGGTGAGTGTCAGGACGACGGAGCAAAGCTTTTTTCAGTAATGACCAATGATAAGACAAGGGGCAATGGATGCAAACTGGAGCATAGGAGGTTCCATGTGAATATCAGGAAGAACTTTTTCACTGTGCGAGTGACAGAGCACTGGAACAGGCTGCCCAGAGAGGTTGTGGAGTCTCCTTGGCTGGAGACATTCAAAACCCGCCTGGATGCGTTCCTGTGTGATGTACTCTAGGTGACCCTGCTCTGGCAGGGGGGGTGGACTAGATGATCCTTCGAGGTCCCTTCCAACCCCTAGAATTCTGTGATTCTGTGATTCTGTGACATACCACCCAGGAAGGTTAGCTGGTAACAAGCACAAAGCCATCAAAATGGGTAAGAAATGGAAAATGCGTATCAGCTGGATCTTGCTGCCATTTCTCATCCATTGGCTTCTACAGGTTCTCAAAGCAAATGTTTCAGTTGCATCCTCCCATTTTACACATAGAGCAATGGAAGCAGTGAGAGCAGCCATCACATTCCCAACCCACCCTGAATTTTGAAACCCATCCCCCAGTCCCTTGCCACACTAGATGATCCTTGTGAGCTGATCTCTGCAGTTACTAAGACTGAGCTACTCAGATAACACAGGAGCTGGAACCCAAGACCCTACAAAGAAGGAAGTGAATCAGAATGGATGGGCACTTTGTTTTCCAAGAAAATCTTCATAATTGAGTATGTCTGAAGAAAATGGCCAAAAACAAAAGGTCAAATCCTGCCAGGTGCTCTTTTCCTTCCTTGGGTTCAAGAATGAGTTGTTGTTTTCTAAAGACATTTGCAAACTGCTAGATAAGATCTCCTCGCACACATCAGGGTCGGTGTCTGCAAGATAACCTCTGGGGCCATCACCCCAGTTGACACAGAGGGGGATACAACAGAACCAGAGCAGCCTTTCTGGGGCAGGGGTTGTTTAGCAGGAAGGCAAAAGAGAGGAGATCAGAGCTTCCTATCCCCTGCAAAGCATGTCATCCCCTCCCCACCCCTCCTGCCCTTGCTGGCTCTCTCTTGCTTTAGTTCCCTGATGAAGATGTAAATGTTAGCTGACCCGCCTATAACATGGCAGAGCTTTGCTTTTGGCTCACACAGCCGGCAGAAATTCAGAGCAGTGTTTGATGCGCCCCATATGCCTATGTGTGCATGTGCGCATATATATATATGTATGTGTGTGTATATATATATGTATATATCTGCATGTATATAAAGGAATAGAGAGTCCCTGTCTGTCCACCCCCTCCCCTCCCTCCCCGCTCCTCATGGCACCAAATCAAGCTGCGGCAGACTTGACAAATCTATTTGGCATGGCTCACTCCACCGTTGCAGCCTGAACCGTGCAGAGAGCCGCACTGACGCAGAGAGGAATCCGCACTTTGAATACAGACATCTGGGAGCTTGCCTAATGTAGGAATGGTGGGATTCATGCGGGTGGAGAATGTGGGGCTAGAGCCCACCAGCACCAGGCCCGTGAGCAAAGGGGCTTTGTCCTGGCCCCACTGTGGCTCAGCAGCTGGCGGCTGGTCACCTGGTGGGGAGGGAAAGCAGTCATCTGGACGCAAGAGGTAGGCAAGCTACCAGAAAGCAATTACTTATCCTCCAGCCTTGGGAAGTGTCTGCTAATTTGAGACCAGAACATAGGAATGAAGTGAGACTGGAATAAAGGAGTAAAAAAGGAGAGGTTTGAATTTTCCTCTCTTTTATGAAGAGAGAAAACAGCAGAAAAAAGCTGATAGGACTCAAGGACCAAATCCTGAAATGGTGGCAATTCACATGGCTATGGGACTGCTTTGGATGAATGCCAGCCAGGCTTTAGGGTCTTGCTGAAGCAATGTAAACTGGCCTGGTGGCACTGAAACCAGCCATGCTGTCCTGCTCCACCCTGGCTGAGGATCCAGTGTCCAATGCCCGGGACTGTGAGGACGGGACATCTACTCTCCCCTGCAGCTAAAACCACCCTCCAGGCAAGACTGCCGCCCCAGTTAGACACTGGAAGGTAAATGTATTGCCAGAAGTTATCTGAAACACTGAACTGTGTATTTAGCTCATCTCTCTGCCCAGAGTGTTGCCAGTCTCCCATCTGCTTTGGCTTGCAGGAACAGTCCCAGTGAGACCTCAAGCTCCCCTGTTACCATGGGCTGCTTGGGGTGAGGAGAGATGGCCACAGTTCACAGTAAGGTCAGTGGGTCCTGGGAGAGCACAGAGCCTCCACACCAGTGCACGGCCACTGTGTTAGGGTTACAGGCGAGATCTGCCATGAGCTGTAGACTCAGAGCCAGCCTACCCAAGCTCCAAGGGAGCCCAGCTGCTGACTCTTCTCTGGGGTGCTGGGCTGCCCTGTGCCTCCATTGCCCTACCTCTAAAATAGGACTAACACCACCTTGCTGGCATGTGAGAAGCTTAAATAGTCCAAATATTGGAGTTATGAGACCCTGCTAGGGGCCTCTGCACAGAGAGGGGAAGCAGAGTGAATTTGAACTGTGAGACACACTTGTGGGGAAGGGGAAATCACACAGCCCGGAAGGGAAGGAAACGTCTGGATGAATCCTGGACAAGGCAGGCTACTGCATTTCATGCCAGCAGCGCCTGTGCCAGCAAAGGGAGGAGACAGCTAATTTAACAGAAGTGCTGAGCAAGCAGAAATTGCTGGGACGTGCATGTGGGGGGAGGTGTGTGGGACCACAGTCACCGAGTTCACTAACCCACGTTATGGCACACCAACAGGGAGGACCTGAGCCACAACAGCAGTGCTGGTGGGCACCAGAGAAGAGCAGGGAAAGGCTTTCCCAAGGTGCCCTTAACCAGGGGACAACCACACAGCCAAGACAATTGACAGACCAGGACCAGCCTGGCATCATGGCTGTCTTAACCCCTCTCCCCATATGCCAAAGCTCCCATGCAGAGCACCTCAAGCTTGTCTCATCTGGCAAGGCTTGGAAGGTCTGAACACCCATATTTACTCTCCCTCCCCCTTGCTCCCATCTCTGTGTGCCTCCCAGAAACACAAGAGCACGCAGCAGCTCCCAGGGCTCAATGTATCTTTACTGACTGTGCCTCCTAGCCCACAGCTCTGGCAGCCTGAATTGCTCCTCATTATTTATTGTTCATTTTGTTCTCTGGGATGGTGTGAACCCCTCTTAGGATTTGTGCCCTTTCATTTCCAGGCCTCAATAACTACTGAACTACAGTTTCATGTGGTTTTGTGATTGTTAACCCAGCATGCAGACAGGGCTATGGCCATAAAAGCTCAATGAATCTTGTATGGCAAAACACAGACTGTGAAAGCATTTTCTCGTTCATTTGCAGTCAAATAATATACTCTTGCCACCATGAAAGATGCAACAGCAGCCAGGTTTTCCAAGGAATAGTGTTTCCTCATTGCTGTGCAGAGGAGAAAGGACTATTTCTGCTCAGAGCGTCATCAGTCTTTTTAGCCCTCATCAGAAAAAGGGTCTCTCACAGATGAAACCCCCCAGGCCTGTAAAATCTCTCTGTTCTATTCCTTCCTGTTGGCTGCAAGAATCACCAAATGTACGCAAAAGAGACAAAAAGGCCTTTACCTTGTGGTTTTTCCCATGTCGGTACATCATCCAGTCCTCCCCATTGGTGCTGACCTCCAGCTTGTAGGTACGGACATAGTAGCCATTCTGAGTTTCTCTGGAGATGGCACCTTGTGTGGCAATGGCTGTGAGCACAGTCAGGAAGTGGAGATCCACCTTTCCAGGGTAAAAAGGGACAAGAGAGAGAATGGTGACCACCTGAGAGCCCAGGTTGGCTAGTTAAGTTCCTCCCTCTGTCTGAAACACGAGAAGGTGGGAATTCAGTCTGTCTCACACCATCTGTGGGCACACATTTCAACAGGCACAAATCCCCTGGACTGATTTCAGCAGGATGCTTGACCGTGGGACAAGAGTAACTAAGGATCTTGCTGTCTGTCCATATGGGACCATCACAAAGCCTTCTTCCTGCCTCAGACTAAGCAACAGGATTTGCACAGAAGCTCACGTCCATTAAAGCAGGACAAAGGCTGATTTTTTCCATGTAAAATAAAAGCATGATGTCCAATTAGCCAGAGCACTTTTTTTTTTTTTTTTTACAATGTGGGTTGAAAAAGGTCAGCGGAGCTGGCTTGGTAGCACTGTCATGAATGAAGAATGAGACGTCTGCTAGAGGCAATGACATTCACCACCTCCCATTCCTAGTGCCCTTTAGCAAGCAGTGTCTCACAACGATGTGACACAGCCAGAAGCCCTGTGTGGACAGAGACTGTGGACCTAACCAGCTCCCAGGGAAAGCCTTTGCTCTGTCAGCCCCCTACCTGACATTAGCCCGTTCATGCTCCCTGCATCACTGATGAGATAAATATTATTTTAGTTGTTTTTCCATGCACCTCCTGGGGACTTTGGCCCTTAGGCCAGTGGCAGAGTCAGTGGCCCTTGTAAGTGACAAAGGTCCCTCAGTCTCTGTCAGTATGCTGGGAAGTCCATCAAGGTTTTGGGCAGGAAGGAGGGGGCAGGAGCAGGACAGCAGGTCGAGTTACCCCTCATGCAGGCATGCTAGTGGGAGAGCCATCCTGTTGCATTTCATGGAGACACTGCAGCTCCCCTGCTGCTTGCCCCACATGTGCCACAGAGACAGTAAAAAATTCAACAAGCCTTATGGCCAAGGGTCAGTTTAACAGCGTGACACTCCATTTGGTTGGGGAAGAGGTGAGGGGGTTGGAAAATGTGCATACCTGGAGGTACTCTTTGTTGCTGTCTACATTGGGGGTCCAGCCATTGTCATCACTGTTGAGCCGGCTCTGTTGAGGGGTCCACCGTCCATCTGAGTAGGTGGAGGAAGCACTGATCTGCATATTGGAGATCCTGCCAGACTCCATTCCCAGCGGCATGTTGCACTGGAAGTCTGGAGCAGACACACATACACAGATCAGCTTACAGTCTCTCTATTTCAGTCCCAAGTGGAAGGCAGCCCTGAACTATCCTCCCCAGCTACCCCCAAGCAAAGCTGCCTGTCTGGAATGATGAACAGATCTGCACCATCTTGCAGGTTGTGTGTGTTCACAGATGGTACTGAAAAATTAAAGATTGGGCAGCTTTATGTTTGCATGGCTCTCTGAAAGCTAATACAGTGCAGATCTTTCTCCCTTACTCTATCTCCTTCACCTTTGCACTGTTTTGACACAATTCTGTCCCTTCTCTCACTCCATCTCCCTCAGGATGTCCCAAGTCTCCTTGCCACAAAGTTCCCCATCTTCTTGAAGGTTGGAGGTGAAATCTAAGCACTGAGAAGGCAAGGAGTATGGGCAGGCACAACAGGGGGTTGCTTACTGCCATGCTGCTGGCAGGAATGTCAAGGCCTGGAATGGGAAGATCTAAAGGTTTTGTGTGCGTGTGAGAGTATAGATGAATGTGTGCATGTATCTGCATATATGTGCATGCACTATATGTGATATCAGGCCCATAGAAATTAACCAGCCAAGAATAAGAAAGATTCTGGTATGCTTTCATTTGTGTTTCCTCATTTCTAAGGCTTTAAAAGTCACAATTAGCTCAGTTTTATTGCACATCTCATATATTTTATGGCAGCTGTCCTGTAAAAAAAATAGCAAAGAATGCATTGATAGGAAATACTGCATGGGCCTAAGAGTGCTGCTGCTGTAAACCAATGGGGCTGCACCAAACCGTCTGTGTTTTCAATGGGCCCAAGTCAACCCCAGGTGGAAATGATGGGCCAAGTAAAGATCTCAGTGTTATTATTAAAGTTTAAATTTTACACCAGCATAAATCAAATCAGGCCTGGCCCTTTAACAGCTCTTGTGCTTGATTTGACAAGCTTTGTGTGTCACTAACATATTATTTCCCAGTCCTTTTAAAGAACAGATGAACTGAGTGTGGATATAGGTAATGGTGAAGAGCTCATGCTTGTCTGTAACTCTCACAGCCTCAGCAGTACATCCCTAACTCAATCACGGAGCAAGAGCCTGTAACCCAGCTGCCCTAGCACTGCACAACCCCTACTCTACCCTGCTCTGCATCACGGGCTCTCAGTGCCGGGTGAGGGACCCTCTCTCTTTTTCCAGGACTGAGGGGAGTCCTGAAGGCCTCTTCTGTTGTTATCACAGGTTCACTGCTAACAGAGGTCATGAACTGTAGCTCGAATGTAAAAATACCGTGGGAAAACAAACTGAATCTTTCCTTGCCTGCAAGCAATATTACAAAGAATCAAAATGCTCTTCATTCTCAAAACACACAACTTACTTCCTCACTCAACATCAATTTATCTTCATTAATAAGGGATCTAAAACAAATTTTGGAATGAAGTTCTTAGAGCTTTAGGCATTTTTTAATTAGACAGCCAAGAAATTCCAGTTTGGAGTTTGGGGCTGTGAATTTTTGGAAAACCAGAGAGAGGGAGAGAGTATTTTCCCCCCTGCTTTAATGAATCTGCTCCATCCACTGGGCTCAAGTCTTCCCCTAAATCCTTTGGGCTGAGCACATACATGAAGGATTCTATCCCAAAAGGTATTGAGAATACTTCACAAGCAAGTGAAAAGAAAGGTCAGAAAGTGTGATTCTTACTGAAATCTCACTTCTATGAGAAACAGAGAACACACCTAGTGTAATTGTTGTCTGCATTGCCAGTGGGGGACCAAACCCTGGATGCACTCCTGCATGCCTCACTCTTGCATGTGCCAAGTGAAAGACTTGAGAAAAACAGGTGACACAATTATCTAAAGTCATACACAAGTGTTTCCAACTTACTTTCTGGGACTTCCTGCTGGATCAAGTAGTACTGAGCAGAGAAACCGTCTTTAGCCACTGCCAGATCCGTGTGGAAAGTGAGTGAGAGGACACCAGTGGTTGAGCGGATGTCCGACGGCATCTTAGTGCCACAGTACCTGCCTATCAAGGGGCCAACTGCAAAAGAAAGAGCAACAAAGGTAATGCCTTTTTTGCCACCGGCCTCCTGGGTCACCAGCAGGTTGGCATCACTCATCAAGGGTGTCATAGAAGTGGCACCAATCGGGAAAAAAGAAGAACTTTGGCGATGGGCTACTTTTTCACATCCGCTGGCCCAGTGCCATGCAGTGAGCCCCGCAGAAATATCCACTGCAGCAGGAATTGCTCTGCAATTGCTGGGAAATGCTCCAATCTGCTCTGTTCCTCAGTGTTGGTACACAGTAGGGAGGTCCTCCCAGCACTGCATGAACCCACTGTCCTTTCCCTGAGGGAGGGCTGGTGGCATCTTTAAGTGTCTCATGGGACCATTTTCAGATCAATGGTTACAACACAGCAGTAGTTTGGGGCTTAAGGCATGCAGCCTTCTGCAACTGTACTGTCCCCACAGCCAGCCATGGAGCACCCTGATGGCAGGCTGCAAGCTGCAGCCACATCTAAGGTTAAGCACCTTTGGTGTTCAGACACAGACTGCACGGTTTTGGAGCTTTGTGAGATATGGAGAGGCTGAGGACAGCAGTGCAGCACCCCAGGACTCACCTTGAGGGATACCATCCCAAATGTCCAGCCAGTCGTACTTGCAGTCTCCTTCCCCTGCCTGCAGTGGGTCGTGCTCAAGGTCAAACAGCAGGAAGTGAAGAAGGATTTCTGTCTTTGGCTTGGCTATGATGGTGAAGATGCAGTCCAGGTTGTGTGGATACTTGTCAGGGAAACCTGGAGACTCAATAGTGCCATTGGAGGCAGTGAAGTTTCTGGAGCAGTCCTCAGAGCCTGTAGTGGCAGGAAAAAAACAATGCAGCTTAATGCCAACAGCTTGACACGTTACAGAAACCCCATTTGGAGCTTAGACGGGTTGTGTATTCACTTCCAGAAATGTCCTGTAACCCAAGAGCTGTGTGAATTCCTGCAAGGACTGAGAGGGTGATTTTCAAAGCTTTCCACAGGTGGAGAGACAAGGTCCGTTCATTCACTGCAGTGGACAGCATGTGTTTAAATCCCTCAGACAGCTCTGCAATGTAACCAGTATGCCACTGCTGATCCCCCTGCCAAATACTCCAAAACCAGGACTAGGGTGATCCCATTCAAAGCCACCCAAAGCCACAGCTGTGATTTGGCAGGTCAGCACCCTGCTCTGTTCCCCACACCAGTGGTGGTGGCCCTGGTGGTGAAGGGAGGCCGTGTGGAGCTGGGCTGGGCTTCTCCTGCCAGCCCCACCCACTGTCTGCCGGGCTCCCTAAGCAGCGACCTGCCAGGAGACTGCTGTCCACCACCCCAAAGCCAGGGGAAGGGCCAGCCAGTGAGCAGGGGGCTGCTGTACCTGGTCCTCCCTGCTGCAGCTGCCACAGGCTGCCTGCACTGGCAAAGGACCACAGCAGCTCCAGGTCTGATGGAGGAGCCCCTGTTTGGGGAGAGGGTTGCCTGGGAAGGGTCAGAGAAGAGTAACAGGGATATCATCTCTCTGGAAAAAGCTGTCCCCAGGGGCTGGTCTCCTGTAACCTCTCTCCCTCCGGCATGGACACCTGTGCCTCAGTTTCCTCTTGAGAAAATTGGGAAGCACAAATATTTACACAGTGAAAGGGCCCCAGGGGAGGGTGTCAAGGTCTCCACTGGTAGCTGGAAATCCTCAGGAAGCATGTGGTTAGCCTGCAGAGCCCCAGGTCCCACACAAAGGATGAGAGGCAGCTCCAGCATATGTCCCTGCTCCACGGCCATGGCAAGAGTTGGGGTAACAGGGAGCATCTCTGCTGAGAGGAGGAACAGAGGCCTCTTTCTTACAGACTGAGCCGTCCACACCAGAAATGCAAGTTATTTCTATCCTTAAGAAAGACCTTTGCATGGTGGGGAGGGCAGACAATGTTGCCTCTTATTTATTGCTGACCTCAGCACTGGCCTCGGCTGCAGCCGGGCCAGCTCTGTGCCCCCTCTGACATAGCCAAGGTGCCTCGGGGTGTCCAGGGAAAGGGGAATTTGTGTCATATTCATACCATGGTGACTTTGAAACCACTGAACTGTAGAGACGGGACAATAGGCAACGGAAATCTGCAGCCTGAAGCTATCAGAGGTGAAAGGGGATGTTAGAGCTGCTGCAGCCCAGTGTTAACAATTTGCTAAGGTTTCTGCTCCGGTTTTACTGGGACAACCATCCTTCTCCTCTACAAACACTTCTGCTCCAGCTCTTCCAGGCAGCATAAGCCTTCCTGGGACTAATGGGAGACTTGTTATTCAATTCAGCATTAACCTACAGGAGTCGGGCCAGCAGCCCATGGTAATAGCAGGATCCCAGCACTGCATTATGCAGTGCCTAGCTGGAAAGCTACTCAGGAGAGGCTCTTAATTGACTACCTAATGAAGCAGCCAGCTTTTCTGGTGTGAACCTGTGGGGTAAAACATAGAGGCAAAAAATAAGGCCAAACACAAATCACAGCACAATGCTGTGAACAGGGATAAGGGTGTACCTCGTTCCAAACAGCTTGAAAGACAGATAAAGGGGGAAAATAACACAAGCTCCAGGCTAGAGAGAAAATCAAAGACTAAACCCAGAGTTATGGACTGTCCTCTAGAGACAGGAGAGAGACATGACTATGTCACTGCATTAGACAACAAGTTTTCTCATGTGCAGCTCTTATCACATTTGGCATCTTTGTCTACAGCTTGACTGATACCAACAAACACAATCATCAAGTTTTTTGTAAGGAAGCTGCAGATAATCAACGGGAGTCATGCTGGCTTCAGCAGTACGGGCCAGCCTGAGAGGAGACTTTGATGCCCAGCAGTGGAGAGCTCAGGCCAGCACTGCCAAACTGACTCACAAAGTGAGCAGCAGGAGGGCTGGACCAGCCAAGGCAGGCAGCTCTTTTGTCAGCCCACAGACCACTGACTGATATCCACCAGGGGATTCAAAGACTGGTATGTAGTTGTTTGTATGCAGATTGCTCCTCTCTCACACCCTGATAAGGGATATTTAGCACAAGGTGTGGAAATAAATGCTCAGTCGAAAAGACTTGGTGTCTTAGGTCACCTTTAAGAAAGACGCTGCAGCCATGCTGCCTTCACTGATGTGGACAATGACAATCTGATGACCTTTAAAGCTGGTGACACCCTTGCTGGCTACACTGACAGCTCAGAAGGAAACTTCTTCTATGCCTGCTTGCCTGCAAACAAAAGGCAGGGCTTGCTTGTACTGTGGTGGCCGCACAGCCAAGTGCTGCCCACTGTCCTCCCGGGAGCCCCGCAGGCGGGTGGGCTGGGGTGCTCCCAGACCACTGGCTCATCCTCACTCCTGTCTCAAAATCTGCCTTGCTGGGCTGGATTTCATGGGCTGTGGCTGGAAGAAAGCATGGCTGTATCTGGAGAGGATGGCTGACTGCGAGGAGGTGGGGTGGCTAAAAGAGCCCAAACACCACTTTAGGCCCGAGGGCAGCTCTGTATGGACCTGCATAGTGGGACATAAACTCGGCTCCAGTCTCCATCCAACATCCGCTCTCACAGAGCAGCCCTTGCTTCCTCTCCCTCCCTACCAGCAGCAACAAAATCTCCTTGTCCCATGAATTTGAGAATCCCAGCCAGGCAGAGAGGGTTCCTGCCTGCTGTTCCTGCCCACCAGTCGTGCTCAGCCTGGCCCAGTTGCTTCAGCTGGCTGGACCACTCCACATTGCCCTGCATTGGGCATGGACCCAATGTGAGGATAAGCACAACCCAGCGCAGTCTGCTGGGCTCAGAGCAGGTGTGTACAGGGACAGAAAGGCAAGGGAGGATGAGATGAGTTGGCAGTCTTCCCATCTGAACACAGACATTCTCTGCCATCCTCTGTGCTGGCAACTGGTCGGTAAGCCCCAATAGTCAGGTGAACCACTAAACTCAGGACTAATCTGCAACCTAACCATTAACAAGGAGCAGTGGTTAGCTGGCTGCACCACAACAGCTCAATGGCCAGTTACATAAGCCCAGGCAACCATTAGCAACAGCACTTTCCTCATACACCTGAACCTCCACACACCTCTTGTCCTCACCGTCTCACAATGAGTTTGGGCAGTCCCATTCCCACCTTCTTGCAGCAGAGTTTCCACATTCACTTCTACCTGTGATCAGGATGTGGGCTGGCTGCACAATTCTGCCTGCCACACAGCTAGGCCAGGGCTTTTGAAGGGGCTGGCCAGGGCTTTTGAAGGGGCTGGCCAGGGCTTTTGAAGAGGCCAGCCTTTGAAGAGGCTAGGTAAGTGACCCTGTTGTGCTCCTTTCTGGTTCTTCACCAGGCACGGGCATTTTTTTGGTGCTGGATGTGATGACGTGAAAGCCACGTGTGTGTTTTCTCCCAGTGCACCACCAAAGGAATGTGGGTACAGGGAGGGTGCCCGCATCCTTGGGCGAAACACACTCTGTTCCCAAGATACACCTCTCTCACCTGCACGCAGAGCACACACAGAGTGGGTTTTATTTTCTCAAGCCTCTGTCTTCCCAGACACACAGTTCTGGCAAATATTTAGACGGAAACACTATTAAAAGGCCTTTGAGCAGCTTTTCCATTCCACAATAATAGTTTGGTATTAAACAGAATTATGAACAGTTCCTCTTACAGCTGCCTAGAAAGGCATCGTCTCAGCCCTTGACAGGACTGCTGACAGCAGTCCCTTGAAAACCAGAGCTCCCCACTTACAAACACCACTTCCAGGGAGAGGAAACATAGTGTCATTGATCAGCCCTGAATCGCAGCTCCACAGGAGGGGGAGCTCCATGCACTCCTAACTGAGGGACAATCCCCACTTAGTCCTAACAAGCTCCACACTTGCCAAGGGGAAAAGATATACTTTTCCTCGTCCTCGAATACAAGAGAGCATGTAAGGAGGAACCCTGCTTTTAATGCCACACTGTGATCCAAAAACTTACTATTATGCACCACTAACATCTTTACTTTCTTGGAAATGTGATGCAACAGACTTGCTTAAATTAAAAAACAAAACAAAACAAAAAAAACAAAACAAAAACCCTAAACCCTTCATCTCTGGAGAACATGATAAAAATCATTGAAAAGCTGGCCAAAGACATCTCCTTGTGAAGATGATTGTGGCAAACAGCCTGAGAGACAGGCACCGACTCAGACACTCACCTGTCTTGTAGATCTCATAGCGCAGGGAGAAGCCAGCACCTTGCCGTGCATAGTCTGAGGTGAACTTGATATAGAGAGAGGGGCCAGAAGAGATGATGGTAGGAGGTGCTATGTTCCCACAGTGCTTGCCCAGCAGGTCTGCTGCTTCACTGTCCCCATCTCGGATCTCAATGTAGTCATACCTGTGGAGGCAGGTGAAATGGCAGTAAAACCATCTGCCAGGGAGATGCTTCAGGATGCCAGGAATAAACACAAAACACTTTCTTATATCTGCATATTTCTCAGAACATCTTCCAGACAGGTACCTGGGACTCTTGTCAGTCACACCACACACCACAGTACAATTTTTCCCTTTTGTCTGTCTGGTTACATTTAAGTCCCTTCCCCTGTTGCTCCTCACATCATTAATATATTGCAGCCACATCCATTTCAACTTCAGAGCCAACATGCAAAATTTAGGACACAATTTGCCTCCATTTCCACAAAACTCCTTGGGCACAGGGAGAAGCTCAGATACAACTCTCCTGGGGCAGCTCTCCTTCCCCTATCTCTGTTCTTAAGTGCCATCATTCTACTTAGCACAGCTCAGTTTATTCCACTGTCTCAGTGGGATCTGGCCAAGCACGCACCAAGCATTAAACAAATAGTCAATGTTCAATCGATGTAGCTATTTTGTGCACTGTCTGACACCATATTGGTCCTTTAACAATTGTGGCTGCTACACTTACTTAGCACTTGGACAGTAATAATGATCCTCTTCTATTAAGTGCTATCAAAGACTTCTGTGGATGAACAGTGCTACATAAGAACTAGGTGACCACATTCACTGTTGCCTGATCCTTGTACACCCTGTAACCACAACCTGCCTTTGCTAAACCTCACCTGGCGATGCCCCAGCTGCCCACCAGCATGGCTCCTGGGCATCTGAACCATCTGGGGAAGGAATCTGTAGGTTTGGAAGAATTGCCTTGTGGTGCAGAGACAAAAGCTTGTTGCAAAGTCTGGCTGAAAGGTGAAACTCCCACAGATTCCTTCATATTTTATAGGCTGTGACTAATGGCAAGGTAGTATCAGGCTCTGTGTGCTGTGAAGAAACAAACAGCTTTTATGTGAACATCTTGTTCAGCTGCCTCCTAACACCCGCGCTCTCCTGCCCCTCTTCTCCTCTGTGGCCAGCACACTGCTATTTACAGAAACTGCCCAACTCTCTTCTACTGTTTATTCGCTTAGTATCAACCTGTTTGAACAACACGCTTACAGCTCTTCTCACAGAGCCAGGGAGGGGAGAAGCATTCCCAGGCTGCCAGAAATCTGCCTTTCTTCATTGTCACAAGATCTCCTGTTTGGGAATGGAGAGTTGAAAGGAGAAGTAGCTTGCTGGATACAGAATGATCCTCATGTGACTCATTCCTGTTCTACAAAGCACACATCGGCAGGCAACAACTTCAAAACAAACTTACAGGGACTCAGTATACTCCTCCACAAAGAAAGATGGCCTGAACGGCTTCAGTTTCACTCCTTTCTGAGACTAAATCAGGCTGAGAGCCAGAAGCAAAATGCCTGCAGATAAAATCCTGTCTATCCTGGACCAAGCACTCAGCTAGCTAGCTGCAATCACCCAGCCTCCAACTTTGTTACAGACTCAATTGGCTTGGCCAAGGTGAAATTCAAGCAGCCTTGAGAAGAGGCACTTACACAGGAAGAGCATTTGGCATAGCTGGTGGGCGGACTCACAGCCATGTAAATGAGGATCTGTTCCCTCTGTCCTCTCCTCAGTTCGGTGTGGCTCCTTATCACCTCGTGACCCCTTATTACCCTGACACTATCCAGCAGCACCCTGTGTGACCCCACTAATGTCCATCACGTGTGGCTCGATCCCACCACCTCCCCAGGGAGGAGGAACATAGAGGGCAGTGTTAGTGCTTCTTTTAAGTAGAATTTTTTCCTCCTTGTTTGTCTATTTGTTTAAAGTAGTGCTGAGCAAACAGCAGGGACATTTTGTTCCCTAAATAACTACTTGCTCTCAGTGTGCTTGCAGCCCTTCCACATCCGAAGCACACATCTGTGCTGCAGGCTACTAGTGAAATTGTGAGTATGTGGCAAAAAATTAATTTGGCAAAAACATGAATGTTGGCAAAACACAGTTAATGAAGCGGACTCTAAAAGCTGCCATTTCCATGGCACAGGCAGAGGTTAGCTGCGTCACAGGGAATCACGTCTGTTTGTGTCCTAGTGGGGTTATAACTTGCCAACATGGTACATGGCTTCAACTACTTTACTGTCGTGATTGCAGCTTCTGCTGTAGCCAACACACCAAACATCCTAGCGCAGTCCACATGGCTCCTCAGACCACCCAGTGCTGTATGAGCCTGGCAATTTCAGAAGCAAATTCTGGACCAAGAATTATTTGCTTATTGAATGGATGAATAACTTCCAATAATGCATACAATTTGGGAATATTGCAATCTGCTCATGGGCAATCTGCAAATGGAAAATTAAAAGAATGAATCTAGTAAGTAAATCATCAGGAAATATTTGCCTGTCTGCATTAAACCCTCTTTGGCTGCATCCAAGCATCCACTCCTACTGGAGCTAATCCTTAGTAAATCAAATGTTAAAAACAACTAAAAGAGATCCTAGGAGTAGGTCAGGGAATAACTTTTGCCAAATTTAAAACGAATATAAATGCATCAGAATTTTTTCCCTAGTTAAAAAAATCTTGGCCCAAGTCCTCTGCTTCTCACGAGGCAAAATTCCCTTTCTTCAGGTCGTATAAACAGTGTGAATTGGTAGAGTATTATACTCGGGAAATAACTCCTGCCCATATCAGCAGCAGCATCTACTTCCTCTTCAACACAGCAATTAAGCTCTAGGTTTTCAAAGAGAAACACCAAAGATGTCCGGTCCAAAACATGAAACTTTCAAACTTCAGCAACAACACTGGCTAATCCCCACCACAGACTCTTTTGGCCTCATGTGCTTCAGTCATGTCCATGCCTTGGCCAACAATCAAACAAGCTGAGAAACCCCATTCTCCTCACATTGGGTCACTGGCCATGTTAAAATCTAGTTTGGCCAAACCTTTGCTTCTGTTAAGCTTAAGCATGGTTTCCAGACTTTGTTCTTCCCATGTGAAAAACAAGAAGAAAAATTGGAAGGAATAAAGAAAACCCCACCCTGGGGATGCTTTCTACTCTAACCATTTCATTTCCAGATAATTACAGACTAGGGCACAGCATGGTGGGACATATTTATGCAGTGATGGCATCCAAGCCATCTTGACCAGTGCCTAGCAATTTGTATTTCACTCATATAACCAAATCCATTGTTTCAGTCAATGTGCACCAATATCCTTGTGGGCTGACCTCTCTGGCATTACCTCCACTGGGCAAGCACATTTCCATCTGCCATCTCCAAGCACATTTCATGGCTACTTCTCCCCATGTAGGCACTGCTCCAATTAGCCAACTATAAATATGTGAGGGCAGGGTGCAGCATCCGTAACCCACAAGTATAGTCAATGGATTAACCAAGTCTTCTTGCAGGGAAGGTGACTGCAGTTGGCTGCTCCTCCAGCCGCAGCAACTCAGCTGTTGCTTGAGTGGGAAAGCCAGACAGTTGGTTTGAAAACGCCCCAAACAGAGGCTTCCACCAGGGAGTTTCAAGGCAGGGAGGTGAAGCTGAAGTGCTTTAACTGCCCAGACAATGGGGGGTTGAGAAAGGAGGGAAATGCATTGCTTAGACACTTTTCTTGGAGCTGTTTAACAGAATTAAATGGAAAATGTACAATGCTTACAAATATTACTGCATTTTTATTAAAGATTTTTAGTAGAAAGTGCTTTGCTGCTGTTAAGAGATCTTTTATAAACCAATTACAAAGCAATTCTAAAGCCTGTATCACTCGCGCTCGCTTGCTTTTTCCTCCAACCAGCCCTCTCTGCTTCCCAGTCTTTTCTTTCTCTCTATTTTCCCTAAGTCACTTTACTGCTGCTGGCTCTCTAAACAAGGCTGCACGGCACACTAAAGGCAAACAAGCTCCAGTTGCAGTGATTATGAGAAGACCTCCACCTTTCAGCCCTTTTCTGTCGTGAAATAGCTAATCTGCTCCCTGGCCATTGAGCTGTGCTCCACCATCCCCTGAGGCCAGCATAGACCTCCCAAGTGCCCACCCAGGCACTGGTGAGCTTCAAAAACACTGCAGCCCACCTGGGAAGCAGCACCAGAGAGCCTGTGCCATTCCTCTGGGTGCTCCTCTCCCAAGGCACACAATTCAGCACAAAGCAGATTGGGGACTCATAATGCTTCACACATAATCAACAAACCTATTGTCCCTCAGACCCAGATCCTAAGAGATGCTGGAGTCCTTCCCCACTGAAACATGCTTCAATAGGACATTAGAGGGACAATAGTTCAGGACCGAGAGAAACATGAACAACAAATCATGTACGTTCACAGCCATAACTTAAGTCCTCCTGATAATACATAAACTTGCGCAAGCCTTGCTTCAAAGCTCAGGGAGGGCTGACTCCCCAGACCAAGCTCTGACCAAGCTGGCAGCTTTCTCAGTCTCTTCCCAGAGCTATGATTTGGAGTAGATGAGGGCTCGCACGCAGCTAACCCCTGTTTCCAGAGCTTCATGGGCCAGAGAGAGTCACAAGGCTCTAACCTGAACTTCCCCAATGTTTAATTTGGAGCTGTTCTTTATAAGCATTTCCAAGGGGCTCATGAGTGCACCTGGCAAACAGTAATGATGGGATCCTCATGAGACTCTGAGAGGTGGGAAGGCAGAGAGGAGCAGCGGCTGGCCCAAGGTCACACAGGAAGTTAGCAGTACAGCCAAGAATAGAAGCCAGCCTTTACTAGACAGATTATATCATATCATATCATATTATATATTATATTGGAGGAGTCTGGCCTAGAAAGACAGAGAGACAAGCAGGTACTGACTACATGCCAACAGCCCCAAATTTGGGAATGCTCAGGGTTGACTTGCGTCTTTGAGACCTCTGCTCTGCTGGAACCATATGTCCCAGTGTCTCAAATGCATCTGCTGAGAATAGGTGGAGAAACTGCAATTCTAGTGAAATTCAGCAGGTGTTAATACTCTGCAGGTAGCTGGAGAGGGTGTGATGGACCTGCTTAGGCATAACGTCAGCGGTAAATGCAATTGTTCCCTTTGAAAAGGTGACGGGTGGTTTGTTTCTCAGAAATTGTTACAAAAAGCTTAAGGTTTTTTAAACATTCTCTAAGAAAAGGGTGTTTCTTAGAAATGAAATAGCAGCTGCATTATAGATGGTTAAGAAATGGTGAACCTGAAGCTCTGTGCTTGTTTTGCAATCAAGGGGCAGCTAGAATTAATGTTCATTAAATGCTTGCTGGCTTAGTTGATTTTTCTGTGTCACCACCCATCTTCATGCTCTGTCATACATCACCTTCAAACCAAACCCTTATTTCATGGGTGGTTACATTGTGAAAGATTGTATAAATGCAGAAAAGTTTCCTAATCTTGAGCAACTGCAGGACATACCTTTCAAAGGTTAAATTGCCGCAGAAACCAGTGGGGACTTTTACACAGTATTTTTTTTATAGCCATGATAGCAGAGTCAAGCACCTCTGCTGTCTGATGAAACAAGAGCAATGAAGTTTGATCTTAGCTGCCAGCCCTTAATCAGAGTAATTAATTATAAATACAGCAGATGAATTGGAATCTCCTTTGACTTGAACTGGTTTTACACATGTGTAACTCATCATTTTAAGAGTAATCACTCCTAATTTATCCTGGGGTGAGAAGAGAATCAGTTCTCATAGACACAGATCCTGAGACAGATTTGTGCATAGACCTTTTAAAAAGCTTGTATCATACCTGGCTTTAGCCAACTAAACCTCCTCTGCTCTCACTGGAAGCAGACTTCTCACACCCAGCTTCGGATGGGATTAATTGTTCTGCACTGATGACAGAGATAGTTTAAATCACTCTCACTGACTGGACAGGGACTTCAAGTGGCTGAACATAGGAGAGATGAATCTAGACTCAAGTCTACAGCTTGTGGGGCCATTTTTGCCCATGCTGAGGCAAAAGATGCACACAGAGCAGGCAGAGCTTGCCCTTGTCTTGCTCTGATGGAAATAAATGCCCCTGGCAACAGCAGAGCAAAATAGGCTATTATGGGTCTGAATCTGAAGGAGTTTCACTTGGATTTCAGTGACTAAAATGACCAAAATCTTGTGGCAGCAGGGAAGAGCCAGGCCTGGGGGGCTATAATTGCTTAGGGTTTCAGTTTGTTTTGAATTTGTTGCATCCAATTTCATCTTGTGTAATTATGGTATTGTGGGGTTTCATAATCATTCTACTGTGCTTTGGATTATTTTCTTATCTCCTCAAAAATCTGACCAGAATTTCTGAAGAAAAATGCAGTCATCCAGTCAAAAAACAAAACAAAACAAAAAAAAAAAAAAAAAAAAAAAAGAGACAGAGAGAGAGAAAATAACCCTAACAGATTGGAAAACTTCTTCAAAAATGCCTTGAAGACAAAAAATGGAAACTACAAATAGCCTCTATTTATACTCCTTGGGTTGTTTTCACCCTCATACAAGCACTGCTGATGGCAAGAGTCTTTCAGCAGCTACTGTTAACTTATGTGGGGGCAAAAAAAAGGTAGCCAAAATACATCGTGCAAAGGGAAGAATAAAACAGAGCTGCAAACTGCTCCTGTGGCAAGTTCTGATTCAGGAGGGAATTTCAGCTCCTAGCATGCTGCTGCTCCCCCTGCGACAGGAGAGCAAAGGCTCCCCCGCACTTTGCCATTCATCCTCCTGCTGAATCCTTCTTCAAGCTGTGTTGCCAGATCGCTGCAGAAAGGCGCATTGGAGTAGAGAAGTGCTCTCATCTGGGGCATGTCTGGAAAACCGTTCATTATGTAAGAAAACAAGATGTGCTAATGTGCACTTTAGGGGTTTTCTGCAGGTTGTTGTTCAGGAGTTACACATGGCTGTTTAATTTTATTTCTGTCTCCAAAACCATCTCTATAAATTCCTCACCCTTCTATCTTTAGCCGCAGGGGTCTTTTGTTGTAAGATGTCTTTGGTATTTGGGGGGGGGAGAAATCATGGTTGAAGCCAGGAATAAAATATATAAAGCATGTTAAGAATAGCCCCCCTTTCCATGGCATTCTGCCTTCTGCTACTCTTAAGGGAACTGAAGCAACTCACAACCTTTTCATACCCCAAAATGCAGGACACTTGAAAAACTGCATTTGCACTTTCCTCCTTCTGCTACCATCCATCTGTGGAAAAAATTAGACTATGTAATTTTACTGTCACCACTCACAAGCACTTGATCACGAAGGGGAAGAAAAAAACATATATAATAAAAGATAACAACCAGAAGAGGAATATTTGCTGCTGAAAAAAGCACAGTGGGCAGAAAGCAGAGGGCAAATGCTTACTTTGGTTGCTTTGCAGTGGGGGGAACAAGTGAGCAGGCTCCCACCTCCCGATGGGTTCCAGTGCCTGACAGCCCAGGCAATAGATGGAAACCAGTTTGGACCAGGCTGGCCCTGGTGGCTGAAGGTCTGAGGACTGGCTGGCAGGTGCTGATGAGAATTAGGGGACGCTCACATGCTCTGCTGTGCCAGCCCTGTTCCCAGAGGAAAACACCCTCCATGAAGCTGTAGCAAGGGATGTCCCATCGTACCTCGCTGACATAGTATCAGTCATGGCCCTAGACACAACATGCCCTGAAGAACGAAAGAGCTGGTAGTAACTGGGATCAGATGGGAGCTTTGCGGCTCAGCTTTCCACGTTATTGCTCATTTGCACTGGCTTTTTGCAGCACAAAACTGAAACAAACACCTCATTAGGCACCAATTGTATGAAGGAGGTTGCAAGAACAGAGCCTTGACCAGCCCATCCTCCCCCTCCTGGCTGCCTACATCCCTCGTTAGTGACGGATGGTCACTCCAGGACTGGCTCACAGTGGGATGGCTTTCTGACCCCATGGTTTCCTCAGACACAGCCTGTTCACAGCCCAGCTCTTGCCTTAGCCAATGCACAAGTAAGCAAAGCTTTGCCGCCAAGGCTGGCCTGCAGCCTCCACTATTTGGGTGCTTCCACAACAACTCGATGTGCCAGCTAGTAGTAAGAGTGGTTTCTGGGGCAAACAGCACACTAAACCTGCCTGATCCCTCCTTGCATGCTGTGTAGGTACCACAGCATCTCCTAGCCTCTCTCTACAGGTACTTGTAGCACAGCAGCCATTTGAACCGAGTCTCACAGAGGCCCAAGCACAATCAATGCCTGTATGAGGGCAAGTGCTGTACAATGAACACATCACACCCTGATGCACGTTGGCAGTACCGGTAGCCTCCCACACAGGTCTCAGAGATAGCAGTATCTGTCTGGGGATATAGGAGAGCTTAGCTGCTTGCAGGGCCTGGTCAGTACTCCCGAGGTGGGCTCAGCCCTGCCTGGGGCAGCAGGTCAGAGAGGCAGCCACACCAAGATGGGAGAAGGAGATGGGGACAAGGGAGTGGGCTGCTGCGTGAAGCTGGCTGGTACCTTTTCTTCTTAATGCACACTGGGAACAGGGGGATGGGAGTGTCCCTGTTTCTTCCACAAACAAGGGCCCTGCCACTGCTTTGTTCAGGAAGATTTTATTTGAAGCAAACCTTTGTGTCACCCTCTCGCTCAGCTACGGCAGTGTGTCTGCTTTGTCCTGCCAGCTCAGTCATGGAGTGTTTACAAGCCTCCCTCACCCTTCCAGGCTGTGGTTCAGCTCCATTGACACTGAAGGCAACAGACTCCTCTCTCGGCGTGTGATCAATCAATTACTTCCTCTGACACTCTATTACTATAGCCTTTACATCTCCAGATTGCAGATGAAAAGACAGGCTGAGAAGGGGGACAGGGAAGGGGAGAGGTCTCCTGAGGTCTCCTTCAATTGAGTTGTTGGACATCTGAAGAAATCCCCATCTGCCATATTTAAAGACACAGAAAGATGTTTTGCTCCTGAATGGCAGAAAAATCAGAGGGTTTTCACAAAAGAAAACCTAAGAAATCAAATGGGTCAAAAAACTTCAACAAGATGCAGTGAACATAGATCAATGACGAGTCAGTCCCCTCTGCTGATGGAGATCTCAGACCTTGTTCCTGCCCATGATTATCAGCCAAACATCAGCATTACCAAAGGCAGAATGTGCGACAGCCAGGCATTACACCTTCCCTTTCCACTGCAAAATAACAATGTAAATGAAACCTCACACCAATGCTCACAAAAAAGGAAGGAAGCTGAACACATGCCTCAAACTCTCATGCTGCCGGTGGGGTTCCTACTCCTTGTTGGACATCCGTCAACAACCCCAGCTCTGAGGGTTCCCTGGAGGTTTCTAATATGTTGAGCACTTCCCATGCAAACACCCCGCATGCGGCACAGCCTCGGCAGGCATGGGGCTGAGCGCAGGGGTCCTCCCACCACCAGTGGGCAAGTGCTGCCTGGCTCAGCAAAGGGGGACCCCACCTCAAAAACAGGGGCGTGCCCTTCCTCACACCGACCACAATGTCTTCTGTATCACTGCAAGAAGTGACATTTGGGCCAGCTGCAGTACACACACAGAGCAAACGCCCTGCCAGTTTCTGTGTCATCTGTAACAGGGCTAAGTCTTTGGCATAGGATTTCTGCTGTCAGACTCCATTGCTTCAGGCTCTGCTTCTAGCAATATATTAAACACGAATACCTCCACGTCTGACCCAGTGCTACTTTAAAACCACCCCAAGACTACTGGATTGGAATTGCTCAGCAAAGTTGTATGTATATCCCAGGAATTCCTTGGGATTCAGTGGGGAAATAAACCCCAGGTTATTCACTCTTTCTGATGATCTACTGATCTACTTGCTAAACCAGCATAAGGAAGGCTTTCTGTGGTGTGTTTGAACTGATATATCAGAGACAGTTGCTTAAAACATCCTAGCTGTGATTAGTGGACCATGACTGCTATTATCTTATAAGGAATTCCATGATTACCAGACTGTGGTTTGCAACATATTTTTACATTGCCATTCAAGGGTGGCGTGCAGTCTTGATTTAAAGAAAACGGAGAACTAGTCTCAGACTAAAAACTAACCTCACCCAATTCTTTCAAATAAGCTCTGTGCTGCGTTCTGGCCAAAAGCAACCAGAAATTTCTTCAGTTTTCAGTCTGCTCTTTGCAGTCTGTTCTTTTTATTTTGCATTCATATTTAATTGCAGAATTCACACTCAGCCAGAAAAGGCTGGGAATGAACCAATTGTCATCTGCAGCGCTCGGACCTGCTCCTGTGTGATGCTGCTATGCAGCAGCCTTTGGAGAGGAGCATGCAATGCACTGTTGCTATTCAGACTGGGTTCAATGCCTGCAGATGCCCAGGTTTTCTGTTCTTTATAAGGTGGGGAATTTAAAGTGATTTGCCAAAGCAGGAACAGTAAATCAATAGCAGGGAGGGGGAAGAACCCAAATCTCACAACTCCTAGCCCTGATACTGCTGGTGAATCTGCCACTCCCCTGTTAAAGTCTGACAATAGGGATGATATCCATTAAAAAGGCTGCGTGTAGCTAAGGCAAACAGTTGCTCCATTAAAAGCCTAAACCAGTTCCTATGGAAATCAAGGTAAACCCTCCTGCTGCCTTTACTGGCTTTGCATCTGGTCCTTAACAAAAAAAGGGTAAGTCTTTTTAATATCATTCTGGCATTCTCCTTACATTAACTCTAAATCCCGCATCCAGACAGCAAACCTGTGACACAGAAGAGCGCTGCTAACCCTGCCGTGCGATGCAAAAAACCTGACTGAGATCCATAGCCCCACAGACATTCACAGACTCCTGAGACCCATTTGTTTGTGATGAGCCTCTGTGAATGGTGTCACCCAGTGAGATGGAGCACTGTTGCAAAGTCAGCCAAGGGCCTTGGGGTCTTTGCTGAGAGCATCAGCATCTCAGTGCTGTGGTTATCATGAGGCCATCTCAGTGGGATTGCTCTACTACTGTCCTATGGCATCTGCACTAAGCAGGGTCAGCAAAGATGCAAAGGCTTAGAGCTGGAGCATGGCTTGCACTGCACACTCACAAAAGGCACAGGTTTCTGACACTTCTAGCTGGATCCCAAACCCAGTTATCAAGGAGTCACCACAGCCAGCCCTGCACTTGCCCCCTCCCCAGACACTGCAGAGAATCCACAGGTCCCAGTCCCTCCCTCACTGGCCACAGAGTCTGAGTAAGAAATGAGTACACCACCACCTCCTCCTCCTCTCTAGCAGGAAGGAGGGGGAGAGGTCTCTATCTCTAATGCTATTGTTCCCAGTGTCACCAGCTGGCCTGGCCTTCAATTTGTCATCATGCTAACAGGAAACAAGGTGCAAAACCAGATCTGACTCCTACGCACCAGATGTTGATGAGCCAGCGGGACATAGGAGACCCCAGGATAGTGTCTTTGGGGCCATCACTCTGCAGAGCCTGGACTTGGCCTGCCCCCCCAGGCAGAGGCTCTGGGGCATGGGGAAGCACAGCCATGGAACCAGCTAAACTCTGACAGCTCTGTGGATGGCAGCAGAGGAGAGAGATGAGAACAACCTTGAGCTGTTAGCTCACGTGCTGGTCTAACACGGTCACAGCTAACCCATTCATTGACGTTTCATTTCAGAAAATGACCTGGGCTGCGTGGGAATTATGAACCATATAGCGGATGCTGGATGGAGCTAAAAAACAGTAGAAGCTCATTTGAAGACAAGTTGAGCTGCAGTGTCATGTTACCCAGACTGAATTATTTCCTGTACATTAGAAATGTTGCTTCTAGCTACCCATGCTACAATGTATGAGCAAGCAAATGCCTTCCTTAACATCTCATCTTTGACTTCCCCTCTCTGCAAAATTAAAGCTTGAATCACCAGTGTTGCAGGAGATGCAGTCACTTCCCCTTGCATCCCAATGAGGAACCCCCCCAAGCCCTGGTGTTCTGTAGTGCTCCAAATGGGCTTCTCTTTTATAAGCATTTTCCCAATCTCAAGATGAACTGAGTTATTTCTAAAATGTTTATTAATAAACTAATTATGCATACTTTTTAAAGCATTTACTAATTAGCTGTCCATAACTGCTGCCTTGTCTACTCTTAACCTTCACTGGTGGAAGGACAGCTTATTGCAATATTTTGCCTACTTGAAGGAGATGATCAACAGAAGAAGGCTGAACACCACAGCCACCAGCTGCCTGCCTGCCTGTCTGTGGGCACCAGGGCTGGCTGCAGCTCCCTCCACTGCCTGAGCAAGAGACTTGGGCCAGTGTCTCTGCTACTCTCTAAGAAGGATGCGGAGTTCTTTTTGTTCCAGTGCTCAGTTTCCTGGAAGCACAGGAGATGGTCATGCTGCCATAAGAGGCCTTCGCCTTCACTAGCTAGCAAAGCTTGTGTGCTTCACCCTTTGTACTGTGGCCCAAGAACACCAGCATGTTACTGCCAGTGTCCGCTGACAGGCAGTGCTCTGCCAAGTGGATGCTGGGAGCATGGTGTCTTCCCTTGCCACACCTTGGTCCCCTCTGCTCTGCAGGCTGGGAGCAGGGGCATCGCCTGCCATGCCTGCTCTGTACCCAGCACAAACCAGGATGCTGAAGTTGGTTCAACTCTCTTGGCATCACCGTGGCGCTTACAAGGTCACATAAATTTCCTCATTATGATGACCCCAGTTCCTGTTTCTGGAAACCCTCAGGGCTTGATATGAGAAACCAAGAGAGCCTGACTTTGCAGCTCTGAGCTGTCTCCAATTTGCCATCTCCTGCCTGTTTTTGGAGCCCCAGGCCCCAGCCTCCAAAGATCTTCGCCAACATTTGGCATGTGCCACCAGAGGGGGCTGCGAGCCACGGCAGCAGTCCCCCAAATCCTCCCCAGGCAGGGATCCCACCCGATTGCAATCCAGTTGTGGCATGTGTCAGAAAGGGCTACCGAAAAACCCGCTGGCACAGTCTGCCTGTCAGTTGAGCTTCTTCTTTTAAAAATAACGTTCCTCTGGTACAGATGTTATGACTCAGCTGAAAGGTCTTCTGCTTGCAGAAGAAGCATGAGCCCATCCGCTGCAGTCTGGAGGCAGTGTGTCTCTGCCGTGTGAGTACAGCAACGTCCTGGCACTCAGTGGCAGCTCTGCCCAGCCTAATCCTCCAGCTGAGTCAGCCCAGTGTGGCTGGGGATAGAGTCAGTAGCTGATCTTGGGAGGGAGCTCTTAATGGTCCAAAGTGAAGCCCAGCAGTGGGAGGGAGGCACAAAATGGAAAAGGTGGTTAGAAATGCAGTGATTCATACAGAGCTGAGGTTTCTGACATGGATTTTCCAAGCAAGCAGTGCAGACAGAAAAGTGAAATGGCAATTAGGAAGGAGCGGGCAGCTTGGCTACATGACTGTGCGAGCCAGGGGACAACCACCCCTACTGCACACCTATTGTGAGCAGTTCAGGTTGCTCCTGGTACCACAAATAAACCCTGGCATGCACAAGGGTACCCAGTTACTGCCATGCCATGCAGGGAGTGGAAACACTTCACCACAGCAGTAGCAGCATGCTCTTTTCCACTGGATCCCTGTTTAGAGAGCAGATACCAACGGCACAGGGCTGCAGTGACTGAGCAATGGCTGCGCTCACAGCATGGAGAGAAAGAAACAGCAAGCAGACAGGCTATTATACTTATTTCCGAATAGTTTGGCAGGTCTTTTATCAGAGCATCAAACTTCCCTTTTGGCTCTGCCATTACTGCTGTGGCCCCATGGCTGCAGGACAGCACAAACAAGGGCCCAGGTTCCATACTCCCCATCACAGTGTGTCCACTTGCCTGCAACAGGGATCCCTTCTGTGCTGGTGCACAAGAGCCACAACGGCAGGAGGAGGCCAAATTTCTTAACCTGATGTGCGTTTGCAAAGGACAGCACTTACTCAGAGACAGGAGGAGCACGGAAGAAGCACAGAAAGAGAGAGATGAATATGTTTTGGGGCTTCAATTACACCAAATTACTCCTTTCGTGATGGTAGGGTTGGGGGTGCAGTTTCTTAATGCAGCTGGACCCAGTTGAAAAATGAAAGCTCAGATGTGCCTCCAGAAAAACAATCGCAACAATCAGCATGGAGCAGCCGCCCCGGCTGCCACCTCCAGGCATCCATCCTGGCGGAGGGTCCCGCTGAAGCCGCTCTCACAGCCAGCTCTTGCTCCAGGGTCTGGGCAGCACCAGGTACGCAGGCCCTTTCCGGCCAGCTGCCCAGCGAGGGGAAATCACTGACCTTTTCACAGAGGTCCCTAGGGTGCCAGGCACTGTACAAAACACAGAAGGAAACGCCTCCCGTCCCAAAGGAAAATCTAAAGCAGATACAAGGAAGGCCAGAAAAGACACAGTAAAACTAAAAAGAGTATTGCAGATATTTTTGTAGGCCTTAGAATGGGTTTCAGGAATGTAAATGTTATGCTTTATGAGGGAGAAACTTTAGCCTAATAAGGTAAAACATAATGTTGAAGGACAAAGCAACAGAGGAAGGGGTTATGGTGTTTACCTCTGGCAGCTGGAAGCACGGACCAGCTCCACTCCCACTCCAATAGCTGCCAGGTAGCAATACCAGAGCAGGGAGAACCTTGTCTGCCCAGAGACAAGGTGCCACAATGAGGTTCATCAGCCTGTTACCGTTGTGTGAATGTGCTTTATATTAATGATTAGATGTCAAAAGAAGAGCTCTGCCCTGGGACTGTGTTTCTTTGATGCTGAATGCCTGTTCCTGTTAAGGTTCCCACCTGCAGCTGCAATGAAGCTTTTGTTTCTTCATAAAATACCCTCTGACACTTGGATGAGGTTTATTACTAGATGGTCACCTATTAGTACTGCTTTATGGCCAAGCATTACACAGTGTTAATACTTGTCTCCTTCTGGTAGGTCACTTAATAAAAAATACCTCCCTCCTAACAATTTCTCTCAGGCAGTGCTTATGCACCGTTTTCATTTGTTTGGTTATGCTTCCTATCAGCCACTGTCCATAAAATTCTTTCAAACCCACTACTTTGCAGTGCTGGCACTCAAAGTCAGCTTGGCTCCCAGCTCATACCTGTGGCCAGCAGGAGCCCAAGCGCACTGTGGATGAACCCTGTTTCACTTGCACATGGGTGGCAGCTGAGGGGATCGAGGTGCAGGCAAGCTTCACTTTCACAAGAGGTTTGATGTTAATTCCTAGCAGTGTTGCCACAGAAACCAAACTGAATCAGAGACCCTGACAAACCCTCCACCATTCATGTCCCACATAGGGACCAAAACTCTCCAGCATAACCTTTCTGCTTTAACTACAGGCTCCCTGTATGCATGTACATGCAGAAACAGAAAGGGTAAGACCATGTAGCAGCCACTCAGAAGATCTGCCACAGCAAAGAAGCAAAGGGATAGTAGAAAGCAGCAAAGGGACAACATCTCCAGTACTCAGGCAGCCCCTCCAGCACATACCACCTGCAACTTGAGACCAGACGCTGCTCTCTCACAGGCAGCAAAACATGGCAAAAGTTGTCCAAGGTGCTCAGAGCTAAAACTGACTGTTTCCTACACATGGAGGAAAAGTCAAGTACCCATGGAGGTTTCTGGATCTCTGACAAACCTGGCTTTGTTTGCCCAAGACCTTGCAGAGGCAGAAGCTGGAGTACCTCCTGCCCAAATCAACCCTTGCCTTGCAGACAACATTGTCCTGCCCGATACATATTGCATACTCTGCAGACCGCAAATATAAGCCTATAAAGCTTTTATTACTGTGCATTTGGGGCAATTGAATTAGCTATGAGAAGGCTATACAATTCAGCCTGTATGAGCAATAATAAAACCTGATAGTAACCATCATTCTCACGTGCACTGCTGAGGCCTTCTTGTGTTCATCTATGCCCACATTAAGCCTTTCTCTGCCTTCTCCTCCTCTCTAAACACAGGCCTGATCCTGCAAGTGCTAAACGCCTTGCCTACACAGTGACTTCAGGGCCAGTCCATGGTGCTTGAAGCCTTATTAGCCCAGGCTGTAAGGGGGTGATGAGATCCTCAATGACATCAATCAGCACACCTTCATTAGAGTTAGAGAAGCTATGCTGATTTATGGTAGCTGAGGATCCAGCTCTACACTTCATAACCTTCAGTACATCAAACCCATGCTGAATTCTTTGTTCTCCACAGGACTGAATCTACAGCCCCATAAATGCTTCCCCTGTCCCTCTGTCTTTTTTGCAAACAGAATTCCCCTCTCCATATATAACCCCCTTTTAATCAACAGGACTAGCGTGTCTAACAAGACTGCTGTGTCAGGCTTGTTTTAGGAGACCCCAAGCTCCTTCACAGCTCAGGCATCCCTGTAGCTGGCTGTGGATTCCAGATTAAACACACAGGTTTATATGTCTGCTGAGACCATGTTATTAACTCAGCCTTTTATGGTGCCCTTTGATGCTGTTAATTATTCTTTACTAGCTGTTAATTGTTTTTCCTGGACATCTAGTTTCCGAGTACCTTCTTAGAAGAAAAAAGAAAAAAAGCAAACAAAACCAAACCTCCAGTTTACCAAACACTGTGGAGAGTCAGATCCAGCCCAAACAGCTTGGACCCCCAAGTCCACAGCCTCCCATGGTCTGGGCCTGGGTCTCCAGCCTCTATGCCATACCTCTGCCTAGTTACACACCAGGAAATTGCTCTGCTCTCCCAGCACAGTTTAAAAGGACAGTGAGACCACTTCGACACTGAGAAAAACAGGCTGCCTTTTAACCAAAGTCAAACTCGGATTGAAAGCTGTTGCTTTCAGGTGATATCAGGTTGAGTTGAGAATCACCAGTTCAATGCAGAGTAGGCTAATCCTGTGTATCCAAAGCAGCATCTTATAACCACCCCATCAGCAGACACACACTTGCCCCTGAAAAGCAACAAGACAGAGCACTAAGGGGGGCTCAGGACAATGTTTGTTTTCATGTGCAAGGAAGCATGAGGACCATACCACTAGGCAAAAGCGGGAAGAGGTGACTATGTACTAGAAAGGAAGAGGAAGTCTCTTACTTGCAGTCATGCTTTTCGATTTCAAAGTGAGGGTTGAAGTTGAGGATAATCTTCTGATTGGATTCAGGGGCGTAGATGACCCACTCGCAGTTCTGGTGGGAGGGGTAGTCATTAGGGTACCCTGGGGAGGTGATGTACCCAGCATCCTTGGAGTTCAGGCGGCCCCCGCACGGCTGAGCTGCAGAGACACAGAAGGGAACAAGGCATTGAAACAGGTTCTGGGCATCGGCCGAGCACAGCCAGTCCCTCTGGGACACTGATAGGGGTGGTCTGATAAAGGCCATTCGCCAGGCAGTTGACATCTGTTTGGTACGCTAATATTTCATATTAATCTCTGGGCAAGGGCAATTATTCTACACAACAAACCTACTCCTTTTCCCCTCCACCTCCTACCACACTTACATACCACATTTCACACAGACCAGAAAAGAGAAATAAATGCTCTTGCCGAGGCAATTACAGGGCCATAAAGCAAGAGAAAGATTGGTATCAGATCATCTGCATTTTATCCCTTCTTTTGCCTCCTTTGCAAGCTGCTCTCTGGCAGTCTCCTACAGCTGCCTTGAGAGCCACCAAAATTTGGGCATGTATGACCCTCGGTACAGCCGCAGAAGTGCAGAAAGCTTTGCTGGTCCCAAGGAAGGAAACTGAGGCACGGTGGGGCTGATGGCGAGCCCAGGTCCACCCACAAGGCTGGTGGCAGAGCTGAGAACAGCCCTTCTCCGCTTGCTGTGCTTTCCTTGCCCAACCCCGCCTGCCCCCCCACCCCATCTTTGCAGATTGGCCTTCCAAAACCTTTCAAGCTAACCCAGCTGCTGGAATTGCAGACGCAGATAATCAGCAGCGGTGGTTTTGTGGGGCCAGCCCGCAAATGGCTGGCAATGGCTGCATGCTGAGTGGAGGAAGCACTCTCAGCTTTGGGTTAGAACAGGCCCTAGAGGGTGATTTCATCTTCAAAAAACCATTTAATCTCATGAACGCTGCAAATAAAATTTATTATTGCATTACTTGCTGGGAGGAAAATCTGCATCACAGGGTCAATTGATAATTCACTACAAACCCCAACAAAATCCCTTTCTCCACCGGGCCCCGGTTGTGTGCCTCTTGCTGTCCCCCCTCCCCTGCCACCACCGTGTCCCAGCACCACAGCCCCATGGGTTGTCACAGCTGCCCTTGGAATCACAGAATCACAGAATCACAGAATTCTAGGGTTGGAAGGGACCTCGAAGGATCATCCAGTCCAACCCCCCTGCCAGAGCAGGGTCACCTAGAGTACATCACACAGGAACGCATCCAGGCGGGTTTTGAATGTCTCCAGTGAAGGAGACTCCACAACCTCTCTGGGCAGCCTGTTCCAGTGCTCTGTCACTCGCACAGTGAAAAAGTTCTTCCTGATATTCACATGGAACCTCCTATGCTCCAGTTTACAACCATTGCCCCTTGTCCTATCATTGGTCGTCACTGTAAAAAACTTGGCTCCATCGTCCTGACCCTCACCCTTTACATATTTGTAAACATGGATGAGGTCACCCCTCAGTCTCCTTTTCTGGAAGACAGCATTGTCTCCTCACACCCAGCAAAATGGGCAAAAAACAGCAAAATGGGCAAAACCCAGCAAACCCCTAAGCCCCTCACAGGGCAGGCTGGCAGACATACAGGGTTGACCCCAGTCCTGCATTGCAGAAAGGCTTTCCCCTCCCTGACGATAAGCCATGGGGTACAGCATGGGACGCAAAGCCTCACATGCTGTCCCCGCTGTGAGGCTGTCCCCACAGCCCTGGAGGGCTCTGGTTCCGCAGAAGGGTGTGGGTGGGCTTTCTCAGGGCCCACATGTGCACAACTTGTGATGGGGCCTGAGGCACCTCTCACACTCCCAAGGGAGCAGGGGCACAGGAGGAGCATCACCCTCAATATAGGAGAGTAACCACACGTCCCACACCCCACCGGCTCTGTGCACCAAGGGTCTCTGCAGTGCTCCCCACTGCCCTGGCCCTGAGGGCTGTTCCTGTCCCTCCTGCAGCAGCACTCACTGCAAAGCCTCGGGACTGCCCAGGAGAAGCAAAGCAACACAGACTTGTGTGGGCTCAACCCCATGCTGTGGATCTGGCTTTGTCCCTTTGCCATGGGGTCCACCAGGCCCTAGAGATGTCCCCTGCCAGGCTGTCACAAGTCTGCCTGCTCTTGGTGGAGACATCCCAGCCCACCTTCAAGCTGCCCTCTTGCCAGAGCCAACATGAGCAGCAGGAGCAAGGCAGGATCACTTGGTGGAAAAGAACCCCACACTTTGAATAAACAACCTGCTGCCTACAGAAAATGCACGTGCCCTGTGCGGGAACAAGGGCAGCAGGAGGGCCCTTCGTGGAGGATCAAGGCTTCCTTCACCATGAAAGAGCGCTGTCTCAGTTTCCTCCACGTTTTTCATGCCCTCAAACACACTCATTCTTCAAAATAACTTCCTTCTCACACACCCAAAGGCAGCTCTGCAGCCTCCCCTTTTTCTTAAAATAATCTTGTAAGTATCCTGAAAAATATGAGGGGAAAAAACCACAACACTGTCACGGAAGAGCTAAGAATACCGAAAAACATCTGGTTTTGTTCCACAGGAGAGCTTGCTCAACACACAAACATTTACAAACCTACGTTTTTGCACAAATCCCTTCTCTCAGCAGGGCATATTTGCCCACATACATGTCTATGTGGCTTTTGGGGGATAGAGAAAGAGAGACATTCATGTGGAAGGAAGAAATTCATGGACTTGTTGACATCCATGTACAAATAGACGTGTAATTCACACTTCACTCATGTACGCACTTTCACACCTTCTCATAAAAATTCACACCTCGTTTGCACACATGTCCACCCCCTCTAGCAAAGAGAAATATTCAAGCTGCAGATTATTTTTCTTGGAAAGGGCAAAGTCTTGAAGCAATGAAAATACAGTTAATCCTTCCACACCTCGTCATCCCCTCCCCGTCTCTCCAGCTTTAACACACATGCTACCCGCTAGGCTGATACCACCAACATCACCCACCACTCAGAAGCTGCTAGCCCCTTACTCATGCTGGATACTATGAATACCCCGTGAGCTGTTGCAACTCAGCCGGTTGGAGGGGAACTGCATGTGAATAGGAGTGTCAGGCTCCAGCTTGCTCTGGCTCCTCCCTGATGACCTGAGGAGCAGAAACCCAGGTTTACCTTGATCTTAAAATTTCTCCCTTGCCCTGCAAGGCCATCGCAGGTCAGCAGGACCGAGCTAAGGAAATTCTTGGGTTTGATCCTGATTTCAGGTCAGCTTGGTGCCCAAGTTAAACTGCTGGTGAGGACAGTCTGAGTAAAGAGGGGCTGGGGTGCAGCTCTCTGTGACTGTGGTCTCTGCAGCAAAACAGGACAAACAGATGAAACCACTGAGCAGACAGGAGCACCAGCCACATCCCCCAGGTGTTCAGATACACCAGGAAAATGTCACCATCTTTCTGCAGCAGGGAAAGTCTTCCACCTGCAGGAAAGCTTATCTGTGTCTCTCAAAGGAACAGATTTTTTCCTCTCATTCATCCCTCACCAAAAAGGTCCAGGGAAATGAAGGGGGCTACTTCAGTGCAGTGCTGACTTGTCCATGCACAGCACATGATTGCCAATAGTGTAACAGGGAACTCGGGGCTTCCTAGGGTTACTTGAAGAGGCAAAATTACTTTAATATCTTTGTAATTGTTCTGTCAGGCTTTTTCTCTTTTGATCTACTGGTACGTAGCAGATAAATATCTGTAACAAAAAAAAAATAAATCTATCACTGTGCCCACTGACAGGCAAGAGGTTTGCAGACATGCCGACCATTGGCTGTTTGTATAAAATCAGGCCTGTTTTGTACACAGCAGAGGGTCAAATTTCTACATAAACGTGTCCTTTCAAATTGATTCATTGCATCTACACAAAATAAATAAAATAAAATAAAAAAAGAAAAAGGGTGAGTAGCATGGCTACTGCCCAGGCTGTATGCTTTGGAAGCAAGATGTGCTTCACAGCTAATGGGCTCTGGCAGCTTTGCCAGCCCTGAATTCACTTAATAAAATTAAAATTAAATTCTGAAGTATAAGCCAAGTCTGCCAGGTGCGTGGGACATCCCGTTGCTCAGTAAGCAAAATGCAGGCGTTGAAAGCAAACTGCTGGGGCCCCTGCCAGCCCGCATGGTGGAAGGGCCAGTGGAGTGCTGTGCTGATAGCAAGGCCCTGGGAGAGCAGCCGGACTCCTCAATAGAGGCTACAGAGGCTGGCACTCCCAGCAGCATTGGAGCAGGCTGTATTCAGGCTGGGAAGTCCCCAGATCCCCTCCTTTGTTAAGGCCCACCACATGACTTACCTTACCCTCTCCTTGCAGGACCACCCCAGCAGGGGAACTATACCAGAGGACGACCACCAAGACTTATGGATGGGAAAGGAAGACCTGGAGGAGCTCATGAGGACAGACTCCTGCAAACACCACAGTGTACAGCAGGCAACTCTGAAGTTTCCCACAGAGATGGGCATCAGCAGCTGAGCTCCTCACCCCTTGTGAAAGACAGACCCCTCTTTCCCTATCCTGACCTGCTGGAGATGTCCAGGCTCATGAAGTCTCCTCCTGCCTCCCCCAGGCTGCAATGAGCAATCATCACTCAGGGGACCCAAATATAACAGCCAGGCCTCCGGACCCTCCATGCACACTCAGGGTTTTTCAGCTCTGCAGCTCATCAGTGCATGCTGAAACCTTAGGCTGGGAGCAGAATGTTCTCCTGCTTGAATTTCCTGTCAATTAAACCCCTCTGGATTTCCCTCACCCCAGGAGAGCAGGGCTCACTGTTATTGTTGGACCTTCAACACAGAAACAAAAGCCAACTCTGCCTGTAACAAAAATAATCACCACCAGAGAGGTCCGTTTCACAACAAACACATACTACAGCCTCTCAGAGCTTGTAGTGTCCAGCAGAAAACTACGACATGTTTTGATCTGCTGGGTTGTTTACTTTGGGGATGTAATTCAGGGCTGCACACAGCCCTGAATTTAAGGCATTCTTGTTGCCTTAGTGTCAAGCAGCAGCAACAGTGTCTGTGCTGCTCGGAAAGAGCAGCCTTTGAGAGCGGCAAAAGAGCAAGGGAGAGAGATCCCACAAGTCCCACGGCAGAGGGATGCACCGCCTGGCCTCATCACGTGATACCCTCACAGCACAGCTTCACACTCTCATCCAACCACTGCAGAAGATTTCTGCGTCACAGGATTCTGCACTGGGCAGAGGAGATTTGCCCCGTCAACCCTTCGACACTGCAACAAAATACGGGTCCTGGCACACATGACCTACTGCTCTCAGAGCTGCTGAACTTGGCACGAGCACTTGTGCAGCAAACCCTGCATTCCAGTCCTGTTAGAGTCAAACAGCTCTTCAAGAAGCAAAGCTTTTCAAGGTCCATGTGTGTCCAAGCACGTTGCCAAACCCTGGCATGGAGGTGAGAAACAGATCTCTTCTGCTGAGGATTCACTACTGCTAAGGTTCATCCTGCCTCATTCCCCAGGCTCTGGGGAAATGAGACTCATCTCCCCAGGACTCCCCTCGGGGGGAGTCTGGGCACGGCTAACGTGACAGGAGCTCTCACTCCGGACCATACCGCACAGCTTTTGTATCAGGCAGGAACACAATGTGAACTCTTGGATGTAAATGATACAGCTTAGCCATTGACCAAGGAGAGAGACACAGTGCAGAGGAAGCTAACAAGATTAGATATTTTATCCCCAGTAGCATAGATCATTTTAGCAGAAGCGTGTTTGCTTTGGATTGCGAGATAAAGCTTCAAAGGCTTCCTGAACAAATTAGTGGACAAACACACCCAAACAACACAAAGCACTTACACGCACATTTCATCCCACTGCTGTACCCACATCCACGTCTTGGGATTTCACACAACCAAGAAAAGTCCCCTGAACATTTAATCGAGGGCCTTTACCAGTTTAACTAAAATTTCACTTAAAACTAGAGGCACAGCAAAGCAGAATTTAAAGACTGTTTTTGTGATCTGAACTAGGATTTTGTTTGATTCAAAGTGTCTCAAGCCTGTCACGAGACAGGCCCATAAAAACGCTGTCTGGGCTTAAGCAAGAAAGGAACGCGGCAATCCATCAGTTGAGGAATGCAGCCGTTTGACCACTTCCTAAGGCAACTGGGGAGGGATGCAATATATTCACTTTATAGTGCTGGACAGCAGTGAGAGGGGAATGCTGGAAAGCTCAGCAAATGGAACATTTTAGCTGAGCCTTTGCAAAAAGACATAGGTTTAAATTATTTTTAAATAAGAAGGGAGTGTTGGAGGGAGGAAAAGAGAGGAGATTTTGAGATTTCTGATAGCTGCACTTTCTTTGCCATGTTAATCCATGGAAGAATTAAGTGGAAACCTGAAAGAGAGACCTACTCAAAGTTTCACCATAGAAAATGAGAGGGCCAAATCCTGCATGCAAATCCAGGTATTTTGCTTTGAAATTACTGGAATTCAGCTGATTTCCACACCTGCAGTTCTGGACAGCTGTCTTCCAGAGGCTGGCATGAGTTTGTACCACTTGAGACAGTGGCAACCTTGACCTTTAAATGTTGCCATTTTGGGGTGCTGGTGATTTCCTCCCCCACAAACCTTGTATCTTTGATGAGATTTTATATCCTGGTTTTACATGGTGCCACCTCTGCTAACTTTGTCATCTTTTATCACAGGCAAAAGCAATTCCAATAGGGCAACAGGCTTAATAGGGCTAAGTCTTTATGTGTGTACACAATTCTCCCAGCTTGCCTGTGAATGTAATCGGTAGGTCTGAAATTACAACTCCTGGTTATTCTGGTAATCATTATAGAGAGCACATGAGTGTGAGCATGCATGTGCAAGGGAGGGGTATAATTACATATTGAACTTGCAGGAATCACGCCTGTTTCTCCTGCCTCTGTGTCAGGCTCCCAAGGGTTTGAAGTCTTATGGAAACACACTGCCATCTCCCAGGAATAAGTGGCAGCTTCAGGAGACCTTCAAGCTGCAGATGGGGCAGTTTCTGAGGAAACCATGCTGGTACTGCAGGTGGGGAAAGAGAGATTCAAGGGAAGCTTGAAGGCTCAGAGCAGAGGCAGAAATAAAGCTGAGGCTTCCTGCATGGCAGCCAGTCACCCTACCTATAGGATACACTAGGAAATAATATTAGGATGAAACAACTTGCTGAGCCACCCCCGTGAATGCTATCAATAACAGACTAGTTCGAGGGCAACAGAGAAAAAGTGAGAGACATTTCTAATTCCATACATTAAAGAAAGAGCCATGGATTCACCTAGGATTCCTCTCTAAAGAGCTTCAGGCTTGATGAAAGTTGTTCAATGCCTCTGAAATACTAATTAGTATTGTTATTACGACAATTCCAAGAACAAAAAAAGCCTGTCTCATCTCTTATCTCCCCCTGCGCCCTCCCAGCTCCCTCACACCTTTCAAGCCCATCTGTCAGGGTCCGTTCTTCACAAAAACTGAATCCTGACTTTCCCCACCTGGTAATGGCAGTTTATTCCTGCCTCTTCCTAAAGTGGCTGGCAGAGCCTTCTCTGAATCCCACAGCACCTCCGGCTCAGTCCTCCCTCCTAAGGGAGCCTCATTGGAGCCACAGAGCAAAACCTGGTGCCTTGAGAGTGAGCAGTCCCATGGATGGGATGGGAGGGAAAGCAGCTCACCCAGAGCCACCTGGGGAGAGGCCTCTCCACAGCTCCCTCCATGCACACTGCTGAGCAGCAGCAGCCTCAGCCTTTACGATGGCTTGCTCAAACCCAGCTACTGCGGAGCCTCACTACCAGCACCAAAGTTATTACACATTCTGGCGAGTGTCTTAAACACATTGTTTCCTGCTGAGCACATAATTCAGCGGTCAAAGAGAAAGAGAGGGAAGCAGGAGTGAACCTGGGGGTGTGCACAAGGGAGAAAGTTGCTGAGGGGCTCTGGGAGCCCAAGGAAGAGTGCAAGGAAGGGAAGGACGCAGGAGTGTGTGTGTGGCAGGCAGCAAGNCATAAGAGAAAAGGTAGAGATTTGTGTGCTTGTGAAAAGAGAAGAGGAACCAGAGAGATAGTAAGCATGTGTGTATGTGTCCACATGCATGAGGGGCTGGGGTTTTCCTCCCTCCGCTCCCCACAGGCATCCCCTAAAACACAGGGTCCAAAGGAGCCTTTCAACAAAATGTAACCAGTGAAAGGACAGCATCCTTTATGCTTCACCATCTTCCTAGGAGAGACATAGAAAAAGGCAGGCTTTTAAGCACCACACAGAGAGCACCTCACAGCTAGGGGTGACCCACCAGAACAGCTGGGGCAGATGTCTTGCCTTTGTCTCAAATACACAGGGAGAAATCAGGGTAGGTTTCAAAGACCTGAAGCCCAGTACTTCATCTCTGGAGCCCATTTTCTTTGACTTATCAAGTATGAAGAGAGCAGGAGAAGCATTCAGACAGAAAGTCTCTGCAGCCATCCATCCCTGTAAGTAGTATTTTGGGCTATTCTGCTTGCTGACTCACTGCTTGTACCCCTTTCCCCAGCCTGTTTGGGAAGAGGCTGCCTCACCAAGGCTGTGGTCAGGGCCCTGGCTCCCCAGCATTACCCTAGCTGTCCTCCCCACGCGATCTACGGGCACTGCTTGCACATAGAAAGGATTACAGATCCAAGTTGTGATTTCGAGTGTTTGGCCCTGTGCCTGCCAACCTCGTGCTGACAAACCTCTCCGCCGTGTCTGTGCTTGTGTCTTTTCACTGCACAGGCATCAAGCCTGGCTCAGGATCTGGCCTTCTGAGATTGCGATTTGGCTCAGACAGGGAGAAGGCTGACCCTTAGATTCTGAGTATGATTAAAACCATGCTACTGTAACGCTAAGCCGTGTGCAACACTGCTAGCAACAGCCTTGATTTATGTTGTTGCTAGTATTGCGGTTTCCACCAGGGTGTAGACAGGGATTTCGAAAATAGCCCAGCTACCTCTTTGTCTGTGTGTGTGTATTATAATTAGAAATGTGTCAAAGGGCTGTTACAGAGTGAGGGTAGAGCTGGAAATGTTCACACCCTGCTTCTGCCCTCACCTCTGTGCCGACACCATCAGCCCCAGCTTGGGTGTGTACAGGCATAACAGCTCTCCACACTTTCCGGATTAGACAACTGTATTCCTGAGACCCCATGGGGATGCGGTGGCAGTGACTTCACCACACAATGGAGAGCAAGGTTAGCAGCTTCCAGTTTGCTCTCAGGCTGCTGCACTCTGCCCCCACCATCATGGCTAAACACTGACTTCTTCTATTTCGATTTCAGATAGGATCACGGGTCTCTGATATAGACGATTTATTTTCCTAGCACAGCTGGTCTGTCAGAGGTCATATAATTTGGCAGCAATCCCAGTGCTTAAAAATTAATTTTTCCTTATTAATACAACTGGGGGTCCCACAGGATAGGATCCCAGCCTTATCTGAACCTGACAGCTTCCTAAACCCCATGAAGGATGCTTTCTCCTCTCAAGCTGTCTGTGATACAAGGCCACCATGTCCTGGAGCCTGGCGGTACGGGAGGTCTCTGCTGGGAAACGAACCCACCCGCCTGCCCGGAGCGGCACACTGCTGGGATGGGAAGCGCTGCCTTCTCCGGTCCAGCAAAGCAGGTCGCTTTCTCCTTTTAACCCTCCAAGCCATACACGAGATACCAAACACTGAGTAAATACTGGGAAAGGGGCTGAGGGGTGAAAGATGCAGGGCAGGGAGATGGGAAGCGCCTCCGTAGAGCCTGTGGGACCAGTATGCCTGCCTGTCACTCCAGACATCACAGACCATGATTTTTCTGCAGCAGGAAAGTTAGGAAAACAAAATGCAGCATCCTAACCTGGGTCAGAGACCCCCGCTGAGCTCGTATCAGTCGTTTTCAGTGAGGCTCCTGACAACTGTCTGATTCCTAGGCTAAAAAAGCTTTTGTTCCCAGGAAGAGCCACAATGGGCAAAAGGCATTACACTCAACGCTTTCGTGGGGTGTGTGTGCATGTTTGTATGCGTGCAGCTGTGTGCCTGCTTGGCAGCAATTTGTTTTTTGGTCCCCCTCTCCACCTTGCAACATCTCCTAAGTCATTACTAAAACCGCTAGCTTTTAAGCAAACTACTTGTAAGGCTTCAAGAGTGAGCTTTCCTCGGAGCTGCATAAACATCATCTGAACGGCTCAGTACTTGGGTCACTCAAATCTGTTACTTTCTTACTTGATTGCTTTTTACAGGAAGATGAAAAACACACAGTCATCCAGCCTTCAGATTTATCTTCCAGGGTCTCCCACCCACTCCCCTCCACGGTTATCTCAGGGTTTGCTTCACTACATACAAATTGGCAGCTGCACTGTTTATCTCTTACTGTAGAAATATTGCACGAGTGTTTTTTCCATGTGGATTATCATATTATTGTCTATTAAAAACATCTCCCCTCTCTACTAACCTCCCTTAGGGAACCTTAAAAGGGACTTTCATAATGGGGAAAGGCTTTCAGATACACCAGACTGTAACATAAATCCATCTACCTCTGGCATGCTTTTCTTACTAGGCTGGCTAATTTACTGGAGCTGAGCACAGCCTGATCGAGGTTCACATCCCGTTATCCCACACCTTTGCCCGCTGGGCCAGCAGTAAAGTCATTTGACTGGGTTTGCAGCACCACCACATCTTGGCAAACAGCCGCTGGTGTCAGCCGCAGGGAGACAACCTCCTTGCTGGCTCCAACACCATGTGATGCTCTGCTTAGCCGGGAAAACCCCGCACTCAAATAAACATTTCTTGCAGCGACTGAATGGCCTCAGAGACATGGTTGGCTCACTCGGGGTCAGCAGCCACAGGGATTGTAGCCAGGCTGGCCAGTGCACCCTAGGAGTGAGCCTCAGGTTACAGCTCAATCTGCCTCGGCACGCTTTCCACTCCAGGAGACCCGACACTGCCTCTGCAACAGGGACCATCTGAAAAGACTGTTGCAACTCAGCAGGAGCCTCCCAGAACTTTGCCCTTTCACTTCACCCCCTCGAGTGCCTAGTCATTTGTTCTCCTATTTGAACAAAAGATGGGATTTTTTCTTTCCTTTATAACCATAAGGATGAAGGTGATGCCAACCGGCAACCGAATGTACACGGAGCATGACTGCCGGCAACGTCCGTGCTTCGCTGCTGACAAGAGGGACTTTGGAGGCAGAGACTCCACTTCCCTCTCCAAGGCGGAGCTGGTGGCCACGCCGCTCCGGGGGTGGGGAAGGCAGGAGGGCAGGGGGAAAGGCAGGGACCGCTGCACGCACATCGCGCCTTGCCATCTAATGCTGCCCGGGTCAGACCGCAGCTCGGGACCGGTGCCGCCGCGGGCTGGCCGAGGCACGTCCCGAGGCTCTGACTAACGGGAAGGGAAACCCGCAGCTCGGCAGCTGCTGGCTTGGCACCGTCCTGCCGGGCAGCCCCGGGTTGCCGACTGCAGAAGGAGCCCCAAGAGAGCAGCGCACGGCTTGGCTGAGGCACATCCTTTCCCTCCAGTGGCTGCTCCAGGTGGGGACCCTGCTGCCCTCGTTGACCAGACCCAAAGCCAGCGGCCGGGGAGCGCAGGGCCCAGCCTCAGCCCACCCTTGCCCCTCTCCTGTTCCCAAGCCGAAGCAGCGCAAGCGCCGGGGGCTTCACCCCAGCGCCTCCTGACAGCCCAGCCTAGCTCCTAAGCAAAGACGAGAAAAACACACTCACGCCTCAAAAGCTGCCACGAACCCGTCAGGTCCCGGGACACCCCCGGGGGGGCGGGGGGGGACCGAAGTAAGCGCGGGCCCCTCGGTACGGCGGGCACTTTCCCAGGGGTGCCCGGAGGGTGCCCCAGCGGGGAGGGGGGAGCCGCTGCCGCCGCTCCCTTCGTCCTGCCACATGATTTTAATTTCTCACCTAAAGTTTCCCGAGGTCGCAACCCGGCACGGGGCCGCGGCCACCCGGATGCGGGTGTCCGGGATGCTGCTGGTCCCTAGCGCTTCCCGGCCCTTCCCTGTGCCCCTCCAAAAACCAGCACGCAACTTTCCAATGCGGCTCCGTCCCCTCGCCCCTCACGCCGGCCGATGGGATCTTGCCGGGGGGGCGGCGCCACCCCCGCCCCGCCGGGCGCGCGAAGCCCC
>VZRW01000167.1:604933-767204 GCA_013398125.1 Aegotheles bennettii
AGGGCCTCGCGGCGCAGGCAGGAACCAAAACCCCGCGAGTGAAATAACTGCGAAGGAGCAGGGCTGTGCGCGGGGAGGCACCCAGGAGCTGTCAGATGGGGGAGCATCAGGACAAGGATTGTCCCTGCTCGTGCGCTTCGCCGCTGCCGGCCCAGCCCCAGGAGCGCCGTGCCTCGGCCGGAGCCGCCGGGCGCAGCGGGAGCGTCGAGCACACGCGCCCTCGCCTCTGTGTGACACCCCTGTGGCGGTGGAAAGGCACAAGGGACAAACGCAGAACCTCACCGGGACTGCACCACGCTCGACTTCTGCGCTCCCAACCAGTTTTCTCCAAGACGCTCTTTAAAAACACACGCCGAGAGCGGCGTTCACACAGTCGCCCTCAGAGTGCTCGGAAAGTTTGTTTGCCTTTGCCCCCGAGAAGGTGAGGGCTGGAACCGCCAGGACCTTGCATTTATTCACCACTTAAATTCACAGACCACAACAGGCTTAAAAGCCGGTACCTGGCAAACTGGGGCTAACTCACACCTCCATTCTGTTTGAGAGGTGAAATTTCAAAGCAGACAACAGAAACGAGCCCTAAAACCCTGCACCTAAAAGCTACTTAAAACCAAATTCTTTACGTTGTGGATCAGCCCCTACATTATAGATTCCAAGTTCTAGACAAAGGGATTAAAACGACATTACCTCAGGGTTTTTTTAAGTTGGTAATTAGTGAAGAGATACTGGCATGTGGCAGAAGTGAGCTGCATCGTTGTGTGGGTGAGAGGGAAGGTACAAATGTTTCACTGGTATTCGTCTAGGGTGATGAGACTAATTATTCTGTACTCTGCTGTCTATCAGTTGCGAGTAGCATCACCAGCTCACGTCAACGAAATCACGATGCCAACCTGTTTGAGCACATTCACACAACACTAACACATTGAGTTCCTCCAAGGCCAGTGGAAGTTCATTGACAGCAACAGATTTGGCCTAACAGATCTGATATTTCAGCCGTTACCCTGAGGGATGTAGCGTCCCTCTTCCTTCTGTGTGTTTTGATACCTGATTTTGCATCTTCTGTGGCTCAAATGTGCTCCAACACCTGTTGAAGTCAAGGCAAAGCCAGTGTCAACTGAGTTTATTGCCTTATTTATTGTATTTTGATATGGAATTATGCAACTATTATTTACTACTTGCTCATAGTTAGACTACTATCAAGCTAGAAAGTGTGATTTTTTGTGTGTATAAATAGCCCTCACAAACCATAACACAGACACCGGAGCATAATATAAACCCACAACATGAATCATTCCTCTCTTGAGATGTGCATCGAAAAGGGAGAGGTTACCAAGCCCTGATTGGAGACAGTCCCATCTCACACACCACACAGCACAGGGGCAATTTTCCTCCCGTTACATTCAGTCAGTTTTGTTAAGGTCAACAGAAGGGTGCAAACACAACCTAGAAATTATATCAGCTCTGATCTGCTGAGTGAAGAGAAGATAACCTCAGGAAAGAAAATGGTGATGGGAAATGAAGTTACCTGTTGCTCCACAGAGGTTTCTCTCAGCTGCTCTTCAATAGCTCTCCACAAATCCAGCCCTCTGTTTAGTGTCAGACCTCAAGTCTCCACTCCACAGCATGCTGCTGTCAGGAAAGGAAAGGCACAACTGAAATACCAGGCAGCACTACTGTAGTTTCTACCACTGTAGGCATTCAGGACAGGATGACAACCAAGCTGGTGACACCTGCTAGTCCAGCTCAGGTACAACAAAGTCAAAAGTACTACTGGGAGCATTTAAGACTCAGATCCTCTTTTAGATTTGAAGGAACTGAGTACAAGGTGAAGCTGTGCACCTTGAACTTACCTCTGCCTGTTTCCAGGGGCAGATGCTGCTGCTGTGGGCATTGCTCCCTGCCCCAAGCAAGGCTGGACCTCATCAGCTCTCCATGCCATGGAAGTCCCACTTCCGCCAAAGGCTCAGGGCTCTGCTCTCCGTTACATCCTCCTGTGGGTATTTAAAACCCACGAGTAAGCACTCACCAAACGCATTGGGAACTGCAGCATTTTTCCATATCTGCATGTCACAAACATCCACAAAACCTCACTGAAAATGAGACAATATGTAATTTAATGGTACTGTAATATTTAATGTACCATCTGCATTAGATTTGGTTGAAGGAATTCTGCAGCCCAAGCATTAGTCAGAGCCGTGATGCAGTGAAATTTGCCCCATCTCTCTCCTCCCCTCCAGCAGAAAGCCTTCCTCTCCTCAAACACTGTCTAGTTCCCTGCTGCTGACCTGAGGGCCTACATAGCTGGGGTTTTCCCTGGCACTCTCCAGCTCTGGTCTTCTCCTCCCTCTAATTGCAGCTCCTTTTCAACATTGATCATACAGCCTCATTTATTTTCAATCACAGCTTCCACTTTCTAAATGAGTCCTTCTCACCCCATGAACTGACCATCAGGAGGTGTCCGTAAAGCAGGAAACCCCCCAGCTTTTCTTCAGAGCCTTTCTCAATCCTGATTTAAAAGAAAATAAAATCAAAACCAAGGCGTCATGTATTCCTGTAACCCTCTCTGGGCTTCAGAGTAGCTGGACAAACAGGGTCTCTCCCCCAGTATTATGTCAAAACACACTATTTCCAACACAGAACTTGACAGTCTTCCAGAGAAAACAACACAGCAGGACTGAGAGAGGGTTAGGAATGAAAGAGGAGAAAAACGATACCCGGCCTAGATAAAACCATAAGTATTGTCAGTCAGCAGGAGAGCAAGGACTCAAACATTTTTGGCAGGATACCCGAGGAGTGGGAGCATGGGGCATGGGGGCAGACAAGGGCAGACAATGTGGGTTGTCTCCCTGACTCCTCGTAGGAGTGCAGACTTCTTGCTGCAGTTTTCCTCCTCCAGACAGTGCTTTGAGATCCCCAGTTATAAAGCTCTAAGTGCATCATATAAAATGTTTTCATTAGTCTATCAGGTGCATGATTACTAGAGCTCCTTTTATAGCCACAAATAGCCAATAATTACCTTAGCATCCCATTAGCCCTAGTCTTCAGCCAGATTATTTGCTCGGGAATTTGTCCATATTCAAAAAGCAGGCCAATACCCCAACTCAGAGAAAGCAGTTTGGCACATTGCATTCAAGTCCATAAACTTCCAGTGTGGAGGTGGCTTAATTATCAAGCTGCCCAGTTAATTTTTCATGGGGAGTACCATGGCTGCCAATCTGCACTTGAAAGCAGTGGCTGCAGGGTGAGCCCAAGGCTGCCCCATCAGCTCTGCCATGCTGCAGCAGGTCTGCGCTTGCCCACCCTGATACTGCCCAACCATCCTGATACTGCCCACCCTGTTCCTTCTCACCTCCTCTTAATGTGTGTGTGTGTGTGTATGTCCCCATTTTTCCAGCTGCCAGCCCAACTGCAGGGCAACAGGGATCTGCTTTCTCCCCCCATCTCGCCTGCTCACAGATATTTTGTACAGGAGGAGTGTGTCTGGTGTGCAGGGGCTACTCCAGTGTTCACACTGCTAGACTGCAGCATGGCCTGAAAATCAGGTGGCCACCACAGGCCCCGGGGCCAGCAGTGCCCTGCTATGGTGCCAGGAGCTGGTGGAGGGCTGTGGGGAGAGCCAGGGAGCAACACTACTGCAGGGGAAACAAGGGGAGTGCTCCTCCCTGGAAAGGAGAAGTTAAAAGAAGGGAGGGAAAAAGCAGAGGAAAAAGGAGAGAAGAGCAGAGAAAGGGAGGTGGAGAAAGAAACAAAGAGACAGAACAAGGGGATGGGGAACAATGAATAAATGGCAGAAAACAGGGAAGAGAACAGAGGAAGCCTATTAATGGAGTTAAAATCCATCATCGGATTAGCGGAGAGAGTGAGAGCGGTTCCTCGTGGCTCGGAGGTGCTCATCCATAGGAGGGGTGCAGGCATGCTGCTGGGGGCCTGCTCCGAGCTGCAGCCTATGCGGGAGGGTCAGCAGTGACAGCTGGTGGGAGGAAAGCCCCTGCATCTTCAGAGTTAATAAAAAAAAGCTTTCAGACTTCAGCAGTCTGACTAAATTAGGCTGAATATAACTGTGCTGTATTATTTCTCAATACGGCATCAGTATGAAAGGAGGCAATGGGTTTCTTTTGAAGCAGCTGCTGTGTAATCCAGGGCTTTCAGGTGTACTTCAACCAAATGCTCTCCTGGTTTCAGCAGGTTAACTTCATTAAAGGCTCCATCTACCGCTTTAATGTTCACTGAAATCCCACTGGGAGTGTACATTAGACAGAAATAACCCCCACAAGATGATTGCATGCTGTTGTTTGGCATAGTGGAGGGACCTGGAAGAGGAAATGAAGGAGGAGGTCATACGGTGACCCAGGCTGGAGAAAACAGATCCTGAGCCACTGTAACATACCAATGGGCTTGGCCCTTTGCTAATGGCAGTAGAAACCACTGCTGCAAAATCCCAAGCCTGTGGGAGAGCCAAACCCTCCTGATCCCATCTTCGCGAATACCTGCTTGGTTCCCGCTTCGCTTTGGTATCCTCTTCCACACAGCCACTGGTGCTGGCCCCGAGCTTGTGAGATGCCTATCCCCAAACCTTCTCCTAACCTGCAAAGATAGACCATGGAGCTGTAAAGGCTGTCTGTCCCTCCAACAGACCCTGGCAATTCTGTTCACTTTGCTACTGAGGGCTTTGAGTTGGGCTTAAGTTTTTCACCCCACCGTAACCATGGGGTGCAGTTAAGACTCTTGAAAAGTCAAATAACCTCTTGCTAGTGTGAGGTGACCCAAACTCTGCATGTTCATCTGCTAAAAGCACTAAAAATGGCCCACTGACCATGGTCTCTGCAGGTCCCTACCCACAGAGCAGCATCCAGTCAGCTTCATGCTGAAGGAGCTCCAGTTGGACCATGCTCCAGGTAGGGTCAACAGCAAATTTTCCACAGATTGAATTAAAGGGGCACATTTGCGGACCCTTACACTGTTACAGTCACAAACCAAGGACCTAATTTAAAGTCTGCTGAAGCTGGTGGCAGTTCATCCATCAATTTCACTGAAGTCTGGATGTGACCCAAGTGGCTGAGCCCTGCAAAGCCAGCATGACGTCTTTAACTGTAAGTGCTGCCATTGACTTCCGCCAGGCTGGCTTCCATAGTGTGTCATGCTCTGTACTAAGTACTTACAGGGCTGTGTGCTTGGTGTTATAAAGGGCCACGCCAGCAATCTTATTAAAACACGTCCTTAAAAATACAGAAATTCTTAAACCAACAAGTCATTTAAGACTCCGCCTCGCCCGAAACTTGGCAAACAAATTCTTAGGCCAGAAGAGATTTCTTTTTCCTTATAAACAAAATGCCATTACCATGCTTTGGCTCTTGGTTTGATAGATCCTGGCAAGAAACTGCATGTGTATATTTTAAAGGGCTTTCTCCTTTGCTTATCATGCTTTAGCTTTTGACCTCTCCCCGTGCCCAGGCGCATTCCAGCGTTGGCTCCCATGGTGGTACATCGCATAGCCCTCCCAGCGACTGGGGTTAGACACTTCCTCCAGCAGATAGCAGATTCTTCTGCAGCACTGTCATGAGGGGAAGCCTTGAGCTATGAAGTATTTTCTTTCCCTTTTAATCTTTTATTTTCTTTGATGTTAATTTTAAAATAAATTATCGTGCCTTATTTGTATTACAGTACCTGGCTCTGCAAGGACCGGGACTACTCTGCTGTCCAAACACAGAATCAAAGACAGTTCTTGCCTCAAACAGTTTACAATCTGAAGAGATGAAGCAGACAAAAACCAAAAGCCAGATACAATGTGGATGACAAGCCTGTGGATTACTTTTGCATTTAGTTAAGTTGTAAACTGTGGAAGGAAAGATTGCCATTTGACTATGCCTGTGCAGTATCAGAGGTAGGAACTTTCTTCTGATGCTGCTGGATACCCGGCTGTTTGCAGATGGGTTTTCAACTTAGGTTGAAAGCACTTAGGTGAGGATCTCCCAGAAAGTCAGTGATTCCTACGGGAGCCACTGCTTTTCACCTGACATCACTAAGCATGTGTCAGTGACCCCAGAAAGCAATCTCATAACAGAAAAAGCTATGTATATTCTGCTAATAAAAGACAGATGAGGACAGGAAAGGGAACAGATCTAGAGGATCCCAGCTGATAGCTGGAAGCAGGGCTGAGCTGTGTTTTCATCATAGCCAAACACTCCTGTGTTTTGAGAACATTTCAAAGCCTGTTTGGCACAGAACTTATGTACATCCTTACCTTCCTAAAAATTTCATAGTAGTGGTGTGATTTTGCTAGAGTCAGCTCTGCTGGATGGATCAGGGTAAAGATTGTCTTCATAAATCCTCCCTTTGACACACGTGCACATCTCAAGTCAGACCTCGCATTTATGTCGCTTCCTAGACAAGAAATCCATAATCTCAGAGGAGCTCTACCCTGCTTCCTTTCCCTTTCTGTGAACGTTTTGAGTCACAGTTACCAACCTTTCCCTCAGGGGATGGTGCTGCTTCTTTATCATTGCAGAGTAGCTCTTTCTCTCAAAAGGTATCTTCCCTCTCTCCCCAGGATCCTGCACACAGACCCCACTGATTTTTCAGTGTAACTTCTCATAGGAATCAATGGTGCTAGGGCTGCTTCACAGTCAATAGGATGGCGCTGAGGCCCATGCCTCAAATAACTACACTGGATTGTCCTCTAGGGAATTGGGACCTGCAGAACAATAGTCAGGAAGCTGCCCATTTTCTGGGCAGCTTGTACGGCAGAGCAGCGTTTTCACTCTTGGGCTCAGCTGCCTTTACAGAACGTTAGGAGCACATGGCCCTCTGCACATTCAGGCTGTGCTTCTTAGACTTTCAAACTTAGCTCAGGCTTCATCGAGAATTTGCTGAAGTAAAGAGATGCACTAGAATGATGACTATCAGCACTCTGAAATGAGGGGTGGTTTTGTGGTCATGCAGCTGCAGAGTAGGAGAATCAGCAGGGTCTTTTGGTCTTCCTGAGCCAGACAAGTGATCCAGGACCCAACCCAGTGTAAGCCGGTGGGCAGTACTGAACTTTTACCCTACTTTCTTTCATTTCCACATTAGCAAAGTGGGACTGCTAATACCTTTTCTCTCCCACCCCTTGTCTAACTTCTCTGCTTGATTTTGAACTCCTGAATGGTCTCTCCCCATGTGCACACAGTGGGTCCAGTGGCTACTGTAATACGAACAATTTCCAGTTGCAGGTTTCTCTTTTTCCTCCTCAGTGTGCTACATTTATCAGCATCAGCCACAAGTCCAGCACAGTCAGGCTTTCCCTTGCTCTCAGCACCTCAGAGCATTTGGGCTCGCAAATCTTGCTATTAGTAATACATTGTGCAAAGTTGGTACAGAGCTCAAAGTTTTCCATGTGTGTGCTGAAGTTTGATTGTAACTGTGGGTATCATTATCATCAAAGAGAGTGAGGAATGGCAGCTTTTAGTTAAACAAATGGAAAGCTGTATTTAGTCTCTTTTGCCACATTGTGATAGGAAAGAATAAAGGCTTTAAAATATATTTTACAGCTGCTGTTTCTTAGGTTTTTCTGCCTTACAATAGCCTCCGTGGTTCTGACTGGGAAGTTGTTGCAAAAGCTTTTTGTTTTTAAGCCTCCTATTGAAATAACACACATTAATTGCCTCATTCCCAAGTTTCTTGTTGTGGTGGAAATTTCGGATGGGGGGGTGGGGGACAAGCTGTAAAGCATCAACAGCTGAGACAGGGTGCCCTGGGTGAGTAATGAGAGAGGGGGCTTAGATGACACACTGCTAGCAGAGTGAGAAGGAGAAGAAATGTCTCCCTGGAAAGTGAGAAGACAATTGGCAGAGCCCAGGGCTCTTTGGGGGCAGCAGGGCAGAGGCAGAGCTGGGAAGGGGGAGCCAGAAGCTCTCAGCAAGGAGGCCAGGTGGGAGCAGGGATAATGCTAGAAAGGAGCAGCATGAGAGCATGGGTACTCTTTGAAGAGAAAAAAAAGAGCTGGATTTGCCATACTGTGGTCACCAAAAATGACTGTCAATGAAGCAATTAGCTCTGTGATCAATGGGACAAATGAACTCTGCCTTCCATGTGGTTGGATACACAGGTGTATGATAAAGGCTGAGTTCAGGTTTTCCCTGCCATGATGGTACTAACATGGTCTCTCTGTCCTATCTCCCCAGCTGTTCTTACAAACCTTGCAGGAGATTTATATTTCTGAAGAAATTGCCCAATGGTTCAAAAGTTACTGTGGCAGCAGCAAACACATGGTCATATACCATATATAAGCCCCTTCTTTTCCTTATGAACTTAAGCTACAAGTATATATGTATATCCTAATAACTTGCAACACAGTACTATCCCGTAAGGCTACAGGTACTTAAGGAAAGCCATAATGATTGCAATTAACTCCATTTTACATGACACAACACAGTTACTAGACCCATTCAGGGCAGAGCAGGGGCCCCTGTGCTCCTCACCACCACTCACCTCTCCTCTGTGCTCTAAGAAACATTTTGGCCTTTCACCTGCCAGTGCTGAAAAATATGGAGGCAGTGGCTTTCTCTTTAAATTGCTTTAACATGTTCAGACAGAAGGAGCCCAGGGAAGGCAACGCGATCTCCTTCCTTCTCTCTGCTCAGCCCCACAGCACAGCCATGGGTCCCCTTCACGCCAGGTCCTGGGTGGCTGTCACCCAGAAGAGACCGGTTACCGTGCTGACGACAAACAGAAGGCGAGCAGCAAAAAAGTCCCATCTGCTAAACACATGAAAGGTGAACTGACAGGAGTTCAAGCCAAGTACCAAAATGCAGCTGTGAATCTGAAAGCTTTGCTCTGAAGAAGCAAAGTCCCACTTTAAAATAAGTCCAAAAATCCCATCCTGCTTCCATTGAAGTCAATGGCAAAATTCCCACTGGATTAACTAGGAACAGGATCAGGCCACTTCCAGACAGATTTACAACCAACACATGCTGTAATGCTTGCAATACTGCATGCGCTTACTTCTATTTCCAGCCATGTTAAGAAATTATAGCAAATGCCTATGGATTTGTGCGTATGAGTTATTGTGCTGCTAATGAGAGGAAGAATTACCCGAACATGGTTTAGATGGTCATCTGTTGCCAGCACAGATGAAATTGCTGGGTCATTCACTGGCTTCATATCGCTGTTCATACCATTAGCATTTCCATTAGAATTATTGCAAAATGTAACTCAATTTCTCTCTTTTTTTGGCAGACGTGGGGAGGGACACAGGCTGTGGTTGCACTTAGGGCTGCTAAGGAATTGGAACTGAAACCCTAGGCATGCTCTTTTGCCACACTGCAGCCACTAACCGGACGCTCCTGTGACAGGACCACTTCTGCTTAACCGGGGGAGGAGGAGAGGTTCTAGATAATGAAACAAACCAAAATGACTTCTTACAGCTGAAGGCCTCTACACAATGCACAAATGCTCATGCACTAGAATGCTTTGCCTAATTCATTCCCACATGCTCCTTGCTCTGGGCAACTGAGTTCATCCCTCATAAATGTTAAGAAGTTTGCAGTCCAAACCTCACATAGATCTTGTTTTTCAAAAGTGCTGCTGAGAGCCAGCAACCAGTGGGTTTCCCAGAAGCCACTGTTTGCCAGTCCCTTCAGTAACTAGTCCCCATGTTCTTTGCAGCTATCATTACCACAAAAAAGAAGAAAATCATCTCATGGCTGAAGCCTCCCTCCCCTCACTCCTCCCACTTGGAAAAAAAACCCATCTATTGTTTTCCTGTAATTGATCGAGCATAAACATTCAGCTCTACAGTTTTACGACTAATCACTCTACTTCTAAGACACGTGTTCACAGCTATGCAAGGCACCAGCTGCTGTCATTCCAATGGATATTAATTTATATTGTCTCTCGCTCCCGTCCTCTCTGCGCCGACACACAAAGGGAGTGGGGTGGTGGCGGGAGCTTTAGATGAAGACATCTGCTTGAAAGGCAGACAGTAGCCACGCTGCCGAGATTGCACCTGGACTTGCACTGGAAAATCAGACATACCAGTTGCTTCCTGGCACTCCAGGCTTCAGTACACACACATGGTTTTGACTACCAGTATTTACTTATTTACCTCACTCCAAAGGAAATGAAATGTCGGGACAGAGGGAGGGAGGAAGGATTTCAGGAGTAAAACCAAGCTGACTGAAATAAAATATCACAGACATGCAGTGTGGTGCAGGGAGGGCTGCGGAGGAGGAGAAGGAAAGCTGGAGCCTCTAACTTTGCCCCCTAAAAAGGTTCTCTCATGATGGTTGGCTATGCTCAGTTCCTGTCCAGAGAGGCCAGCAGCTGCCTAGGCTCACATGCAGGCTGAACCCAGCCACCTGTAGCTGTGGAAGGAGGAGGTGGAGGAGAAGACGGCTTCTTGGTTGTTCCTCTGTGAGATCTTAAGAGAAAAGGCAAGCACAAACCCGGTAGGTTGAGCCTCTGACTCCCACTGCAGCATACAAAGTTGGTGTGCCCCTCAGTCCCAGGGTCAGCTCCTAACTGAGCTTAAAAGTATCACACAAAAATTTGCAAGCTCTCCCTATCTGTGGTGTGACAGCCACAGCCCTGCACGCAGTGGGCATACAGGAGGATCACAAACCACCACAGAGTCTGCCACAAACCTCTTCTGGGGCTGCCACCAGACATTTCTTCAGCAGGCACCCCTGGGGGAAAGTCCTGTGCACAGGGACACGCAGGGACTAAGGAGCTCTGGTAGCACAGCTTGTTCTGCTAAAGCATTCAGATACCATCTCCAAGATAACACAAAGCTGAGGGCTTGACTATAGGGGTTATGAAAGATTTCTTTCTCCTAAGAGCAGGGCTGTTTCCCAATCCCCTTGGGTTCGCTAATCAAATACCAATGTGACTGGGGTCACATTACATTATGGCTGTCAGCTCTAAGCTCATACTGTATTTTTCACGTCCTGTCCTGGTCTGCTGTGTTGTGTTGCCTGTTTCACCCCCCAGAGGCAGCTCTAAAAGACTTTTCCTTATTACTCGCCTTGTGGTTTTGCTTGGAAGCCCAGACTTGGACCCAGTGTTGCCACATCCCACACAAATGACTAGTGAAAAGTTTACTAAGCAAAGAAGTTGGGTAAGCAGTTGCTTTGTGGGATTTAGTTACACTAGCAAAGAGCTGAGGGACAGTAATGTGCAGTTTAGATGTGAGGTGCTGTTTGCCCACAGTTCCTGCAGCAATTTTTCAAAATAATGAACTAGGTTCAAACTGGGGATGTACTTCACTCTTTTTAAGATATGGATGGACATAAAGGTTTGAGATTCTTTTCTGTAATGTCTGAACTAGCAGGGTTCCTGAGACAAATCTAAAAATCCTTTCTTGTTATTACATTACATGCCTGAATTCCCACTGCTGTATACCACATGAAGTCACTTACCCTCTGCGAGTGGGTATAAAATACTGCTTCTGGTGGAGAAATCATATTTAAGTGTTTTATTTTGCTTTTGCAGAAGGTAAATGAGAATGTGGATGCAGGTTGGGGAGGGCATCTTTCTTCCCTGTTTTTTCATTAGCTTAAGCTGAAGCTATTGATTCTTTTGGTAATCACCTCAGAGCCTGTAGTTATGGGAAAGTGACACAAACATCTCTTTTTTGCTCTGCAAAATTTTCCCTGTTCCCTGAGCTCATGCTGTCACTCCTCTACTTTCCCTTTGGGTGTCCAGAAAGCTCTGCCTCCCCAGGGATGCGCAGGTTGCAGGGCACCAGCCATGTGAAATACTAGTGTTCCCTCTATACATACACCCTTGAATAAGTCAAGAGATTTTTGGGACAGAAATGTTATTTTTACATCCCTGTCCTGTGCTGCAGCCACTGTGAAGATGAAGCTAAGGAGCACAGACCATTGTGCCATTAGACAGTTTTGGCTGACTAGTCCCACTAAAATATATGACTTCTCAAAGATGACATTGGGAAGTAATTCATTTTAACAGACGCTTGCCACCCCCTTCTTTTCTATAAACAGAGACAACATCTCAAAGGGGCAGGCTGCAGATGGTATTGTTTGTCTCTTAGCGACATACATATTCCAGGTTGAAGTTTCATGGGAATTGCACCCAGGCCACTGGCAAGTCATTATCTTTGAAGTATGTCCATTTAAAGGGCTGCTTTCTAGCTGCACTCTTCGGCAGAGATATAAGGTCTTGAGGCAGATCAGGAAAGAATCATATCTTATGGTCTCATGTTCCCCAGAACTCTTCCGCTGGATTTCCCAGTCCATTACCCACACTTTCTGTCAAGGTTGTCCAGATTCCTAGGAGCTCTGAGCCAGATGATATTGGGATGATTTACTGAGGGTGTGAGATGACAAACAGGCTGTGGCAAACCATTCCTTGTGGCCTTCGCTGCTCAGATAGCTTGGAAAGAGCTTGGGGAGTGAGAGAGGCTATGCACAGGAGAAACCTCCACAGCCCCAGCCTATTCCATACCATGCCCACATGGAAATCCTCACAGACCACACATACATTGAAGGGGGGTATTAGATAAACTCTTAGATGTAACCTGGGAACAAAATCTCAGGGCTTGCCCACACATTGATCTGTATGCTACACCCATGCAATACAACTCCATGTAGAGACTTGTATTTGAAGTAACAGCTGCTTTTCTTTTTTTCTTACCTTGCTCTTCAGAATGTCAGTGATTTCTGTTTGCAGCCAGTTCTCCCCTCCACACCAGAGACAAGAAGGGTTTCTCTCTCTTTCAAGGGTTAATTGTGTTGTGTTTGCAAATTGCTTGGAGAGCTCCAATCTCCAAGTGCCAAGTCATCTCCTGCTTGTTCTTGTTTCCAAGTATTACGATTCTGTGGGCCAAATACGAGTTACTTTCACACATATTGTAGCTCAGTCCAAGGGAGAGCAAGGGTGCAGTTAATCTCCAAGCTCTTTCTATACACACATGGTGCCTTTGTGCCTTGGGGCTTTCCACAGGAGGGACTCACATAGGTCAGGCTTTTGGGGCATCAAGGCTTTGGGGCCACCTGTCTTGGGAAGGCAGAGAACTGTAAAACAGCTACACTAAACACTTTATCCAGAGGTGAAGGGGGACAGCTGGACCCTCCAGGGGACAGGAAAACCCCTAAATGCCTGTGGCCATGACCAGGCTATACAAGTGCCCGGGAGAGATGGAATTGGAAAATGATCCCCTCTGCCCTGCCATCCCTCTCCTGTCTCCCTGCTGCTGCCAGCACTCCAGCATCTCTCCACTTGCACCATAGAAAGAGAGACAAGGGGACACAAAGAGCCTCTTTCCCCAGCTTGTCACAGGAGATGCAGAGGAGTAAGTGGCAGGAGCAGAGGGATGCACTGTGGTGTCTGGCACCGTGTGGCTGAGAGCGGCTGGGGCCCTGCCGGAGCCAGTGGAGTCTGAGGGGGGCAGGAACTGTCTGGGGAGGCCCCTGTCTTGCTCCCTAGAAGCAACCTAGAAAGGGTTGAAGGGCTGCATAAGAGTGGAGAGCTGGGAGGTGGTCAGGCACAGTGCTGCAGCGGGAACCTCCTTCTCCAGGTTGGTTTTCAGCCATGTTAGCAGCCTGTGTGCTTGACCTTGGCTGATCAAAGCCTCAATAGGACGTTGCCCTCATCCTCTTGCCCTGTCACAGGCAGCAGGGGCATGAGTTATCCCTCTTTTGTGTGTGAGGCCCTCCTCCTGGGGACCTCATCTTCCCTCTAATCAAATAATCAGATGCATTTATTGTTGTGGAAATCATGCCCTCCCCTGAAATGCCTGACCAGCAACAGCTTCCTGGCTTTGTCTACAGCCTGATGGTCTGTATCCCCCCTCTCCTCTGGTGTGGCCAAGGGGGGCTGCATGGAGGCAGCCAGAGGCTTGCTCAGTGGGCTGGTCCTGTGTGTGTTGTGCCTGCATAGAGGGGACTCTTACTGACAGGAGTGAAAAAGCACCCACACCACATTTTCTCTCTCCATAACCAACCTTTGTGAAGGGAGAAAACCGGCCATGTCCCAAGAGAAGGTTTGCATTTGGAGAAGATACCATGTTTCTGAGACACATGAGTGAGGGAGAGGATGTCCACAACCATAGTTCTTCCAGGCTGAGGAGCCTGGAGGTCCTCCTTTGTCCAGCGACAGTGGCTGTGGGGCATGATGTGTCAGCCTGTCCCACCCAGGTTTCTCCCCGAGGCTGAGAGAAGTTGGCTGGGAGCTCTGCTTGCTCGTAGCCAGCTCACCCACTGTGGTGGAACTGCCAGCAAGGCAGGCTGGGCCCCTGCCTGTGGGGCGGCAGCTCTGTCCGGGACCCTCACCCAACAAGCTGCCTCTGCCACTCTCACCCCTTTGCTGCCCATGGGCCCTGTGGGTGTTGAACAGAGACCAGACATGCACCACAGCCAGGCCCTGCGGTGCCTCCTCACCTGCTGGCAGCCCTGGCACCAGGGACATGGGGACACACCACTGCATAGACCTGCTGCTGAACTGTCTCATTCCATGGGCTGTCCAGCTCAGCCACCAATGTGCTTAATTTGTCTGCTGACCACCCTGCCCCCTGGACACATGTTACATAATGCATATTTTTTTCCTCTGATCCCATATCCTGTTAGGAAAAAAAATGTCCTGACTGCACAGCACCATCCTGAATTTTTTAGATGGTGTGGGTTTGGGGGTTTTTTGTTTTGTTTTGTTTTTTTAATCCAGTTCTTTTCCTGTGTTTACACTCCCACAGTGCAGCATTTATTAATCTGAGGATAAGGACAACTTAAAACATCTTAGCTTGAGAATTCTCGCAGCAGGGGTAAAAGTAAACTGAGCCCACGCCCTGCTCAATCATCAGCCGGCGCTGGCCCGGCAGCCCGGCAGCCCTGCCCTGCACACAGACCGCCTCCGGCGCTGCAGGACCACTCGGTCACCTGCAGCTGGATCACCGCATGGAGCCTGCCTGCCTTGCACCAGGAGCCACGCAACGTGCCCATCTCTGCCCAGCGTTTGTTGGGCCTATCCGAAGTTTTCACACCGACCAGCATCCTGGCTTGTGAGCCAAGGCTCTGGCTACAGGAGGTGTGGGGAGAAGGGCAAGATAGAGGTGAAAGGAGCAGAGTGAACTGATTTGAAACGGTTTTTAAAAAAGTAAAGAATGTCTTAAAAATAAAAAGGCTTAGCAAATTAAAGCAGACAAGCAGGTTACTTGGCAGCTAGAGAGTAAACCTGAACATCCGGGATACATGAAGCATCAGAGCATTCCCCAAAGCAGAGGGCCCTAAGAGCTGCCCTATGGGCAGACCCTGCTCTGGAGAGGCTGTTTGCAAAGCGTGTTTTCATTCTTGCTTCTGGGAGTGCGGGGCCAAGCACGCGTGCCCAGGGCAGCACTGTGCCCAAGCTCTCCTGGGATGGGGCAGCTGATGGGCGTATTGTTGGCTCGCTATACCTAAAGCACAAATCCAGCTGGACTCAACCTCATTGAAGTCCGTGAGAGAACAAGTGCCTCTTGTTCAGCATGAACACCCAAGAGGAGACATGTAACCAAACAGCCTAAACAAAAGCCACACTCGAAACACTGCCCTAAACACTGCCCTGCCGGGCCAAGGGCTCCCATTGTTCTCCCAGATTCTGCAGGGCCAGGGAGGACCCCCAGCTCAACTGGCAAGCGGGCTCCTCTCTCGCCTCCGGGGCCCGGGGAGCACCGGCCAAATGTCACTGCTGCCAGCCAAACCCGTGACTGATACAAACCACATTGCACGGGGACTTGAATCATTTGCTGGCATCCCTGAGCCAGCCTCTGCCAGGGGAACAAAAAAGTTTACACAGAAAACACCATGATAGAGCCCCTTCTGTGACAATGACCACTCTGGCCATGCTTGGGGACCTATTGATTTGGTCACCACCTCGCTGTCTCCTGTACCCTTCACACAGGAGTCTGGGCAGCAGCCATCCTGAGTTGAGGAAGCCCAAGTAGGTGGGAACTTCAGCATGCCCTGCACAGCTGGGTCCATTACTACACTGTCTCCCAGGCATCCCATGTCCCCAGGCCATGAAGGTGATGTGCGTGTGTTACCCCCAGTCTGCAAAGGGGAGATGGATCCAGGACTCTCTGATGCCTCCATGCATAACTCATCCCAGGAAGGGGAAAAGTCACAGCCTAAGTGAAGCCTCACAGTTTCCCCTCTTTTCCTAATGCTAAACATGGAAGAAAGTCCACAGGCGAGAGCCTCAGGAATTCAAACTTGGTGAATGCTGCCTCTGCTCTCAGGAAACTTGGCCAGAAGTAAATGTGCAGAGGAATGCAACCATTGCAAAAGATGGTGCTTGGCTTTTCAAATCCAACCCCCTAAATACATTGCACTTTGGCTGTGATTTAGTATTCTCACTTTTCTTTTCCTTCTCTGTTTTGTAGCAACAGCAGTCTAAACCACTCTCCAGCCCATCCTCATCCTTTAGCCTTGTTCCTATCACCGGTCTATCCACTCCGTTGTGCCATCAAAGCAATTTGGGGGACTGAGTTGGCAAATTATACAGGTTAAAAACAGCCAAGTGAATTAAAAACACATCAGTCTTTTTTTTCTGTACCAGCTCAGTTACCTTTGTCCTCTCACAGCAATGAAAATCCCTGCAACTGGGGAAGGAGAAAGGACATGGGGGGTGGGAGCAAGTGCTATGAGAGGAATAGGGCAAGAGGGGAAGACTGGCAGCATGACTGTGTTAAATGTACATTGGACTGAGGCCTCACTGTTCTCTTCTTACATACAAAGAAAGATGACTGGCCTGAAGGGCTTACTTCCGATGGAGGGAGAGAAGAACAAGGAACGAGGGAAGCAAGGAAAGACATTCTCCATGGTAAAGAGAATGTGTGCATGTGCCTCTGCAAACAGACCCAGAAACATCCTTCTTGTACCCAGCACTCCCTTAACGAGTTAGTTATGATTGATTTGGCCAAATCTGAATGCAGAGCTGGCAACTGGACATGCTAGGAGTGCCTCTGATTTCCTCTGCTTGCTGAAATAACCAGCAGGCTGTCAGGCTGCTTAATATAATCTTAGAGCAACCTCACAATTGCTCTAACTTACGCTCTAGTTTCAATCTCCCTAGACATGCCACTTGCCCTTCCCATCCTGGCCAGGCCAGTGAGCGTGCTGCCACTGTGCCAAGGCCCCAGTGCCTGCCTGAGAGCACTCACCAACTGTGGCAACTTCAGCAAATCCTTCCCATAGCCGAGGCAGGGACTGCCCTGCAAACTCAGCTCACCTCTGCAAATTGTCACTTACAGAGATGCAGGTGTTGGAGCGACACGTAGCATGTGGAAATGCTGCTCTGTCTGGAAACTTCCTGCTTGCTTTGCTGTGCGCAGCTCAGTCCCAGTTGTTCTGTACATCCATCCACTCACAAAGTAGGAGGTCACCAGTTTTACGGCTTTTCTCACGTGCATACATTGCTGTAACTACTGACTTTCCTTCAGAGAGAGACAATGGCTAGAAATAAATTGGAAAAGTAAACTGGCTTTTAGATCAAAAGCAGCAATACCTAAGTATATATGCATGTATATATGTGCATATATATACCTAGGAGGAAGAGAAAAGGGAAGGAAGGAGGAAGGGAGGGCAGGTTTATTTACTTATAAACTAGTTTCTTCATATTTGCTCTATTTTTCATTCTCTTTTCATTCCTAGAAAAATTATGGCAGATAAAGCCTCTTAAAATCATATTGTGCTGGTTTGAAAATCCAGGCTGCAATTTTTTATCTTTTTTTTTTTTTTTTTTGTACTCCTAATTGAAGGATATGATGTATGAAAACTCCAATTTAACAGAACCTGGAGATTAAATCATATTGTGTAGGTAAGGTTTTGGCAGAGAAGCATCCACTGCTTCCTAACCAGTACCAAGAATTTGGAGAAGAATGGGGTAGGTTTTAATGTAAGTTTCCTTTTCTTGTAATGAATTTTAATGGCAGCTTTCACAACTGCTTCTGTGATTCTTAAGAGAAAATTAAAAACCTACACCTTGAAACTTAGACAACAATGCTGCTAACATCTTGCAGCTTCTGGCATTATCTTGAAGAACCTTTCAGTCCTGTTTCTATGCCACATTGTTTTCCTCACAAAAAGTATTTTAAATATAAAACATTGACTGTTCATTGCTTCTTTATATCATTTTTATTCATTACCCGCTGGAGGCAAAGGGCACGGTTTTATATAGAATCCTCGTTGAATGTCTTATTTTGCAATTTTACTCTACTGTACATATTTCCCAGTAAATTATTTTCTTTCACATGCAGATATTCTTCGGAAAAGCAAAGCAGGGCTGTTTCCTCTGCACTGCGTTCTTTTTGCTGTGAGCGCAGCCAACTTGTCTGGCTTGGGTTAGTTTGTCAGGCATATTTTGGAAATGGTTGGAGAATTAATTCTGTTTTAAAGACTATAATCACCTTTTTGGCCTCGGAAACCAGTTCAGGATTTTTTGTGCCAGGTCAGCAATAAAACAGCTTTTGCGCACGTCAAAGGCTTGTTCTAGACAAGTAAAAAGATGGTGGAGATAAAATCTGTGTCTTTCTTGCAATCTATACCCACAAAGCAACTGATTCAAAAGTGACTGTAACTTGTCCTTGTCTGTAATGATGGCAGAGCCTCAGCCCGCACTGCATGGGAATGCTGGCCCTGGGGGCTGCATGCTTTGACTCCATATCACTTTCAGATGCCAATAAAACTCTTGGTGTTGGTTACCTACACTCACAGATGGCTCAAGGCTTCCCAGGCTTTGAAGGTCAAAGTGGCTTTGGGGACGTCAGAGATCAGGGGGAACTGGGGATGAAAAAGGCAGTTAGGGAAGGAGACTTTGTGGTGTCACTGGTAACCAGGGAGATGAAGGAAGGTGTCTGGGGAGCAGGTGGTGAGATTTGAGTGGCAAGATGTGATCTAGGGGAGGGGGTGCTGATGGGTCAGGGGTGTCTCTCTCTCCCCAGGCTTTTCCTCAAAATTCCTACTTGCCATTCTGCTTCCTCCCTCAGGACAGGTAGCTTTGTGCTGCATACAGGTCCTGACTCTGGGCTTGGTGGAGAGGTGTCACAAGCCTGGGATGCGAAATGGAAATTGAGGAACAGCGGTCAGCGTATCAGGAAGTGCCACCTTCCTTGTTGATATATGAATTTCACACACTGGGGACAATTCTCTCTTCCTTCCACCATGTATTTCCTGCTCAGGTATGATGCTGCCCCCCACCTTCCCCTTCCCAGCCTATTTTAATTTTTCATCCCTTTTCCTTTGCTCCAGTTGCCTCTCCCTGTCATTTCCACTCTTCCCTCCTCACCTCTCCTTCCCAATTCCCAGTGCAATCCTGTCTCTCTGGTTACTTGTATCAGGCACTCCCTTCCAGCCCGTGGAGAAAAACAGGAGCAGAGCTGCCCTCCCCAGAGCAGATCCCAGAGAGTAGGATCCCTTCTCAGTCTCATCTGTTTCCAGACTTTCCCAAGCCATGTCTCTGCACCCGAGCACCCTCTCTGCAGGGACAAGCACACCAACCACAGGGAGGCTGACCAACCTCCCCAGGAGGCCTCCAGAGCTGTAGAGCCAGAGGCCCCTGGGGCTTACTAAAAGCTCTGAATGCCATCTGGGAGGCTGCAGGAGCAGCCCAGCTCCACTTCAATCTTGATAATAGCAGTTGCTTCCTGAAAGCCTCCTAAGTAGCACAGCTGCCATGGTTCTTACCCCTGAGAGGCTGCTATGCTCTGATCCCAGGTAGTAGCTCAACTGCTGCCACACTGCAGCAGGTCATTACATTTCTGCTGGGGTGAGCAATCCAGCTCCAAGGCCCTCCATGGATAAAGGCCCTACGTTCTATGTTGCTTATAGCAGAATACAGGCCTCATAAGGGTGTAGTCATTCATTAAAATTAATTAACAGTCAAATGGCTCCACATACTTTATGCAGACACAGCAGTGACTGCAAAAGAGATCTTAACTTCAGCCCAGGTCCCAGGAAAGTGAGTGCCACTGCAAGGGAACCACAAGAGAACACCTCCAATCAGAAGGAGCACCTTCTGAAAATGTGGTCACCGAGTGTCCAGCTTTTAATACACTCCTAGCTTGTCTTTTGCCACTCTTTGTACAACTTAAGCAGGAGAAGCTGAGGTATCAGCATTTCATTTGTCCAGTTTTTAGCTATGAATGCAAGTTATGACCCAATAAGTTTTAAAATTGGCATCTATGTGAATTACAATTTAATACATGCTAAAATTGACTCAGTCGCCCATGAACTGTCTTGGCCATAAATACCAAGATCTGCATTCAAAATATGTTTTGGAGTGCAGTACACATTTATTTTTACTGAACCATTTCTGCAATTTCTGCTATATCTTGTGCTGTAAACCTGCACTTCTCTGTCCTTCTTGGTTTACTCTTTTGCTCTTTCCTTTGTCTTTGTAGTAAAACAAAATTTTCACCTCAGAAAGGCTACGTTCTTCCTTCTCCCTGTTTTAGTGGCTTTTCACTTAAATACCTGCTATTCTGAAAATTACTTCATCTAACATAACACTTCGTCTGAATCTCAGTGTGCTTTGCAACTCATAGCTCTGATCCTACAAAGATTTATGCTCACACATTATCTGGAGTATGAAAAGTAGTGTCATCAGCCTCAGTAAAATTACCCACGTACCTCAAGTAAATACCTGTGTAAAACTTTCAAGGAGTCCTAAATCTCTGGCAAGGCAGCGCTGCAGCCATATCGCTGAAATACAGCCCCAGCTGGGTGAACCTGGTACCTGCTACACCGTGGCAGAACACCTTGGTTGTTACTGACAGCAAGAGAAGACCTCGATGTCGAGATGAAACTGTCTGAGGAACTTTAGCAAGGAACATGCAGTTGTGTAAGCTGAAATTCGCTGAGATGGCAAGGGACTTCTCTCTCACTTCTGCCTTTCCATCAGGGCTATGAAATCAGGTCTCTGGCTCTACAACTGAAACCAATGCAAATTTGAGAGGGAATGAAGTTAAGCCCCATGGTGTTTCTTTTTTCTACAAGGCAGCGCATGGCTGTTATGTTTTTGGTTTGTTTTTTTTTTTAAAGTCACCTTACCAATTCTGATCCGGTCTGATCACTCAGGATCTTCTAACATCAAATCACATCTGGGGTGAGGATGACTTTGTAGATACAAAGAAGAGAAAGAGTCTACATACAAATACATAGTCATACATAGTCTTTAAGCCTTTATTTTAATGCAAAATAAAACAGGTAAAATTTTTATAGCCATATGTAACAAAAGATCAAAATCTTTGATGTGGTACTAGAAAAAACCTCTCAAATTGTGTGTTGAATTTCTCCCCCAAAATAATCACGCATGATTTTTAAATCAGTTTCACTTAAACACATGGGTATTGTCAGGATCACAAACACCTCTCTCTCCTCCACAATAACAGAATAGTGTCTTAGAAAGCCTTCTATGCAGAGACAGTGAATAGTGCTTCTGATTTTGCATGTAAGGCTTAGAGACTCTGCAGAACAACTGTGACAAGAGCACAGGTGTAGAGCCTTTTGGAAGTGCAAGGCAGCCGCTGCTCAGAGCAGAGTGTCAGGATGTGGCCCTGGCAGAGCAGTCGGTAGGATTCACTCACAGCACTAACTCTCTGATAAACAAATCTGTGATGGCTGGGAGGAGGAGGTAGCACAATTCATCTGTAAAAAAATTAGGCAGCATGTGAAGCTATTTCTAGATCAGGAAGCTGGAGTGAATTGGAATTCAGGGCTGTATGCACTTTTTCAAGGCAGGAGCCTTTTTTTTAAAAAAATGCTTAGTTCCCCCTTTTTTTATTCCACAAAGGGCAATTGATGTTTCTTTCTGCATTCGAGGGGTGCCTAGAGACTTCTGCATCATAATATATCACAGTGGTAATGTCTGTTCACAGGCCAAGATCATGGCTCACTAGTGGGTGGTCACTCGGAAAATCCACAGGCTCTTTTTCTATCTCTTAATCTTTCAACTGCTGGGCCCAGCTGGCTCCATGCCAGAGCCAGAAACGCAGGCTGCACGCCACCAGCTCAGGAAATCAAAGCTTCCAGCTTCACACAGGAGCAGGCCTCTCTCCCCCTTGTCTTGACTCCTGTTCACACGCACACTTATGGCACGCTGCTCCTGTGGCAAACCCAAACTCTCCCTTCACACCCGCTACGTCAGTAACTTTACTGCTGGACTGGCACGTTTTGGATGAGGGAGTGCAAGGCAATTACGTGTCAAGAGCATTTCAGACTCATAATTTTCCCAAACACATGGACATATGGGAAAAAGAACAACTTGTTACTTAACGGCTCTTTTGGATTTTGCAAGTGTGTATTTTCAACCGTCAGTTGTAGCACCTCGTGAATTCTGCACGGTACATATTTTTCCACAATATGGTGCTAAAATCATACATTTTACACTGCAGAGAAGCTGACTATATATACTGTAGTTACACACTATACTTTTGAAAATACCGTACCTCTACCAGATATTAAGCCAGCAAATGGCAATTTTCTCCCAGAACAATGGCACCAGAGATTGATGAGATGCTCTGTAATACTTTTTGGTCTTGCTCCCCCAGCTAGGTCAGACTTTTCTTCCTCCTTGAGCTCCTCACCTGTAGGATGCACCCATACATTATACTTGTAACACTTTTTTTTTTTTTAAGAAGAAGCTCTGTACTGATCTACCAGAAGAAGCATCATTTAATAATCTGTTGAGCAAGATTAACAGCTCAGTAGTTGTTCGTTTGATCTGTCCACCTTAACTGAGTGGAGCCAATGCAGTCAAAGGGAGCTCTTGAGGAGATTCAGCTTACAGGGAGACAATTGTGCAGGTCCTTCAAAGGCTATAAATAACCCAGAAACTGTTTCCATCCAGATTTTATTTGGCCCTGGCTCTTGAAATACTGTAAATAAGTTCTGTTCACTGTGCTGTGATGCCATTTGAAGGGTTAGTTGAGAGTGAATTATAAACGCGGTAGCTTATATTCAGAGCTGTTCTTAATTGTGGCCTGGCTTGATAAAGCCACTGTCACAAACATATTAGTTTCTTTACAGCTGGATCAAATATACCAGGGGTTATATTTCAAGGAGGGAAAGGAAAGTATTTTAATTTGTTTTTGCTTCACTTTCAGCAGGCTTTCATAACTCCAGAGACTACCCTGTGGCTGCCAAGTCCTGGCTGAGTATCCTACAGCATCTAAAACTCTTTGAGAGAAGTACAAGGCTGCGTACAGCACGTACATGACAGGCAGAGTTTCCTTGGGGAATGCGCTTTACTTATGGAGTGTACCGAGAGACATCCAGCTTTACATCCAGCCCTCCCTCTAGAGGTTTTTTCCTCCTACATTACTAGGGAAGAGGGCAGAAAGAAATGGAACAAGAACCAAACATGCTTGCTTCATACTTGGTTGCATTCTTCTCCCTCTCTCCCTCCCACCAAGGCTTCCTCTTGACTGGATTTAGAGCTGTGCCTGTTCCTCCACCAAGGAGTTCAGCTTTGTATCTGAATCATGGAGGTGATCCCCCACCACCTCAAAGCTGTCTCCTCTCCCCTGCTTCCCAGCCTTAATGGTGGGTAGAGATCGGTGTGAATGCAAATGCTAGAGCCTGCCGGCCAGCTAGGCAGCTGCAAGTGCTACTTGTGCCTCAGGGTTATGCCAGTCTCTCACCAGCATTAGCAGTCAAGAGGAAGCCTTGGCTGGGATTAAATGCTGCTTCTGTCAGGGCCACTACCTACCTGTGGCAGCCCCTGGAAAGCAGCAGCACACAGACCCACCCTGTCCTGTGCCTTACAGACCTCTTACTTTAATGAGTCCTTTTCCCAGGATTATCTAGTAAAGCCACATGCTCCTAGAAGAAAGAACCTTCCCAGTGATATTTAATACCTGGGAAGTGACCTATGTGATTTGATCTGTTGCATGCCAAAGGTGTCAAAAGACACTTAATTAAGATGCTTAATCCTTGGCCAGGTCACAGTGTCTCCCTGATGAAGAGAGGAGCCCAAGTGGTTTAAAACACTCCCAAAAGGCAGAAGTCACAGTATTAAGGACACTTGGAAGCTTCACAAAATATATTTCTAGATGGCAAGACTGTACGGTTTCCCTGTGACAAAATCCTTGAGACAAATCTCTGAGCACTCACAGCCCTGTTTGGCCAGGTAGCACAGGTCTCTGTGCTGGGGACATGCATTTCTGACCTCCACCCAGGCTGGCTGGCTGCAGAGCAAGCTGAGGCTGTGCAGGACAAACAGCTGGCACCTACCCCACTGCCCTGCCCTCCATGGCTCTGCTGCACTTTTGGCCCCCTCTCCATCCACACCTTCTCTCTTCCTATGCATTACTGCAAATAACTTGCTACAAACAGCTGTTCTCTCCTCTTCCTTCTGGGCCACAGGGTCTTGAAGCCCTACCTGTTGCTTTCCTTGTCTTTTCCCTGCCCCCCTGCTGTAAAAAGCCCCTTTGTCCATTGGCCTGGTGGCCCCTGGCTGCAGGAACTTGAGTAGTTTGGCACTTGGCACCAGCCTGGCGCTGCTCGAGGCTGAGCATTACTTGGGGGGCTGAGGGTGGGCCCCGCACCAACAGGTGTCTTCACGCAGCAGCACGCTCGTGAGGGCAGGGCATGCCGCTGGCAGGCACTTCGCTGTACCCTGGCCAGAGCGGGCCAGGAAGGGGCTGCCCTCCTGGAGCCAGGGCAGCACCTGATACAATAACTTAATATGAGTTATGGAGTCCATGCCTGTGGTCACCTCCTCAGCCACTTCTCACAGGCCAGCTCCACTGAAACCCCAAGAGCGACACTTACTGACAGCAGCTGAGGCTCCTGTCTCCAGGGTTTACATTAAAGAGTGCACACTGCATAACTAAGAAACGTTCACCAGCACACACGGGCACATCTGCAGAGACACACTTCTCAGGTGGCTGGCTGCTTTTTGCCTTACTCCAAATGCAGCAGGTGCAATACGAGGAGAAACTTGCTATACAAACTGCAAAAAGTGAAGGCTACAAGATAAATGCTGCCATCACCAAACAGAAAGAGGAAGACAGAAGCCAGGTTACAAACCTGGAACTGCAGCAACCTTAAAGCACAGAGTTGCTGGTCTGAATGCGCTGGAATGTGGCCGCTGCCTCTGTGGCAGTCTCATGTCAACTCATGATCACACACTGGATCACACAAGATCCCCAGCTCTGCATGAAGTCCGTACTGCATGCTGTGTTCTCACTTAAAGGCTCTGTAACAGCACCCTGAAGTAAACTGGTGACACCACTGCCCTCATGGAGATAGCTATGTACTGTATAGGTGAAACTGGATTCGGTAAATAGCCCTGAGGAGTATTAAGTGTTGCGCTTCATTTTCAGCAGCCACTTTCTATTTTTAAAAGGAATTAAAAAATACTCAACTGTCTGGTACCTCATGTACTCAAAACACATCGTACCTCGCGTGGCTTTAGTTCGCCTGTTAGAAAGCACCTATGCTGAGCCCAGCTCAGTAAGAACGACTCCAGGTCTTGTGTGCCATTCTTACAGGCAGCTACACTTGGGAACAACTCTACAAGGATGATGTCTGATGGGATTCCTCCCAGGCTGTGCTGGCAAGTCCAGTGTGTGTCTATACAGCTGCAGTCATGGGGTTCTTCTGCCTGGGATCCTGTTGCCTGTACTGGTACTGGTCTGGACTGGTCCCACGGTGTCGGACAATTTCATTATAAGCTGGTGCTCGGTGGGACTGAGGAGGGGAAGGTGGCACATCCTGTCGGAGGGGTCCTTTATGCTGGTTTGTGACTGGCTGGGCTGGGTAGTACTGGGGGTACCTCAGTTCTGCCACTCTTGTGTCTGGTGCATGGATGTAGTTCCCCTTAGATGGGTGGACAACAGGCTGTCCTCCTTGGTAGTAGGGAAGATCTCTCTCTTTGTATATTACTCGTGGTCCTGTTAAATATTCCAGTGGCTCTGCGGGTCCATGCCTGAGGAGGAAAAACATAATAAAGCACATAAAAAGGCAGCCTACTAGCCCAGCAACACATCATTGTACTCACAATCTACGTTTACTTTGGGAAAGGAAATGCCACCTCAAGCATGACAGGTCCAGATGAATCACAAGAACTTCTGAAGGATAACAAGCCTCCCACCTGCATGATACAAAAGTCTGTAATACCCAGGACACTGGAGGAAGGGTTCAACGCACATCACAGCCCTTTTACAATGGGGGAGCACTGGAGCCCTTCAGCTCCCAAAGTCATTCTCCTGTGATCCATTTGCTATAATGGAAACAAAGCTCCTTTAAACAATGCATGTTTGACTGAATATTATCTAGCCTGAGGATAAACAGATGAGTTGGGTCTGCAAGTCTGCAAATCCCCTAAGCTTTACATGCACAAATATTCACGCTTTCCAAACTATTTCCCACTATTTTTTCTTCTAACATGTCAGATTGTAAAACTTTGCAAAGACCATAGTTGGAAAAACTGGAACTCCTGGAAGAAACACTAGGGTTGTCAGGCTACGATACCTGTGTTTAATGGGCGAGCTGCCAATGGGGTTTAAAAAAACCTCCTGTGATCTAGAAGGCCTGATATTACAACAGCCCTGTAACTTGTCTGCATCAGTATGGATCTGACAAGCTGTAGTTCACATGAAAAGCAACATGTGAACATGTCATCCCTGAGGATGTGCCATGGAGCCCTCTCTGTAGCTCTCTGCATCTTAATTCTATGATTTGCACTAATGAAGCATTGATATTTTTTCCTAGTGCAGCTTAACTTGTGATACTTGAAATGGCAAAAATAATTGTTCTCACAGACGTATCACCAGAGCATCCCCAAAAGTTCAACTCAATTAGGAGTTTTTGCCAGTCTGATTGCAAATGTCTTTGCACTTTGGGCAAAACCTCCCATTGACTGCAGAGGAAGCTTCTCTCCAAGTGAGAGCTGAAGGAAGACAGCAGGGTTTTGACCCAAAACAGGGGCTGAAACTATAAATCAATTACACCTGCTCTGTGGCTTTGGGACTGAATTCATCAACTGTTTAGATATTTTTTGCATAGATTTATTAAAAAAGTAATCATTCTGGTACCACAGATCAGGTGTTCACAATTCGTCAATGCCACCCTTTTGTTCACACAGAGATTTTACAAGCATGCTCCCCTTTTCTTAATCTGGGCTCCCAGATTCCACTGCAACTTGTTTTGCATGAAGTAAAACAAAACATGTGGTTTTCTGCTGCACTCGTTTAAGCCCATGGGGTAAATCATAGACACAGGCAATGAACAAACATTATCTGCCTTGAAATGAACCTACAGTTCTCCCCCTGGAATAACTTAGTGCAAATGTTTCCTGTTTAAAATGGAAAGAGCAAAAGGAAGAATTCCAGGCCTTGGACTTTTAGGACCCTATGTTCCCCAGAGAATTTCTGCTTTAAAAACAGAACATTATAAAAGACAGGCACTCCTGGCTTTTTTTTTCCTCCTCCTCTCTCTCCTTGTGAGACAGTCCAGACAAAGTGCTGAAGGGCCTGAAGCCACCCTCTGAGATATTAAAAGGACTCTTGACTGCATGTATTGAGACAACTGCTGTCTCTGCTCACACACCTACACCTTGCAACAAAGCCTTATTTCCACAGCAGGCCAAAGAGTTGCTCCATGTATTTCTACATGAAGACTTGTTCACCAGTCAGTCCCATCACACTCAGCTTGTAATTCCTTTGTGTGCAAAAACACACTTCCAATCAGAAAAGGCTTCTGCGAAGGTAGGAACTGTTTTGTGTCAAGCAGCAAGCCAACAGGAACAAATGTCAAACCTACACCTATCACCTTTTAATATAAGGATAATGCTCAAAATCCTGTATATTAGATTTTTATAAGAGGTTCTCATTGGCGGCTATAATCAACCAAATTATTGTGGATCACATTAAAAAGTGAACCTGATCCAGAATTGACTGAAGAGCCAGGTAGCTTTTGGACAGAGTTATAACTGCAAGGTTGAACCACCCTAAAATAACAAATTCAAGATTAATTGGTACCAAAATGACTATTGAGAACAGAATTGAGCCCCAGCATCATCTACTGATCCTTCAGCACACAGCTCATCCCTCAACTCACATGAGGGGTCTGGATGTTGCAGGAAAAGAGGGGGATGCGTTTTGCCATCCAGCCAAAAGAGCTTTTTCCAGGAAAGTTCATCTGGTCCAGTTCTAGGAGACAGTGTGACACTGCTGCCACAGAAGTTGTGACTATCCAGAGGGCAGTACATTCAGGAAGCTTTGACCTAGGACCATGCAGTAAAGATGAGTCTGAGCAAACAAAGCACAAGTGTGCCAGACCTGAGGTATAACAAGCTTGAGCTTGTGCTGTCAGGTCTTCATTGCTGTTACCTATGCTACAAAACTAAATCCACCATTGGTTCACTGACAGCTAATACAGTCTCTGGCTGTGTAGACAAACTACAGAAAGGAACATGTGGGAAGAGCAAAATCTTTCTTTAAAACATAAAGAAATATCCAAGCTCTTCACTCTCAGCACCAGTTTCCCTTCTCTGAGGGTGAAACACCTATAAGTGGTATCATTCTCAAGTGTCTTTCCCAGAGTCAGGGCTTTGTAGCTGGGAGGAGAAGTTGTCAATGGAGACAAGTGTTGAATCCACTTCACGTGGGTCCTTTAGGAAAGCCCCAGGAAGACAGAAGGTATGCGAGTGTTTTTAGCAGCCTTGGCAATACAAGCAGTGATCTAATCAGTGATTACCAGAACTCTTGTTTGAGTAAAACCTTGGGAAACCCCAGTAATTGCTCAAAAGTCAGCCCCCTGGCAGCATGACCAGGGGAAATTTCATGAAATATACCCTCATGGCTGCACCACACTCTCCAGCTCACTTCCCCCAGTGATCCCAGCGGGTGTTATGCGTGCAGATACACATGCTACATTGATGATGACACTTTTCTTCCTTTTTATGACCAGCACTTCTTGTTTAAGCTGAGTTATTTCCCGAGGATTCATTCTTCCCCACTTACCAGCCATGCCCAGTGAAGTCTGCTCTTAGGGAGCTGCTCACAGTTAGCAAACCAACAGCCTAAGTGTCTCCTTGAACCTCCATCTGACAAGTCTGAAAATACCGTAAAAAAGCAGTCCTTCCCTTCCAAGTGTGTAAAATTAACCATCAGAAAGTCAATCTTTTTAAGGCAGAAGAAAAACCTACAGATACCAAGCTCTGGCTGTAGAAATGCTGTCACCATTAGGAGTAAGTCTGGGACACTGGGGGCAGTTCCCAGCAGGAAGAGCAGGGACCCTCTGAAGCAACACCATTTTTGCTTGATAGCTCACGGTGTAAAAGTATATGCTGTTGTTTATCCTTAAAGAAATTGCCGTAACAACTCAAACCAAACACTTTCTACTCGGCAGCCCCTTGTAGGTGCTATGCTTGTTTCTGCAAGAAGCAAAACAACCCCTGCGTTTTCACTCGGCAGACATTGCCACCTCTGAGGAAGCCCTAATGAAATTCTTCTCCCCTCCCTCACTGTTTTTGTTGGCTCCTGATGAGTTCAGAGTTCGCAGAGCCATATCACACCTCCCAAGTGACCCATGGTCTGGGGGTCAAACCAATAACCTCAAGTGGAAAATCAGTGACCCAAGGGAGTGATCAAAAATCCACAAATTGGGTCAAGCAGGTCCAGCCACTCAAAAGGACCAGGCTAGGAGCGTGGCCTCTGAGAGGACATGCTGAGTAGAAGCTGCTCTGACCGTCAGCTGTTTTCCAGATTTTTAGCCAGTTGTTTGACCTGGGGGTCCAGTGAAATTAATGGCAGGCAGAAGGTAGGGAAGCTGACACAATATCCTGGGAAGGAACTGATCTCAGAGCTCAAAAGTGTTTTTGCTGATAGTTCCCACTGGAAGATGCATCACTGATGCGGGTCTACCTAAAGCAGAGGCTGCTGCTGAAGGAAGCAGTGGAAGGAAGGGAGGTAGAAGCACCAGGTTCAAGAAAGCAGTGAAACTGGTGGTGCAGTGTGAAAATGCACTTCTCAAAAATGTCACGGGCAAGGTGCCCCTTAAAATGTGCATTTAATTGTGAGGAAGTGAAATCTCAACTTCCCTTGAAGAGAAATTCTAGATATCACACAGAGGTAGTTGCAAAGATGCTTTGCCATATCATTTCATAAGCTGGTTAGCAGCTGTACTGGTTTATCTTCTACATGATTCACCAGGTAAGAACTGTGATCCATTCTGAGTTTAAAGAGCACAAAATAGCCTTGTCCAAACAAAGCAGGTAACTTGGGACTGATGTTCAATTAACAGTACATATGTTATTTTCTCTATGACAAGTAAAGCCTGAAGTAGTCTGTTTTACTGTCCCTGTCTTATTTACCTCCCAAGCACAAAAATTATAAAATTAATATTTTCTGGCTTTGCTGCAGAATTTTTAAGAGCTTTTGAGTTTATTTAAAACTGAACCAAAGGATTAGGAATACTTAAGAAAGGCTTCTTTTACCCAAAATGTTATTTAGCCATTGAAGGTAAACAGGTATCTGCAGGTCTCAAAAAATCTAAATAAAATACTAAACCTAAGTAAAAAACTAACTTACTAACTAAAACCTAAATGAAACCCAAAAAACCTAAATAACTCCCCATTTTTGTTTGTTTCTTTTTTTTTTTTAAAGCGCCCATTTCAGTAATTCTTCAGTTGTGCAGATTCTCACAGTGTAGGCTGACCTCAACACCTGATGCCTCAAAAAACAACCAGAAAAAAAATTCCATTTCAGGTTTACTGTGTTTTGTTGTTAACCCCCATTTGCAGGTCACCTTTAACATCAGCCACGAGACACATGCTTGGGTTATCTGAAAGGAAAGGAAAGTAAAATGACGGTCTGGCTGTTCGTGCTGTGCCCCATCATGTTGAGGGTTTGGATTTCATTATGACAAGGAGTTTTTCTTGCCTCTGTTCTATAGGAAGAATCACAGAGGTCACCCTCTTAGTACTTGGTAAAAAACAAGGAAGGGAATATGCTCTCTTCTTACATCACTGTCTCTTTCTCGCTGCTGAGGAAATATTTTGCAAGGGATATAAACTCACATGAAAAACTGCCTTCTTATTTGTCAGAGAGTACTTCTTGAAATAAACTTCAAAGACAGCTACAGACTAAGTGGCAAATGGAAAGCCCACATTTGGCTGCAGTCTCTTTCATGTCTAAGCAAGATATACAGAGACTCTGGGTGACGGCATCAGGCAGCTCAGGCTGTGATTAAAGAACAGGAGAAAGCAACAAGGTCCTATCTGTGTCCAGATTCTCACTAGAAGAACTCTACTGTATGCATCATGATTGCAGGCTGTTTGTTCTCAGCCAGGAGGATCTACTTTTAAAGAAGAAAGGAGAAGCTGATGTAAGAATTAAATTATGCAAACAAACTATCTTACAGACAAATACATTACACCGTGTCTTTTTAAAGTTCTTCTCAACATATACTAAAAACAACTGACTGAATAGTCCCTATCTTTCCAGATAGAGTATTAAAGACACCGCAGTGCTATTTGTAGTCAGTGGCACTAAGAACGTCTGTTGCTTAATATTTGATGGACATATAACTTAAAATATATACATATATTTGAAATCACTGCAGGTTTCAAAAAAATTGCTGCATGACTCTGAGCTTCATTAAAGTCTGTCTCTGTATCTTAATAGGCGAGATACTCCTATAACAAATATTCTTTGCCATTTCAGACTGATACTTCCCATAGCTGATGATGGATTTTGCATTTAAAAAGCCACAGGAAATCAAATCTGGTATCTTAGTGCTGGGAAAAATCTGTAACACCAGGAAGCGCTCAGTGGCTGCTGTCTGTGAGAGAGGCTTGTATCTCTCAGAAGAAGGCAGATGTCTAGCAATGTCATGCTAACCTCAAACACAACCACACACAGATTATTTATGGGCTGAGCTGGTGGAGGTGCTTTCTTCTCCTGTTCTTTTATCAACAATGCAAGGCTAAAAAATCAGATAACGTAAACGAATACAATCCCTGGCTCTCATGTAGCACATGCCATGCGGAGAGAGCTGTTTTTAGTTTGAGGACTGTGTTTGGAATTCCTTCAGTGTCAGGTTTCCAGTTACCAGACCCTCATCCCTGGGCCAGGCATGACTGTGGTTGGACTGGATTAGCAGAACACTCTGCAATGTATATTACATAGCTTTGACTTCTATAGGCTTTGCAGACCCATAAAAATAATGATCATTTCATGACCTGTGTTACCAGGGGTAAAAAAAGAGTGGAAAAATATCTCTCTGCCCTTTTTAAAGAATTCATATTTTTTTGGATTTGGAGAAGGAGGGATCCATACAAGTTTGTTTGAAATTCAAGCAAGAGTACATTTCAAGTGCAGTACAGGCAGGCCTGATTCTCTTCCCTTGCATGCAGCTTTGCAAATTTTAACAGTGGCCTTGACTGGCCTGAACATAAGAGCTTATATGCATACTTTTTCTCTCTCTACAGTATTATAGCTTGGAATACTTAGAAACAAGCAGCAAAAGCACCACAATCCCAGGAGATAAGTGCATAGACATGTTTATATTACTCTAGTTGAAGTCTAGCCTTAAAGTGCTGGAGCACAAAGTTCTTTATTATTTGCAGAGGGCCAAATTTTAAGAGATGTTGTGCCCCAGCAGCTCCCTGTGCAGTTCTTGGCAATTGGATACATTTAGATATCCCACTTGTTTTTATACCCAGGACCAAGCATAAAGTTTAGTCAGATACTAGCTTTTCACGCAGATAAACAGACTGCAGGAACAACTCTAAGATAGGAAAACCGTAGTCTGACCGTTTTAAAACTTTACTATAAGATTATGTAGGATTTCTTATGACAGCATGAACAGGCTATTATGCATGCAAGCGAACTGATTGTTCTCAATTCCTAAGGGAGCAAACTAGCTCATAGATTGGTTAACATCAGAATTTAAAGTGCTATTTAATTAAATCCCCTCCCACCAGCAACAAAGCCATAAACCATTGTGTTGCTCCTTTGCTCTAGCATCAGTTCATTTTCCAGAGTAGATCTCAGACCAGCTTCTGATAACTCCATCCTGCAGGCAGAGCTCCCCTTTCTTTCCTTCTCTAAAGAAAACCTACAAATCCAGGAACTGGAATAATCAGGATTAAAACCCTCAAATCAACAGCAGCAAAACCCCAAATATGCTAGCCAATGCTCTGTAAATACCCACTAAGCATTCCAAACAACCAGTCCAATAATCCTTCCTACTCAATTCCCCACTTGTTTTGTCCATATGCTCTCAGGCATGGTACATCTCTTCTACCAGGAGGCATAGAATAAAGTAGTACCTATTGAACAAGACATTGCTATTCTGTGATCTCTTCAAGCTTAAAGGGATCTTAAGTAGATTGGTACTTTAAGTAGTGAGTTATTATAACATGTGTCATTTCATATGTTACTCATTATTCAACACAACGTAATACCATGTGAGTCATTAACCTCTCGGCATTGGTAACCTACCCTCAATGCTAAGCAGTCATGCTTGTTGCTCAGGAACCCCCACGCTTTTGTCAGGGAGAGGCCTGGATGAGCTTTTAAGGTCCCTTTGGTCTTTTGTTTTGCAGATCAACAGGGGCCAAAAGCTTTTCCTATAGAGTAAAAGAGTTCTTGGCCTTTGGTCTCTTGCATCACATTTCTGAGACGCTGCTGGCCAAGTTACATCAGAGGGGAGAAAACTTTTTAAAGGACATATGCATCTTAAGCCAGCAAGAGAAGGAAATGTTTAGTTTTCTCAGCTGAATTTTGCATCTCAATGCAGACTCAAAGTAATACGAAGAAGTACTGAATGCATGTAGGACTGCCACCACCGCGGCAAGATGCTAAAGTGAAATCTCTTTTACGGTAATATTTGTACTGCATCAGTGTACAGTAGCTCCAACAGCTGCGTGGACCCTGCTGTCTGTGTCCCAAGAAGAGCCAGCTACTTCCCTCAAGAGCAGGCAAGCAATGAGAAGGGAGAGAGATGCAGAGAGGTGAGACCCTACTGTTGGCCCCAGCACAGAAGCCAGAAATACTACCCAGATCTCTTTGCCTCATTCTAACCTCTACAGCAGATCTCTGCTTTTTTGAAGGTTATCAGGGTAGAAATTAAAGGTCCTGTGGTGATTCAGGAGATTTTAATTTGATTTAAAAGACATTCTGTTGCCATAGTCAAAATCCCTCTTCAGAAGGAAACAAACACACTGCTCACGCTCCAGGAGAGCTCCGGAGCAAGGACGCCTCCCCCCTCCGCCTATCCATTCATAGCACTACTGCTATCCACGCTGGTTTTGTAAAGTGCTTTCAAAGACACTCAAACCCAAATTCTATCCTATCCTCATTTTTCACGTGAAATGAATTTAAAGCACGGTGATTATTCAGATGTGCTGTTCAAATGATTTTCAGCAAATAACTGAAGTCATTAAAAGAATCTCGCTAAGACCTGGGCCCAGGATCTTAACACGCTGTCTGATCTTTAGCGGGCCAGTAAAAACCTGTAAGAAGTGGTTATTAATGTTATTACCAAGCTTTTAGGCTTTTCTTTTTTTTTTTTTTTTTAAAAGTATCTCATTTAAATTAAAGCATTCCTTGCAGCATTTTCTCCCATTGCCATGATGAAGAATGGCTGTCAATTCTGCCTCTGATGGCACCAACTGGGTAGTAAAATCATGCCTCAGTAAAAAAGGAAAATGATTTTTTAAGCCGTTTGTAGCTGGTTATTTTTCCCTCCATTTCATTTATTTCTGGGTCCAGATATTCTGTTACACTCACTGGGATGTGCCATTCCCTTTTTTCCCCTTTGCAACAAAGGCAAAGCTCAAGATCCAGAGGAGAATGACGACTGCTTTTTGGGGGCAGGCAGGACCTCAAAAACAAGCAGCTCTTATTTCTTTCTTCAGGCAGTATTTCAGTTCCCATTGTTCCCCTACAGCTCATGTACTGATTTGCTCCTAAACAGCACAAACAGCCTGTAAGTACATCCTCCCCCCTTATACTTTCTTTTGTTAGAACCATTCATTTCTATACAGGCATTAGATTATAGATTTCCTGGCTTGCCGCACTCCATTAACACTCTGGTAACCACCCCTTTTCCAGCCAGCCATTAAACACCACCTTTAATAATTGAGATTTAAAGGCTCAGGGAATGATAAACAGCTGAAGTTATAACTTTACAGCTGCCCCTACAGAAGTGTGTAAATCTCCAGATTTGAATAGGCAAATCAGTTAATTAGACTTGCATTAAGTCACAAACTTTGTGGGTGCAGACAGCAGACGTCTTGAAGTTGAGCTTTAAATAACAAGGGTCAAACCCCTAAATCCCACCGGGCTAGGAGAGACGGAAACGTCCCACCCGGTGCCCAAGGAGCAGTAGCACTGACTGCAGCTGCTGTGACTTGCAGACGGCTGAGCGCCCTTCGACTGCAGCCTGCTCCAGCTGTGTTTATGCTGGCTTCTTCCTTAAGAGCTTCTACAGTTACACGAACATCAGTGCAGCTGCAGCAAGCAGAGCCACTGCCGACTGGACATGCTCTACCTGCTGCCCCTGGTAGAGACAACCCTGGTTTTTCCACCCTGCACTTCCCTCTCACTAGCATGCAGATTGCTCTTTCAAAGCACAACTCTGCAAGTCACGGGTGCTGAGCGCAGCTTCACCCTGCTCCTAACTGCGGCTGAGGAAATGCTACATGGATGGCCCTGTGTCACTGCTAGCCAGTAAAATGTTCAAAGCTGGTGAGATTCAGAGCAGCAGCTGCTCTTTAAGGATGTGGGTAGTAAGAGGTTAACCTTTGGTCATGAGGCCCAAGTGCCTGTGCTCCATCTCTGCATGAGTTATCTCCCTGTTGCTGCATTTAAATATACTGTATGTAATTAACTGTTATCAGGTTGTTAAGCAGTGTACTGAAGTGTGAACTTATCATTCCATTGTTTTCTTTATTTACAAAGTCCCTGCCATTCTCTGAGGCAGCAGCCTGGGACAGGCTGTTGACTTGCTCAGATGAGTTGGGTTTAACGCACCAGATTCTAGTATCAGAAGCAGATTCTGGAGAGGTGAGACACAGCAGTGAATCTGCTCAGTTCCTCAAACACCCCCTCAACACACCCTGCAGAATAGCTGTGTGTGAATGAAACACACACACACACCACTGCTACCAAACACATCACTGTAGTTGCTTTGAGACCTGAACCACAGAGCAGGGAAGAAATGCACAGTACAGCTCCCAATCACTGTAGCCCAGTTTTACGGGCATAGGTGGAAGTTTTACTCATATATGTGGCACTAACTTTAATGTCTATAGATATATATAAGCGATGTGGTCCATTGATAGATAAAGATAATGTAACCACTAACTTTCATGCACTTCTGTGCTCAAGATCTTCCCCTTCCCCTTTTCATAAAAAACCAATTTTCTTTCCAGTAATTTTACTTTTGAGTTGTCTCTTCTGAGTAACTGCACTTTCTGAAATTAACAGCGAGTTTTTCAGTTAGTGTCTGCTTCTAGGACTGTTAACACTTGATGTTTATAGTTACTGCTGGAGAATGGTATGCAGAACCAAGGTCACTGCTTGGTTCTGCTAAACTTCTTGTGTGCCAGAAACAAAAGGGAGGAAAAGGGGTCACACCTGCGACCCTCCTGTGGGGAGAAGTGGAACCTTGACACGTTTGCTGGACTTTGTTTTTTAAGAAAAGCAAATCTGGAAGTCAGTGCACATCATGTTAGACCACAGATTGGAGAAGGGAGGACATGACAACAGGGCAAAATGCCACATCTTCTGTCCCCTCTGCCTCACTACACAAGGCCCAGGTTTGGTTTCCTGGAGCCCACAGTTCCCACTGCTTTTTTTGCCACTTTCCCCTCCCGGCCTGGCTACTGTTCTATTTGCTTTCTTCCCCAGCTGCACTAGTCCTGGCGATGCCTGTAAGGAGTCCAAGATGACATGAGACATCATGAGATCTATGCGATTTTCTTCCACGCATTCCTGGTCTGGGGCAGCACCATGCATCCAGCAGAACTTACTAGCATGGTCCCTGGGCATGCAGCATCCTTTGCTCTTTGGGCACTTGTGCAATCATCAGTATTCCAGATCTATATGCACCCCTCTGCAACACTTGTAATAGAAGAGATATGTAGCTTCCAAATAAATTTCTTCTCTGCTACCTGCACACCATGACGCATGCCAGATGAAAAGATAAAATTTGCAACAGCAAAGTTCTTGGAGCACAGCAACCTTCTAGAGAGAGCAAGCACAGCCTGTGGCAACACAGTTACATCAGCTTAGTCATGCACCTAGAACAGAAGACATTAGATGCCAAGTTGGAAGAGGGAGTACACAGCAGAAGACAGAAAAAAAAATGCTTTAAAAAACACATCAAAACACTGCATCCCTGAGCAATGAGAAAGTGATGCCAACAGCTGGGAAGCAGTGATACCTTACAGAGGTGACAGCACAGCCATTGGAAGATATGCCAATATGAGATAAAGAGAGGCTTTGGACAGCACTACCAGGGACAGACTTTAATTCCTTTTGAACCCATGTATACATCATGTGTCAAAGACTATCATGTGCAGTAGGGTCTTGCATGCAAGATGAGATGCTGTCAGTAGTTTCAGCTTGGAGTATAATGAACACCATCACAGTCAGACAGGCACCCCTACTCCACCCAGGAAGGCTACTACATGCCATCAGTAAGAAAAAGAGAAGCAATAGCACTTCCCAGTCTGAACCTGGTTAGGACCTAGCAAAGATTCCAGATAGCATGTCTCAATTTGGTCGGGGACAAAAATAAATAAATAAAAATACCCTCTAACATGAAAGAATCTTTTACATAATTAATCAATCAAACAATTATCTTTGCTCTAGTATGTTCAAATCAAGGGAATCATCATTGAAAATAACAACCAATTTATACAGCTAATTTAAAGCCACAGTAAGCTACGCTGCTGATTCACTAATGAACAATAAAGGTCACTACTACAATATCATTCTAAGTATTTTCAGATTGTGCGGGTTGATAGACTTCAAGTGGCGTGTTCCTAAAAAAGCCATCAAGATACTTTACAGAGGGAAATAAAGATGGAAAGAAATCTGTGCTCTGCCTAGATACCAGACCGAGAAGACAGAATAACTCGATGTGATGAGGAACTTTGTGCCCCAGACTCATCCGGCCTCAGCCAAAGCCTCTGGATGTCAATGGAAGCATTTCAATGAGCTTTGGATTAGGCTCTTGTACAGGAGAATGGTATCCGAAAGGGGAGGAGAGGGCAGGGAGAGAATGAGACATCTGCATCCTGGAATGAAGTCAGGAAGTTAAGGCCTGACAGTCTTAAACAGCAAATAAATAGCTAGAGTACTAGATGTGGGTTGCTGAAATGCTTCACTCCATGTGGAAACATTCCTTTTCAATTGTATTCAGAGAAAAGACTGACCAAAATGCAGTTAATTTTTATTTTTTTTTTTACTTTTTGAATGCTCATGGATCTAGAGAGGGGTACATATATGCAATTACAAAGAAACAAGACATGCTACCAGATGCATAGCACGCCCCTGCTACATGGATATTACATCGACAATAACATGGCAAATGGGGCAGTGTAGCAGAGTGTGCCCTAAATTGCAGCATTACATCTTTGACTGTTACCAGAACCAGATGCTTCGGAGGAAGCTGCAGTTAATCGGCAATTAATAGCTTCCATAGGCCTTACAGCATAAAAGCAACCTCTCCTTTCCTCCCCAGAGCTAACTCAAAACAAATTTACTATTGGTCTAAGTCCAGGTTTGCAGAAAGATGCAGGTTTCAGAAACACAAAACACTTGATGACATGTCTGTACTCACAGATGTTGATATAAAAAAAAAATAAACAACATAATATTTAACCTTGACAGACCTACTACTGGAACACCATAGGAGAAAAGCACAATATAATAGAGAGCCTGTGGTGACTTGAGAATGACGTCTTTTCCAAACCTCAGTGTTAAATCTTCAATGCCGAGTTGGGTTTTTCTCTAACAAAAATATGTGTAATTGTACTTCCAGTAAAATGGGAGTTTCTTTAAAACAACTTTGCAACATTTCAAAGGTCCCTCTTTTTTTAATGATCAAAAAGTAAAAGGGAGAAATTTCATATCATATCAAGCACCTACAATATAAACCATTATTCAAGAAGAACATTGCCATTTCTAAGGCAGAAAAGCACAAAGCAGCAATACCATTCTAAGGATGTGAAATGGTCTCCATATACTAAAGTCCCTTCAAAAACTTGTAACATTTGTGGTATAAACTAGTACATCTGAAAATGAAATGTCTAGGAGGAAAAGATCAGGATTAGGGGTTCTGTATTGATTTTTTTTTTCTCCACATTGGGATTAAAGTGATTTCAGCTGGGACCCAGCATTACAGATGTAACTATAATTTCCATGTATATTTTTAGACTGTGTACAAAGAAGTGTAATAATGGACAGCTGAACATTTTCCATTGTCCATAAAAACCAAAATGTTTCTGATGAAATCTGTAAAACCAAGGACCACTGCAGTAATCTCTCAATAACAGAGCTAGCTCTCTTCAGATGTTTGGTGACAAGAGAGAAGGGAGAGCTGTCAGCCCTTCACACAAAGAAATCAAACCAAAATGACATTAAGGTTGTTATTCCCCTCAATAATACTAGAGATTCCAAGTTAAGATCAGTAACAACTCTCTTCAAAAGAAAAAGCCAGATTATTCATTAAATAACCTTGATATTATTTGCAGAATATTTAACAAAAGGCATTACATTAAGGCAACATTAGAGACATATTATTTAAACCACAGAAAGTGCAGGGAGTGAAAAAGTGAAATTTACCTAAATACATCTGACTGCCATCCCTCCCTCAGCCTTACAATGCACTTCTAAGTCCAGGTTTCCTGCAGGCCTCTGATAGCTAGGCAAATGATTGCTATTGAAAAGTAAAATGTATTCAAGGTAAAGCAGGTGCTTAAGTGCTCTGATGGATCTGGGCCTAAATATTCAAATTGTAAACCCCAACTCAATTTCAACTGACTAATTGAATTCATCTTTTTTTAATTTTTTTTAATTCCCCTTCGTTTCAAACCGATCTGCTCTGTGCTTTCCGCCACAAAGTGTGGTGTAGTCGGTACCACAGCACAGCCTGTACCACTGAGTTGGTTCCACTTGTCATTCCAGAGGGGGCTGCCACATCCCATGCAGTAAAGAGATCCTTACAGAAAATGCTCAAAACCAGCATGGCATATTCAGGCAGCCTAAATTCAGTCTAATTCCCCAGTCAGTGAGAAACCCAGATGCCTTCAGAGACCCCTATGAAGCTAACTAGAGGACTACCAGAAGTCGAGTCAGCCCGTAAGAAACAGTACGCACACAAAGTCGCACAGGCTTTCTGAGTGCAGCTACTGGGACACTGAAAGCTTTTAACTGATTCTGGAATCTTTACTTGATGAATGTATAGTTATTTATAAGTGTGTTTGCTGCTTAAGGATCTTTGGAAGAAAGACTGCTAGTATGTCCTTTCTTCTACTTTTTTTGTGCCGGTTATTGCTTTGGGTGCTTGATTTCAGTTCAAGAGTGTATCACTGTTACCTCTTTAAGGAAGCAAAACAAAGTGAAAAGCTGTGACCATACCACACTTCTAAAAACACATTCTTTTTATACTGAAGACATCTGAGTTATCAGTAGCCAAATATTTCTTTTCTTTAAAGCACAGCATCTCAGATCAAGCCAAAATTCATAACAAAAATGCTAAATGAGGGACCAAATCCTGGTGACACATGGGTATGTACAACAGTACGCTAACACCTAGACCCAAGTAAAAAGCCATTCACATGGATTTTCAGCTGTGAAATCCTGCTGAGGTTGGTTTTGCTTGCCAGGTTTTGTCATGATCTACAACAGATTGCTCGCAAAGTACTTCCCTTCACCTGGAAAAAAAAAAGGCTATTTTTCTTCTTTAAATGAAGAAAAGTGCCAGCTATGCAATATCCAAGGACCCCTGTTGGCTCAGGGCTTTACTTGATAACCTGGGCTGGGTTTTGTTCACACATTTACCGCCCTCTCTTTCCGCCCTTGGCTGGAACTGGCTGTCAGTTTCCAAGGTGCTGTCTCAGACTGTCTAATGCACAGATCCAATCTCCTTGCTGAATTACATCTGGAGTGGAACAAAAATGGCCAATAATTAATTTTCTATTACAGTTAACACTCTCCTCCTCTTGCTTCCCACATATGTTATACAGTGGACGCATCTGCATGTTCTACTCTGTTTTTTCAGCTGTTGCAAGTGCATGAGCTACCAGTTACTCTGCGCGCAGAGAGAAGACGGTGACTTGAGGAACAGCTTCCAGTTTACCTGACTCCTCACCTCATCACCACTCAAACACTTATATGAATCCTGTTGAGTAAGAGGCCTGAAGCAGAGAGATCCTTAGGTGCTCTCTCCCCCATAATTTTCCCCCTCATTGAATGGTTAATCAGAGCAGAATAACTCTTTAAAACTAATATTTATTCAAACAGCTGTAGAATCCCATCTGCTCACGCAGAACAGAGTGCAGAACTAGTGGAGGCCATGCCAATACCAAGACAAAAGCCAGCAGAAGGAATGAGCTTTGTCAATAAATATCTCTATAGCCAGATTAAGATACATTTGGCAGACAAAGTTTTCAAGTACAGCAAAGACACTACCATTACTGTAAACAAGTGGTTAAGTTTTTAGCATATGCATAATGGTATTTAATATACTTCCAAAACACAGCTTGCTGAAAGTCTGACTAGGGGCCTACGTACTATTTAACATCAACCACACATCTACAAAGTTTTGCTGGCATGCTTCTGGCACACCCACAACATCTTCACCTGTTGTAAAGATGCTCAATAGCTTATGCAGATTTTCCCAAACAAGCACCAATGAAAGAGCAGTATCACTGTGCATCTTGTGCTTTGTTTATGCCATATTTTAAAGAACTGTTGTAGTAGAAAATTTTGTACAGGTGCTAAGTGACAAAATTACTGCTAATTTACATAACCATTAAATGCTAAAACAACAATGCAATCTTTTCCAAGCCTGGAGATGAGGGTAAAGATTCTTAAGAAAGCAGGAATTAATTTTCTTTAACAGGGTACAACAGGAGTTTTAGCACCATACTTGCTCTTAAAGTTACTGGTCCGTAACCGCTAGTGATCTGAACATTTGCAATTCTTCAACAACCTTAAATTGCATTCATTAAATCCTACTTTTACTTCACTTCTATCTATGGTATGATGGGATGAGGTGGAGAAGAACATAGAGAGCAGGCAAAGACACATTCCTTTTTCCAGGATGTCCAAAATATGGGGAGATTTGGACTACGAACATTGGTGGGCAGAGTCCCGAGGGAAAAAACAAGTATCTTAATCAGAATTTATCAAATTACTACCAGACTGACCCAGATAGCAAAGAAATGCAGGAATATGCTCTAACAGTGACAGCATTTCAGTCTTAAACCTACTGCTGACCACAATCAGTAGGAACACATGCATACATTGCAGGGGTTCTGGATTAGGCTTGTAATAGCTTCTACAGCATTTCTTGCAGAATAATGAGTCTTACTCAAATTGGATCAACATATTGAAAGCATGATTCTCTACAGTGTCTTAATTGAAGATCAACATAAAAGCATTAGGTGAATATGTGGGCAAAGAAAGCTGGACAAAAATGCATGGAATTTAGGATATTCTCTTGATATGGGTTTAAGAGAATTCTGTGCAGAGAAATTAAATATGTCACTTACTTATGAAATGGAAGCAGTTTGGCTGCCAGTTGTATGAGTTGTGTTGGAACAGCTGCTCTAGCAACTGGCTTACTATTGAATTCTTCAGTGATTCTCTTGATCTCAAATTAGATACCTCTTACCTTTAATCACCAGTTTATATAAAAGCCCTCTCCTCACAAGGCAGGGTTTTGTCAAGGGTAACAATCACAAACAACTTCAGGTCTGCTTAAAGCACTGCCCTTGTGTTTCTCTATATGGCTCGCATCTCCTCCACCTTGTTTCTTATTTCTGGGTGGGCGGCATGCTGAGCGCTCACGACTCTAGATCCAGAACTATATTTGAGTTCTTTAGATTTCACAGTCTGTCATTACCTTACAGTATGCATTTAAGACTGTCCACATACAATTCACTTTCCTATTTTATCACCATAATCGCCTTTCCTCTTTCATAAATGTGTGCATAAGAACACCTAACTGACTCACTTTAAATTGCTTGCTATTAGAAGCTTGCAGCTTGCCATCATGACAGTGTAACTTCCTTGTTCTTTTTAACATCTTTCCTGTTTTTTTCTGAACATGCTCTGCAAAGATTGGATGAAGATAAGGGAACTGGCTGGATTAAGGAAAACTGACTGCAGTCTGCCTCTGAGTGATGGGTGCTGTTTGCTTACAGGAACCCAGCTAAGCCATCATAGAACATACAGGAGGTTCATGCACAACACTGAGAGCTGCAGGAAGCTTGCTCAAAAAATCCTGATCCAACACCCACAAAAATCATACATATTTACACTTGATGCTATTGGCTTCCTATATTTCTCCTTTTTAGCTGTTTTTAAAGCAAGTTTGCTGACAATGATCTTTCAGCCACACTTCCAGACCCATTTATCAAGAGAAAGCCAAAGTCAAGAAATGCAGTGGAATTGTCTTATTTTACAATGAACTTTCTCATAGAAAACTTATTTCATCACTTCTGTAGCCTAGAGTACAAACTTTTTGATCAGTTCTGATTTATAACCCAACATAAACAGCAAGAATTTTATTCCAAATACCTGTACCTATAAAGCAGCCAACTGAGCTTCCCAGCCTGTTGGTCTCCTGAGCAATTTCAATATCCATCTCAACAGCGTAAAGGCTGTATTTGCATTTTGTAGCACACATCTGGTTCCCCAGGTTTCACTCAGCACATCACTGTGTTGATGCATTCTATGGGACATGTGCTTTTGTTTTTTAATTTGATGTTCTTCTTTTTAATTTGCATTCACTTATCTTTTTTCAACAGATCCTTAATCTCAACCTAACCATTTTGTACTGACGCTTCTTTCTTTCATTAATATTTTGTTCCCTAACAGCTGTTTTGTTCTTTTACTCATCAGAGGCATAGCGAATACAGCTTTCTTTTCCAAGGCAATGTCTCCATGACTTCATTAAATTTTATAATATTAATTCAAGCTCTTTTGTTCAAAGGCAATATTTTCCTCCATCTCCTGCATCTTTAAGCTGAATTTGGTGCCCTTAGCTTGAGTGGGAGGTCCTTATGCCTGGTTATATGCTAAAATCTATACCAGATCCATGTTTTCTGTAAATGTGACACTTGAAAGTATTTTTATTTACTCGAGCCAGTATCTCCTTGCTAAAAGGCTGGCTGTTTAGTTTCAAAATATTAATTGACTTTTAAACTATTCCATATTGCATTAACTGGCTTTTTGCTATGAGGAGTTGACTGACTTATTAGAAAAATTGACAAAACCCATCTCTGTCTGCCTTCTTCTACACTTCCAGAGTATTCTTCTGGGACATCTGGTTTTTAGTGGTTTTTTTCAAGCTATGTCCCAGTTGTTGCAGACGTTTTCTTTGCTCAATTTACTTTACTTATTCCCATGGAAATTATAGATGTGGCCTGCCAGTCGCAATCCATGATTTGATGTCACGAACCTTGACTTTTCTGACTTTCTAAAGTATACTTTTTCAGTATTACGACTTAATTTGGCTTGGGTAGAGGCATCCTGTTAATTTCAACCAATATTTCTATTTTATTAGAAAGCTGGTGGTATGTTTTACAACCAAATCTCCTTCCTTTTGAATTCAACTTCTTAGGGATTTCTGCAATTTTGATCCTGTTTACAATTTTCTTTCATTCTTTCAGCAAAGTCTTACAGAAAGACACAAGATCATTTTTTAAAATGTCTGCAGTATTACTGACCCTTCCATACCTGCTCTGCTTTTACTCTCCCTGTAGAAGGTTTAGATAAATTATTTATGAACTTTGCATCATTTTGGAAAAACATGTTTTGATACCATGCACAGAAAAAGTCTTCAGACTTCACATATGACATTGAGGTGGTATTAATACTACGGCACACCAAACAACGGTAACAGAACAAGTTGCAACAGAGCATTTCCAGCTTTCTCCTGCACATACGTATCATGAATCCATTGTCCTGCCTTGGATTTGGATTCTTTCTTGAAATACAATGTCTTCCCTGACATCTCATAGATGCTGGGCAGTTTCCACAGCAATCACTTTGCAGAGTTAAGTAAAGTTAGCTAAGCAAATCTTAAATTGTTTGATATTGGATTCAAGCTAATCTTTTAATGAACACATCAGCTTGGTTCCCAAACTTGTGCTCTAGCATGTGAGAATGATCTTTTTTCTTTGCCTGTATTTCATCTTGGCTGGTTTATTGCAACATATCTTGGAGGTCCTTGAGTAGTACCAGTATTTCCATTAGAACTGATTCTAAAATTAATCTGCCAGGATTTAAAACCCACCTAAAAACATACACATATTTCATTTATAATGAGATCACCACATTGGGAGATACGAACAGATAAGATTTTGCTGCATTTTCAATGAAAGTACAGCTGTCAAGATAAAAATCCTACTTAAAAAGTATCCCTGAGTTACTGATATTACTTCAGATTATTAAAACAGAAGAGAAAGTTAATAATCAAGTATACCATAGAATATACTGTTTGAATATTGTTTATATTTCAAATGACCAGGACGATGAAATCAGATTGGCCATTCTTTTTTGCACTCTACTTAGTTCTAATCCTATTCAAGACTCCAAATTATCAAGTCTTCTTACTTTTGCTTTTATGTCTTTTATATTAAGAAAATATGATTTACATTGAAAATTAAAAAAAGATCACTCACAATTTGTTCTCAAATCTTTTTTTTGACCCTCTACTCTTAATTTTAATCAATATGAGAAATGGGGGACTTACAGACTTCTTTCAGCTATCCAAAACTATAAAATATTTTCCCATCACCCTGCCCTTCACTATTTTGCACCACTTTGGAGGGAAAATCTGGGCGTTACTAAAAATACTGAGTATTATATTACGCACCAAAAGTTAATAGGTTTGCTTTGTAACTCTATAATATATGCCCAGTAACATGGTTTCACTGACAGTCTATGACTTTGGTGACTCTGAATCGGGTTGATAAGTTATTTCACTGCCATTAAAGTTTTGGCAAAAGAACCCTGACATTTATGAAAGTATATCTGCTGATGCTCTTTTTAACCAGGTGAACAATGCTCCAATTTAAACTGTGCTACAAGGCAGCAATGGCATTCCCTGCAATACCTGCATAATACCTGCAGCCTGCATCAGCATTGCCACCCTCTGCCTGCCATAAAGCCCAATTTTGGACTAAAAAAACAAAAAACCAAAGCCACAAAACCAAAACAAATTCAGTAGACATATAATGAAGTCAACTGAACAGAGGAACAGCGGAAAACTGAGAGGCTGACTGTTACTAAGAAGTGGCTGAGCATGAAGAAGGTCCCTGGAAGATAACTTGGCAGAACAGCAGCAGTATTGTGGGACAGAGCAACATTGTCACTGTTACTGAGAACCACTGTGCCACCACATGGCACTTGTCAGTGCAGATGGGTCAACACCAGAAACAACCAGATCACATCCCTCAGCCGACGTCTATAGCCACAACTGCACTGCTGCGTCAATGCTGTGTAACATACTGTTGGATGTCAAGGAGGAATGCAAATGAAGTACACAAAATGAGAACAGGAACAGATTTTTTGCAACATGGGATGTAATAAGAGAAATCACAGTGATTTAAAGCAAAAAAAAAATTAAATAATTGTGATTTAAACCAACAAGCATGGAATTTTGATTTAAATAATTGATTTTAAACCTTGCTTTTCATCTGTGCTTCTTGGTTAGTCAATTCCCTTAGGTTGGGAATGCTCTGACAAGCTGATTTGCAGCTAATTATAGTCTGTGCTAAAATGTTATTTCTTTTTGTTAACCAGGAGAATACACTATATACATATTTAAGTAATGTCAGTATATTAATTTCAGATTCTGCTAGACAATGGTGAATGATGACTCTTATTTAATAGACAATTAACTTTTTCTTGTGATTTGCGTCAAGTCACTTTCTGATGACGTTTTTGGGATTCAATTAAATTGCAGAAATCCTGCATTTTTAAATACAATTGATTGGTAAAATAAAGGCAAGAACACTCAAGTGCAAGAAAAAGCTAATGAAACTTGCTAAGTAATCCGTTCCTTCTGTTTGAGGAACCTTATCTCTTCATGACTTAGGGGTTACAGAAACTTTGCTTTTGATCCAAAGAGTTGGAAGTGTTTTTGACTCAACTCTAGAGGCTGCCTCCTAAGTTGACTGCAAGGGGAATTTGGCCTCTTGAATCATTGCTGTTTTCATGCTCTATACTGCAAGACCTAAGTGCTCAATCTGTTTAATTTATTGAAAGGGAGGTTAAAAGATAATATAAGTGACTACTGCATAGAAATACTGAAGGGGAGGCATTTTGCAGGCCTAGGTCTTAAAAGCTTGCATAAAAAATGTTTACCATAGTATTTAGAAACTGAAATTGGGTAATTTCAGACTTATGAAAAAAATAAAGTGTAATCTTTTTAAACGGTAAAATAATTAACCTCTGAACAATGTAATGAATTCTCCACAACATGACATTTTAATTCTAGCTTAGATGCTTTTGTAAATACATTTATAAAAGTAATGCAATAGGTCAAAATTTAAATTTAGTTTGATGCAGAAATGTAGAAGGTCTTTGAGAGCTCAGGCAAGGCGATCAAAATTGTCCTTTCTGGCTTCATACCTAGAAACAGAGGATGTGCTGCTTCTAGCCACTGACTTAAGAAGTGCAAGTTGCATGGTCAATCTGAAGAGAAGCTTCCAGCATGGCAAGACTATGTGCTGCCACTGTACTGCAAGGCTAGTTCCTTAATACGCTTGCAGGTTTCCCAGTTTTAAGACGCATGCTACATTCAAGACAGATATTCCTGTGAGCCAATTACCAGTTGGCTCAGAGGTCTCCTCCGAGCCACAGCAATACAGCTGAACTCTTCTACACAGCCAGAACTCATTTTTCCATGCTAGCAGTTATTTTCTGATGCTCTTACTGCCTTTCCAGCCTCACCCCTTTTCTCAACAAAAACACCTGTTTTTCAGTAATAAGAGGATTCCAGAGAAAGTCTGGAGTATTAGCTTTCCTTTGGAATCAGAATTTCTTACCAGGAAGGTGGCTGAGCTTTCTGATCTACACTCATCATGTCACCAGTGTCCCGCCTCAGTGTCTGATAGTCTGCTTTTGGTCACAGCCAGCTTTTCCATCAACACAGAAAAGAACGTGTCCTCCTACACAAGATTTCTCCAAACAAGGCTGCCATTGGCAAGACTGTGATTTACATTAAGACAGACTTCCATAAAAGCAAGCTCAAAAATAAAATTATGAACAAACAGAACAGCTTCATATCTGTTCCATAGCTACATCAGGAAAATATTTTGGATTACATCAAGAAAACAGGCATTAAAAATAGTTTAAAAAATGTAACTGTTTTTCTGGCTCCCACACCCTTTGACCTGCTCCTCTTCCCAAAAGCAAAGGCTAAGAGGCAGAAGAATCAAGTCATTCTCCTCCTAAGCAGGAGGATTTAACATTGCTTAATACTACTACTCAGCTCTACTTAGCCATAGCCCCAGGGCAACATGTAAGTATTGAGTGTAAAGAACTCTTGCAAAGCCTTCCATTCTGCTTTTCTGCAGATAGAGCAGCACAATGCAGTGTGAGATGAAGACCTGCCACTCTCCTGCCACAGCCACTTATCATCTAATTCAGATATTTGCCTCTGTAGACATTCCCAAACCAAGTCTACAGAATGGCATTATTTTATCTAGGAACTTAACTATGTAACTCAGCTGGCCACTCATTAAGCCAGTCACATACAAAGCCTTCCTCCAAAGGCTGCTGCCTCCTGTTTTCAGCTTTTAATTAAAAATGTAACCTTACACAGGAACAGATCTTCCACACACAAAGGCAAAAAGGGTGTCACTGAGGTCAGTGAGAGTGGGACACTAGATTTGCTGCTGCATCTACCGAAAGGACAAGCACACCTGTCACAGCTGAATTCCTCAAATACAGTTAATAAAGACTTATATCACCTGAATTTGGCCCATAATACCTAGGCTTAAATTAACAGCTTCAGAGAAAGACAGAAAAATACAAACCAAAAGGGCAAAGCAGCAATGATGTTTCAAAGTGTAGATTTTTACAACCCAGCAGCAGACGTGTTTGGATGCTGCTGGCAATCCGATTTCCCCTTCATGCAGGATGTGTGCCTTTGCGTGGGAATGAGGTACTGCCTCAGGGGTGCCAGGCATTAATAAAGCATTCATTTGGCAGGTGATGATTCCTCCTTCTTGCCCAGTGGGGAGGAAAACCAAAGCTCTCTTACTCAATTTGTCCATGCCCACACACACTGGCATGACTCCTGCTGGCTTCCAGGTAAACAGAACACTTTCCTGTGTAGGTCCCTACTACTCTTGACATGGCACAGATCCCCTGCTCCCCTTCATCCAGTGAAACTGGCTGTAGTTCAAGCACTTTCCTCTCTTTCCTTGTGTTGTGCCACACCAGAGCGGGAGGCAAAGGTCATATCCTCCTGGACTCAACACAATATTGCAATAAGAATCTGTTTCCCAGCATCTACAACCCTCATATGAAGCCTCTTCGAGTATCTCTTATTAATTGGACTTAAATGGCTAAGTATGCAAACAATTACATACCATGTCCATACCAAATGCAGCTCAGTGGTTTTACCAAGGTGAGGACAGGGACAAGACATGGGCAGGAAGCCATGAACTAATACTAGAACGCTGGGGAGAAGAAAGCTGCTCTTCGTGGAAATAGTGCCTCTGTATTTCTTTCTACCTTCCTTTTTCTCTACTTTTTTTTTTTAATAATGCTGCCCATTACAGCAGTATTCATGGATCCTCCACTGAGAATAGGTTGGCAAATAGGTGGTTTTTACCTGGATTGCTCTCTACTGCTGGGCAGTCAGCCACGAGAACAAAAGAAATCACTCATTTCCATTAGTGGCTGGCAAAATAAGATGGCATCTCCTTCTTCTGGATTTAGACTTCACTGTAGCAACCCAGTCATTTGTGACCGCCAGGGCTTAATTACTGCAGTACCATGAAACTGCAAAACTTACAAAACCTAAATAAGGCAGCAGCCCATGGCTGGACTGCAGGCACACCCAAGGGAGCACTGTTCCAAGGTTCTGCTCCTGCCAGGCTGGAAACCCTCTGGAGACATGGCAATGGCACAGCTTGTGCATGGCAGTGCGAGTGCTCAGGTCAGGAAGCACACAACTCCTCTGTGTGCAGGCCCTCTCACTCTCCAGCATAACCTTCTTAGGTGCTGAGAGAAATGACATTCCTCACACCCATCTCCAAATGCTTATTGAATGTTTGGATGGCTTCCTAAATGGCGAGTCCCAGCCAGCTAAATACTCAAACCTGTCATAAGAGCTAGAGAGTCATGTTTCCAGCAAGTTAAATGGAAGTTTTGGGAAGAATACTGTGAGATTCATGATCTGATTCAGACAGACCTACTTTAAAAAAAACACAAGAAAACAATACAAAACCACAGGGTGCAGTACACACACCTTGGGGATGTGCTGAGGATGCAGCAGGTTTAAAAAGCAACGGGATAGAAGGAATACACAGAACACCAGTGCATAAAGCAAGGGCATGCCTGCATCAGCAGTGTGGTGCTCAGTTCTGGTCATTCTCCCTCTAAAGAAATACTGGTGAAATAAAAAGAATTCAGGGTGATGAAAGTTACTTCACTGGGAAATTTTCATTTTATAAAGATTGAAAAAATAAGGTTGCTTGGCTTGAAGGAAAAATAAATAAAAGGAGATATAATATAGGAATGTGAAAATCGCTGTAGAGGGTACACTGGGCACCACTTGCTAATTTATTCTTGTAATTCGCAAGGAAGTACTCAACAAAACTGAAGTTTAAAATAAATAAAAAAGAGTGCGCATAATTAAACTACACCTAACTAACCTGCAAAAATCACTGCTAAAAACATGACAGGAGGGATGGGTGTTGGAAGACTATGAAAAAAGATGGCTTTTTACCCAGGAGAGTAAGAATATCCACAGTCAGTCAGGAAATACATAGAGGACACACTGCTGAAAAGCAGGATTCTGTTAGAAAAGCCAGTTACTGCACAGGATGAATTTCCAAAATAATGGCTGACACAAATTTCATTTGAAGGCAGTAACTAAACTATAGACACACCCTATGGATTATCAACTGCGTACATTAAAAATGCCTACAAACATCCAACAACGTTTTGTGAGACAGCCTTTATATAGATATTCTTTGTATTTTCATCTGGAATTGGACACAGCATTATATATTTATCAATCAGTCTCTCCAGTGACATCTTTGAATGTAAACAGCGCAGTGGAAAAAGAAAAAGAAGCAAAAAAACCCCCTATTCACTGATTTCCTAAATGCCAGCACTACTTCACAATGAAGGATATTTTCATGCTTGTAAATAGCTATTTTTGCTTTGCCTTTACAAATTATCTTGCTTGGAGGTCCAAGAAGTGGACTGGGCAACTCCTCTAAGGTCTTTCCCGGGCCTCTAATTCTAAAGGGAAAATATTTTCTGTTTCTGTTTTCCTTCCACTGCTTCCCACTATCTCTTCTAGCATCCTCTCACTTCCCTTTCTGGCTTGTTAAATCTTATACTCTGCTATTAGAACTCCCATAGAAACGAGACTGAAATCTCTGAAATGCTTCCTTTTTGTTATGCCCCACTGGTTTTAGACTAGAATTACTCTTCTTTGAGTTAATAAGGATTAAAAATTAAAAAAAGCCCTTAGAGAATTCACTCTCATTTCCACGGTGTTCAGGTTAAAGCACAGAGGTTCTCTACTGGAATAGGACTGCTAGTCAGATGGTCTTTGCCGCAACAGTGGGACTTCAGTAGCTGTGGCTGCTGTAGTGGAGACTTTCAACAGCAGTACTCTGTCAATGCCAGCTAGGATTATATCACTATAAACTCGGTCATTTGTGCCCTGCTACTATCTGTTATAACTCTTGCAGAGCCAGCTTCCTCAATGTCATGTTCGCTACCTGTGGATCATGACTCTTGCTGACATGTTCAATGAGAATGCTTTTTTTTTCAAATTCAAAAGTCCAAATTAATAGTACTGTTATAAAGATGGCACTAAATCAGCAGTAAGAGGTGACAAGACAAAATTGCAAAATAATCTCTCATGTTGGAGCCAGACATCAGCTGTGGGCTGATTTCCCTACCCACAGGTGGGAGGGTGACGCAGGGTGTGTGCCTGAGGCTTGGTGCTGTACCTGGGTAAGGATGCATACTGCCTTTCTATCCCCTCGAAGTGGAGATTGTATGAGCTCCCATCTGGACCTTTTCCAGGCACCTGTGGAGAGGAGAGTAATTAGAGATGAAGATCAATTATGCAGCCCAGCTACTAACAATGAATCTCAAAACGATAAGCAGAGAGCACATGATGCTGCAACATGCCAAAACTGACAAAAGAAAGGCAGGGGCTCAAAGAAGCTCCACATCCCACACACAATCTTATCAGTGCTAACAAGAAGGCTTCCGTATCAAAGAATGATTTAGAACAGGTACAATCTTCAGAGCCTTTTCCTCATCTGCTTGCCAGCCAAGATACTCTCTCTCGTTCCCTGGCTGGCCTTCCTCCTAGAATTCGGTAACATGAGGACATAATCTAATTAAGTAAGCACACCTCTTCTGATTCCAGTGGCATAACTACCTGAATCAAAGCTAGCACCTTGGTACCAAGTTTGCTGTTTTTTCTCCACTTGTGTGTTTTGCTCAAGTATAAAACATGATATAAACAGGCTTTGCTTTCATTCTCAACACAAATCCAGAAACTTTCCCTAACGTCACTGCAAAGCTAAGTATCCATCTGGGAGTTAAGTGCATTTATCATGCTCTGCTGCCATTTCAGAAGTGAAGCATTAGTGCACTCACTCAAAATGCCAGCTCGCTACTTGGTTTGTTTTCAAGATGGCAACCGGAGTTGGCTGGAGAGCACAATTCTCTCAGGAAAGCTCCAACTCGGGTACAAACCAGTGAACTTCAATGCTTTTAGCACACAGGAGCTCTCCCAATTTCACTCACTCAATGCCTGCTGATGGCCCAAAGTGTTAAGAGCCTTGTTAAAATGGAGCTATTAGTCTTTTCCTCCATAAATGCAGGAGGCTCTGACTGCCTTCAGTGTTTCCTACATTAGTATGTATTCCCATTCCAGTGCTGCTAGAATCAGCAGTTTTATAAAGCAATATACTAAGAAGCCATTTAAAATCCCTTTCCTCTTTTACAGATTAATAGCAGAAAGAAAGATTTAATGCTTTTTCAAACATTTTTAACTATTCATTAAAAAGAAAAGAATAAATCACACCAAGGTTTTAGCAAATGCCTGATTATAAAAAGAGAAAACAAACAAAATATGTTTTGCACATTCTACAGGTTAGAGTACATTTCTGTCAGTCCTACAATTTTGTGCACAATTTTCACTGAAGAGATATAAAAGCTTCTACAATGGGAAAGGTTGCACACTCAGATGTAGTAGGTCTTATCTATCTTTATACAGCATTTCTGTGTGCAATTTCTTGGGGACCCACTGCATAAGCCAAGTTCAATGCAAAGAGAGGCACTATCCCTTGGAGCTACTATGCAAGCTTAGGGGTTATTATAGAGAAATACCATTATGCACCTTGTCAGTCATCGAACATCCAAGACACTCATAACTGAAAAAAATTATTTAGCACAGGCCTCTTGCTAGCTCGCCTTTATCTGACTCAAAACAGAAGAGTCCTCACAGAACTGACGGCCACAAGAAATAACCACCTCTGATTTGAAATGACCCACACTTTAGCAGTGGCTGACTTTGGATGAGCAAAAAGTAACAATAATTGCCCTACATTTCAAAAAGAGGGCAGTAGGTTAATGGATCATTCATTCATTTTTTCCACCAGAAAAAGTGACACGTAGAGTGAATTTATAAAGATAGAGTCACTTAGGCTGAGAGTCACAGCCACTTTGGCTGTTCTTACACTGCTAATTTGATCAGGTTGATAATTTCCCTTAATTCACCAGGTATGCTGGTGAGAGAAGAGATTTCTGCTGTTTTATGAAGAAGAGTGAGGGGAAAAGACTTGAATGTCTAATTTGGCTCACTCAGCACAAAGCCATGTAGTGTGGATTCTACCTCCATGGCTGTAGATAGGCTATTAATTATGTGCAGCAGCAAGATGTTTATGAGCTAAGGGATGCGCCTGATAGCTCTGTGCATTCGCAGGCCCGTACTAGTTTCCTGGTGATCACTCTCCCACCTAACAGGAGTAACAACAGCCAGTCAATGTGCAAAACCACAAACTGATTCAGAATTGCGCCAGCATTGAACAGCGATCCCAAAACTTGTACCAGTCACCAGAAAGTAAAAAATATTTACATTGCAAGGCCTTTTTGCAGCCTGACACCACCCTTTTTCCAATGGTTTCCTACAGACCAAATAGAAAGCGATACCCCCTGCCAGGTCTGTTTGTATATAAGATTTGAGAGACAGTTGCCATGGAAACACCCTGGTGGTGGCTACACAATTTTGCTAATTTGGATCCATCGAGTGGCTGAGTCTCCACACCCTATATAAAACCCCCGACGCACTGGAAAAGCATGCTCTGGCTCAGCACAGCTAATTAAAGCCTCAGCCATTTCTTCTCCTTTCCCTTTTCCATCTGTCCACAAAACAGCAAAAACGTATCATCACTCAGCCACCAGAAAAATGGTGCCTGGAATAATATACTGATGAAGAGAGAAACTGAAAAAATGGAAACACCTCCCTTGTAAAAGTTATTTATGTTTCAGAGCGAGTCAAAGCAAAGGGTCCCTTACTGTCTCTTACAACAAAGCTAAAAAGCATTGTAAACGTTATTAATTAACAAGATTAAAATATTCCAGCTTCTCCTCCTTCCCTGAAACAGGATCATGGAATCACAGGATGTACACAGCTGGCCCACAGCACAGGTGTGGCAGTTTTAACCACATAGTTATTAATCACAAAATATTTAGGCGAGCAAGCAATAATTTTAATAAAAAGGATTAAAACCTGGAAGTCCTATCAAAGCTAAATGGATGCTGACCATGAGGTGACCAGCGAGGTGTGGGAGCTGACGGAAGGTGCATTGCTTAGCTGAGCCCATACTGGAGGCAGCTGCAAGAGCTTTTGAGACAAACACCCCAATCAGTAAAGAGAGAACATGACAGCAGATGAAATACACATTTCACAAATGTATGGTAATGAATAACAGAAAGAACGATCCAAAACACGCTCCTGTATTTTTAGGGTTTAAATTAACGACATCAACTTAAATAAGAGCCATCATTATGAAGAGATCATCTCTCAGTCTAGAGCGGCCTCAACTAACAAGCAAAATATGAATATGCAGAAATAACGGGGTAGAGATAAACACAGAAACAACCATCATCCCATCAGTGCAATTAAAGAGCAGCATGCTTAAGCTGAGGAAAGCAAATGCTATCTTTATCAAAAACAAACAATAAACAATTCGTGAAACTTCACTGTTGCAAAGTATTGGTATGGCCAAGCCCCTTATAGAATGGAAAATTAATAAACTGGATAAGCATATGAATAGAATCAAGTAGCATCAGGTGAGCAGAAGACAGTAAAGCCTTTGACAGGTTAGAGAGAGGTAAAGCCTCAAAAAGTCAGCCTTTCTCTGAAAGGGAGAGCAGGCAGAAACGTCTGTACCAGCAGGTTATTCTCCTAACTGCCCCTTTGGGAATCCGGGTGAATTCTTTGAAGCACGTAGCAGTGGCCACACTTGGAGATGAGGTACCAGACAAACGGCATCCATTAACTCAATGTTTTCATGGTCAGGATTTTCTGTGTGACAGAAAGGCATTTTTTCTACATAGTTATTAACATTTTTGTTGTTCAAGTTTCTCTCTTTTCTTTGTTTTTTGTTTTTTTAATTCAAAAACCCCAATAATTTCCATTTGCAAAACAAGATTTCTGTGGCAGAAATACAAAAAAACCCAAAACAAAAAACCCAATCAAACAAAAAAACCTTGACACCTCTGTATCTTTAATTAAACCCCTACAAGTTCCCAGCAGCAGAACCAGGCTGAGGGATGTGCACACTGGAAAGCAGTGTGGGCACCACACACTGCTCTCCTCTCTCTAAGTCCACAACCCTCAGCAGGGGACCAGTGTGAAGGGCCAAAAGGCAAAGAACAATGAGCGCAGGCTGAGGTTCCTTCCACTTCCCTGGACAAATGGAGTCTACATTTGTTTCAAGACAGAAAACTGTAGAAAGATTCAGAGTTTCATGTTTCACATGCAGATCCAAAACAGACAGAGAGAGAAAGTAACTGAAAAGAAAGAGAAAACAAAAGCTGTGCAGAGGTGTCAGTGCAAGCTACGTCCCTGGCAAATGTGGTAACGGCCAGGCACTTCGGGGAGTTTTCCAATACACGGAAGTGATAAGCTAGCTAGCAGCAAGTATCTCTAACCTGACAATTCTCCCTAGGAAAACTTCCCAGGGAAAAAAAAAAAGGTGATGTGAACATGCATATGTAGATCGAGCTAGGAACAAGTATCTTCAAGCATTCAAATATTTGCAAATAAATTATACGGCGTAAGTAGAGTATACCTGTAGGCAGGTATCTTGAAGTAAGACTAGGATTTGCTTACAGGAAAATGCTGGGGCTGCAGAAGAACAATTCTTTAAGAGCAGAGAAAGGATCTACTTCACCTTGAAAATTGCAGAAGTGTGCCAAGAGGCTGGGTTTTTTTCCCTGGGAGACATTGCATTTCATTCCTCCTTATCTGCCTACATTGCCTTCCTCCTGGAGCACTTGTTAAAGACTAAAAGACTAGCTGCTAGTAGGAAAGCCTCTCTTGCCCCTTCCATATGGATCAAAGTGCTTGGGGTTGGACACCTGTTGCAGTATGAACAATAACAACTACAGAAATCTTTTTTAAAGTTTAAGCTTCATGAATCCAGAATCAACATTTTCTTGTACATTCACACAGCTCAAGTTGAAAGTTATCACGCTGCAAATCCACACTGCAGCAGCAACTCCTCGCCCTTAGCACCAGAGACAAATTCTGCAGAACAATGTGGTTTTGCCTGGAGCTCTACATCCTCTCGCAAATTCCCACCTGAGCTACCTGAGCTCCCTGTTCTAGGTCCGTCCAGAGTGAAGTTGGCAGGCTGAAGACCCAAGACATTGTGTACTGCTTGTAAGGAAGAGAATGATTCAGAGCCACTTCCAGTCATGCTTGACTTAAAATTATGGGAGATCAGGAAGAGCTTATGAAGATAGGAGTCCCAGTACTTCTAACTTTTTCACTTACTCACTGTGTATGCTCAGGAAAGTCACTTGAGCTTATGCATTGTGGTTTTCTCCCCATAAAAAATGGCATGATACTACTGTTGCATTTTATATGACTGACATGCACTAAAAGACAGGAGCCATCCCAGGAAGGCTGCAGAGTGAGGCACATGCTCTGCCATCACCCAAGTGCTTTGAAAATGCCACCTAGTTCTGTTTTCTGCCTGGAAGCCAGCGTATAAACATGGCACATAGTACTGCTGCATTGCTTGGTACGTTTTTCAATAGTCTTGTGATCATCTGTTAAAGGACTTGATTCAGATGCTGTTTTGACCTCTGTTCTCAAAGCTCTTCTTTTGTCTGTGAGCGTTTCTAATCACACGGGTTGAGATTCAGCGTGCCAAAAAGAGCTGTGGTATAATGGAATTTGCCCTTTAACCTTCAGGTCTCCCCTCTGCTGAGACACAGTTGGTTTTTGTTTTCAATTAAGTGAAAACTGAAGAAAAACTAAGAGAGGTGGAAGTGGATTTGTTCCTGACTCTGGTCTCAATGTTTCATATACAGGTGAAGCACCAAAATTCACCCATTTTATTTTTTGCATTTCAACAGTCTGCCTGGTTCTAGGGACTGCACATAAAATTTAAGAGCACTGTTTGACTCACTAACACTTTCTTTAACTGTTAAAACAGGTGGGTTGTGTAAGGCAGTGAACTGAATGTTCCATATGAAATGGAGGAAGTTGATCAAAGGGGTCTTCTTAACTCCCTACTGCTGTGATATCCTAATTATCCCACCCTCCAAGACCTCCAGCATTTCCACAGAAAACATGTTTTCCTCCATCCAGCTTTCTAATGTTTTGCATCAAAAGGTAAAAATTAAAAATTCTACCAGTGTCCACGATTCAAAAGAATTTTCCCGATGTTTTCCTTATGTACACAAAGAGAGATGTATTTTGCTTTCCTGGTTTTGCAATGAAAGTTGAAACAGTGATTTTGTGTTATTATAACACTCATCATTTCTCCCTCTAATTTGTATGGTTTTTAATAAAGCTCCATTGATTCCACTGAAAGAAATCCCTCCTGGCAAAAGCAGAACACACACGCTGATTGCTAAATATGCAGCAATTACCATATTCAGCAGCGCACTTTAATATCTTATTTATAGATGTATCTATCTATAATTTGCTTTAATTAAGTTGCATTGATTTTAATGACAGAAGCAGTCCTCAAAGAAGAGTCTAATGTTATATGAGCCCATTGGTACTGCTTCACCATTGTTTGGATATAAGAAAACACCTTTAATACTTCTTTTTGATATTCTTAGAGGTGCTTTTCTTCGCTAAGTAGCTGCAGTGGCAAACCAAGATGATATTCCATGGGAACTCTCAAAACCACCTCCAACACCACCACCAGAGAGAAAGCACTTTCAACTTCCCTGTTACAAACTTGCTTGTAGGACAGTTTTCAAGAATAAGGAAGAAAGCAGTATCTTCCCAGCGCGTTCTGAGAAACCTTGTATTTCTGTTTCCACTCCATTTTACAGACATCTCAGGAGTGTAATTGCTAGAGGTTTGCAAATCATGGTCTGATTTTTTGGGTTTGTTTTGGGTAGCCTGGCAACTAATTCGAACTTTTCTATTTTCTTGTCAACAGAAAATACAGGGTAAATAATTTGGGAAGGTGAATCAACAGATGCGTATAGGCACCTGTTCACAGCCCCGTCACCAAGTCATGATCTCGTAGACTCTTAAGAGTTCTGCTTTCTGGGCTTAGTCACAAAGGAATGTTGAACCTTCTTTTTCTAAAGCACACACTCACTTTAAGCATTTTATACTAGTCTGCTTTTGAGATTATTCCAAAAAGCACTTGATGCTATTAGAACCGTGACTAAGTTTTTCAAAAAACATCTTGAAGAGCTAAAGGAAGGTATCACTGCGCTCCTAGTAGAGTCTTACAACCTTGATTTCTGCTGGTTGCTACCATATACCTTGGCCTTGATTCAGGAAAGCATGCTAAATACTGATGAGGGTGGTTTGTTTTAATTTCAATAGCATTTGATTCTTCTTGGAGGCATTCCCAAAGCTAACATACACCTGCAGCTCTCAGTGGCTGTATCTCCTTTGTGGGTGAAAATACACAGGAAAAACATCTACATCCCTGTATACCAAACACTCCTTCACATATTTGAATGTAACATTCTGGTGATGATGATCTTGGCATATCCAACTCTGAAGTAACTGTATAAGATATTACTGGTTCACATCAGTTGAGGATCTCTCTCTGAGACTATTGAGGTAGATTTATAACATTACTTATGCAGATCTTCATGTATCATTTGCTGTTGGTATTTTTTTAAAGTGAAAAATAAATGCTGCCTTTTAAAATCACTGCCTTTTGGAATATATCAGCACTAATTTTATAAGAATTGTTCATGTTAAAATGCAAGGACATGATCTCAAAGGAAAAGCGTTGAAGTAGCTATGCAAGTGTATTTTCAGTTTCTGGTCATCATTTTTCATTCACTGATTATTGCTTAAGTGTTGATTAATAGTTATGTTCATGCTACTAGAATGCATTTCCCTTGGGTGAAAAAAACACCCTTGTCTAAAGGAAAAAAGAGATAGCAATCAAACCATCTTCCTCTTCCCTGTAAGAAACACAGACGCATGCTCCAGAGTCACTGATGATCTTGGTTTTGATGGTGAGTAGGTTTTGAAAATTTTCACTTAGAAAATCAGCTGTATGCAATCGGAACACTACTTGGTCAGCCAGATTACTAGGCAATTAAATGCTCCCCTTCTGTCCATTCTCTCTCTATACACATACACACATATGTACACATATACACACACACGCACAAATGTACATACTTACAGTCATTGTCCCTTTTCCCTATGCAATGAAGACCAGGAACACTGATGACAGCAGTGCTCCATGCTGGAATTAAGCAGGGCTGATTATCTCAGGATTTACTTTTCGTCCTCTGTAATTCCCTACCTCTTGTTCAAGAAGGTGAAACTAATGGTTTATATTTAGAGAGAGGGGAAAATCCTCTATAAAGGCAATAGACTGAGGGAAATACAAACACAGATGGGAACTTTAAAAGGGAAACAGGCTGTTCCCATAACAGTTTAAAAACATAGCAATTGCCTTAGCTTAGTAGAAAACAAGCTCTAAGCATTTGCTGTATCTTGCAACACTAAGTATGGAGAAAACAGTAAAGATGGAGGCGAAGCCAAAACTGTAAAGTGTTTTTGCACAGCCCCACAAAGATAGTATTCTGCTTTCTGAACCCTAGCTCTTCGATCCCCTGATCTCTGGTGCTAGAAGACTGTGGTTTCCCGTGACCATGCAAAATAAGATCATTTCCTGGCCTGTGTCCGTCTCTGTGGGTGGCTTCTTTTTCAATTAGTTGTATAATATGTTTTGGTTAATTCTACCTCTTAATTGCCTTTAACGAGCACCAGATTTGTGACACCCTCACTTGCAAACCTATTGTCAGAGTAGAGAAAAACAGAGGCCCTTGAGCTGAGAGCAAGACTTAAAAGTAGCAAAACAAAAAACATTAGCACCCATTAGCATTGATTCTTTCCAGCTACAAGGGGGCATTTCAAGTTCTCTTCCAGTGAACCAGGCCAATGTAATTAATTTCTTCAGCCACTAGAGAGAATAACTTAACTTGTCACTGAGACACACTTGTGATGCAACACACAGCATACATAATACATACATGTGAATACATTGCTAAAGCAGATCTCCTGTAGTTGTTCTACAATACTATGCACAACTCCTTCCCCCCATGAAACCAGTCCTCTGCCTTAGCCTGCTTGAAACTAGGCTGCTTCTTGTTCCTCCCAGTCTTGCATTCTTTGCTTCTCTTCTCACTGTAATTAGTTTACAAGACTACTTATCTAGATGATTACTGCTTTTAAATGACAGTCGTCTTTTCTTTTACTCCAGTTCATTGTGTATCATTTTGTCTTGCTATCTGAATACCCAGTTCTCTAAAGCATTTTCTCATTATGTTATCTCCTGATGTAAGGCATTTTGAAATACTTCATGAGAGACACTGTATGAAGTAAATTGAATTGAATTTTCTCTCAAAGTCAGGGGCTTTCAGCATCTTTCTCTAGCTAAGTCAGCAGAGTTCTTGGCACCAATGCCAAGGTGTAATGGCCACGCTTTGCAGCCCAGCTATGAGCTTGTGTTCTTTTTAGAGAAAATGAAATGACAGTGTCAGTACCTGGAAAGCAAACAGGGGACAGATCAATATTTCCATTTATGATAAGGATGGCAAAATGGAAATATTTGGGGTATTCTTTAGGTTTTAAATACACACATTGAGATAATGCTCTTTTGCCATATATGTCTACATCTGGTGTTGGTGCTGAATGTGTACACAGGGGGTAAATGCATGCGTATGTCAGGGAACGGGGAAATAGCAGGGCATGGAACTAAATTGCAGAGCAAGCAGTGGAAATAGACAGTGAAAAGCTTCCTGCAGGCAGGCAGCTTCACAGGGGAGAGCAAGCCTTTCATTGTCTATAAAATCATGCCTTGCTGGAGGTCCTCAAGAGTAGAAGGGGTAGCGCCTAGAGGCAGTAAATCTCTCACTGTTGTATTATTACATTCTAAACACTTAGCTACTGTACAAACCAGCACACTACTTCAAGAGAAGGAGGAAGAAGGGGGAAAATGAGCAAAGGGAAGAAGAGGAAGATGGCAATAAAACTGAGAAACAAGCCCCCTGCCACAGCTCTCCCCAAGAATAGTTCACTTCAAAGAAGAACAGCGAAGAGTAAATCGTCACGGAGTTAAATGTTAACCTCAACTCCTTCCATTGTGATTTGACACCACTCTGGAACAGTACTCCTAGAATTTCAATGGTTTGTCTGTAGCACAGGGTATTAAATCCACCTTAATCCTGTTAAACATAGATGCCACTAACGAGAGATACTCAATGGCATCATGACAAAAGCTCTCCGCACTGCAAATTTAACATGGTTAACAAAAAAACTCCCTCCCAAACCTGGATTAATACTGAGCAAACAACATCAGCATAAGCAGGCTTAGAGAGAGGAATTGCTTTCCATATGCTATGCATCAGGTTCCTCCGGATCTTCAGACACCAGTCTGTAAATGTTACAGACATTGTTTCTCCTGCTTGCAACTGCTGTTGGGTGGTGACCTTCTTTGCTTGCTGATACCAATTTAGCAGTTGGTACAGTTTTTTTGTGATTTGGTACTGTCTGTTGTTTGCTGGTACCAGATGGATACCAGATGGGTAACTATGGGCAATGGTTCCTCTGTGTTCCAGTCCCAAAAATCACTGCCTATAGGGTCAGTCTCGTCAGTTGACTCCTAAATGGCACTTCAAAGCAGCATTCTGAAAAAACTCAACATCTGTTCCTTACTCCTAATGACCTTACAAAAATGTTGCAGACATGCTTTCCTTTAGCCAGGAGTTACTGTGCATCTGCAGGAAAAATACAACCTTGCAGATGCTCACAGTCATCAAACTCACTCCTCGTTAATGGCAGCTCCAGAAGCCACCACCTCAACTCTGAAAGTCAGCACTAAATATGAAGTAAAATCAATATATTCTTTTCTGTGGTAGTTCCACGATGTAGGAGTTCAGAGATATTTCAAAGCATTTTTCAAACAGAAGAGCAAGAAAAAAAATAACTTAAAGTGCCTTTGAAAGGCAGCAGGGATACCTGAGGGCCAAATGTAAAGCATGGAGGGAAAGCAAGAAGAGAGAGTGTGATGGAAGAGATCTGTTTTAAGTATTAATTTGTGATTGATCTTTCAATATGTTGACCTAGTTGTCAAACTATAGACAGGAGCTGAAAGGTCAGTTAATAGTTTTGAATACTGTCTACTGTAGCTCCCTTCTTTATGGGATGCCATATGTCTGCTTCTGTTTCTAAGAAAGGGAAAAAAGTTTATTTAGGACAGTATGGGAGCATTTTGGTAAATTCTCTATATGTGCTACAGCAGAAAGCAGTCTACAGAAAAATATAGCTGACATCAAAGCATGTTCCCCACCCCCTGTCTTGCTTCATGGAGAAGTTATGATAAACAGGTTATGTGTTCCCTAAGGTTACCATGGAAACCCATTCTTTTCAGGCCATCATTTGCAAAGGTAAAATTTGCATTAAAATGTGATGGAATTTGATTTTATGTGTATGAAACTCAAGTGGGGTCATGCTACCACGCAGTATAGCTATTATTTCAAAACCAGGAGCACACGCTTAAGAGAGAGATCTATTAATCTGTGTAAACACCTCAGTGACCAAATCACAGTTTAATTGCTAACTTGACAGGTTTCTTCCTAGCAAATTAAAAGAAATACTTTGAAAATTAGCTTCAAATGCAAATGCAAATGTAGATGTTAATACTGATCCACTGGTGGGTACTAGATAGCATTTTGTTAAATTTCCCTATAATCATTCCACAGGAAAGACTGGACTTAGATTGTCAGAATGACTTTGTTTTGATGGCTGCAGACCAGGCATGCAAGGCATAGGCATGTATTTCAAATTATAAATTATCTTATCTTGAAGGAGTCATCATCAAATTATGAGGTACAGAATATAATTTGATATAACCATGCTTACTGCAATTCAAGAAACTTTTGGATCTCCACAGAATCCAAATTTGCTCACTTTGTTTTGAGTCATGTCATAACTTCAAAGTCATAATTTCACTCTAGGTATCTGCTACTCTGACTTTTCTTGGAATACCTGATGGTGTAAAGCATATATCCAGTCCAGGCCTCCCCTGTGTCCCTTGAGAACCACTGCCATTATTTGCTGCCATGTGCAGCACTGGTCTTCTTAACATAGAAGTGCATTATTTGCAATAGTAATTTTTACAATCATTATTTTTCATCTATGAAGAAAATCAATGAATGGACTAAACCCAGAAAAGTCTCACAATTCATGACTAGACTGCATTTTAGAAGAGGTAGTCTCCCTCTCTGGAGATATTCAAAACATGCCTGGACATGACCCTGTGCCACCTGCTCTAGGAGAAGCTGTTTTAGCAGGGGAGTGGACCAGAGATCCCTTCCAACCCCTGCCATTCTGGATTCTGTACCAGTATTTGTCCTCTTGCTCAGCTGTATGCATTCACAACATGCTGAATTTGATATACTACTTTATACTACTACCTATGGTACTCTGGGACACCAGATTATTCACATATCACCTGCCCTGACTAGTAGGACCCCCTTGGAGGCAGCAGGGCCAGAACTCATATTTCTACTGAGAAGGTAGACATCCCAACATCACCTGGATTACACAAGACTCAGTATCTCCTGTTGTACAGGACCTATGACATATAGCTCAGCTGGAACGGCTCTACTTAATATTGGGCAACAGGACACTTAACATAGCAGCCAGGCCATTTGATGAAGAAAAGGCAGCAAAACCACAGAGAGCAGTATTTGTCGCTCTTGCTTTCTTATTGTTAATAAATACAGTTACACAGCAAGTGTCTCAAAACCACTAAAAATAAATAAATAAATAAAATCAACCCTTTAGATTAAGTTGCATGGTGTCAGTATTTTATCAGACTTCCCTCTGCACTGGAAAATTCCTGCCTACAAATTCAGTTTACTAAATAATACAAGAACATTAAAGAAGGTTTAAAAAACCTAATGCAAAAAAAAAAAAAAGAAAAAAGAAAAAGAAAAAAGAAATTTGAGACCACCTTTTGCAGAACTTCTTAAAACTCAGCACATTTGATAGAAGGAATGTGTTCCAGTCAGATCCCACACTGAGCAAAAAAGAAGGTACTTGTGCTCCTTTTTCCAAGTGTTCTTTAACAGAAAAGGCAAACTCATGTACAGCACCAGCCTTACAGAGTAAATGGATTTCTCTTTTCCCATATTTTGTACTTTATTTTAATGCAGTCTTGATATTAGATTACCATCTGCACTACAGACCTTAGACTGGGAACTAATAAAGTTATCCGCCCAATCTCTCCATGTCTGAGTCAGTGACTTTCTTTTTCATTTTAAATAATTATAACAATGTCGCCTGTTTGTTGAGGAAAATAGAGCCTTTCTATATTCATAGATAATTGCTTATACCCAGCACTCAGTGATACATTCTAATTACTTTTCACACCTTGGCTGTGAAGACATCTTGAACTTTTTAGTGTTTTTAACTGCAAGACAACAATGCAGCCAGAGCACTGACGCCCTGACTGCTGAAACTGCACCTAGGATGAAATTTAACAAGTAGTTCTGCTAATGCATTTTGCAGTAAGGAACTTCAGCAAAACTCAAGAAGACCCAAGGCCTCCACCTCAGATCTTGTGCTGCAATACTGAGAAATGCTGCATAGATAGACCATCGAAGAAGTCAATCCAGAAATCAAAAGTAGTCAAAAGTCCATTATTTCAGTTGGCTTCTGTCACATACTTAACTACAACAAATAAAAGATCTGTATTCTGTAACAGCCTCAATGACGTAGTTGTATTGCTCGACCCAGCTTCTTTCAAGCTCGACCCTGTTCTGCACACACTGGGCAACTGTTGCTGTTTGCCTCACTGAGGTCCTTCTGCTTTCCATTATGTTTAATGGACAAATTTTGCAATCCTTTGTCAAAACTGCTATCTGTTTTAGTGGGATGTTATCCCTAGCAGGCAGAGCTGGACAGTGACCAGCACGTTTAGGAAACATGGTGCTGTCTGGGACAACAGTAGCTAGGAAACTCTTTGGATCATCAGTATTTTTTAGGTAAGAGATTTCTTTTCAATCAGCAACACACTGAGCAAGAACACAAGCCAGGAAGATTAAGATGTGAGAATTCAAAAAGAAGTCAACTGTGTCAGCATCTATTTGATAAATGCCACAGATACCTGGCTTGCGCCTAGGAAGGGGTCAAGTTTGAGGCCTGATACCAGACCTGATCTAATAAATACTAAAGTGCAAACTTAGCTTCAGCCATGACTTTCAATGGCATTACAGTCTTGTCTTGTGATTAAAAAATGAGCATTGTTGTAATTGGGGCCCCTTTCCAGAAGTTGAAGCAGGCCTCTTACTAATTGCCTGCGGAAGAGAAGGTCAATTTTAAAAGGAAACCTACTCTTTCCCCCACCCCTTGTAGTCAGACCTATGAGCAGCTGTATTTGATTGTATGGTATGTGGGGCACTGACTTGCTAGAGGTCGGGACCAAGCTGTCATGGAGAAGTACGTATCACTGAGGGTAAGGAAAGGTTCAAAGTGCAAAGTATTAGATTTAGCAACTCTACATGTGAAGGCTCAGTGTTAAAACCTCAATCCTCTTTCACCTTCCCCATGTGATGCTGGCCTGAGATTTGGCCGAGTGTGCACACGTGCTCAGGGAAAGCAGCCACACAGTCATCAATCTATGGAGTGATCAACAAGTAGACAGAAAACTGTTAAAGCCTATACTGGCAGAGGCTTGCCAAAAATGAAGCAAATTGCAAAGACTCTGCTACTGTGCTACTCAGAACTGCAGCAAAACCAGATTACAGCCTAGCTCTGAAAAGGCTCTTTCTGTGCCCATTCAGCTGTGCCCCAAGGGATAAAAGTTGCAGAGCTGTGGCCTATGTGCACAAACGCAGTAACTGTTCAGCATACTATACAGCATGGATTACCTGTTCACAAACTGCCCTTGTCAATATAATTACCAGTTAGAGATTTGTTTCTTGCCTCCTTAAACATATTGGCAAATTAGAAAAAAATATATGTAACAGAAAACCTCTAGGGCCCTTCATATCGTATCAACGTGATCTGTGGCAGCCGTCATGATCTCTGTGATGCCCCATGCAAGTTCTCTGTTTGCGTAACATCAGAAGAACGTCTCCTAACTGCAAGGGACATGATCGCTGGCACATGTGTTGAAGTGGAACCTCTCAGTGCTGTGAGCTTGCAAGGGCAGCCTCAGTCCAGCAGCACTGCATGTTTTTGTCCGATTTCCTTCAACTAGTATAAAGTAAAAGAAATGGTTAGTGTTTGCCCTCCTTAGAATCACTCTCCTGCATTGAAATACAACAAAAAGCAGCTCTGTGACAAGGTACCTTGTGGAATAGATGGTATGACGTATTTCTGGAATTCACTTAATAATGTGGGGTATAAACAGTACCAGTGGGCTTTGAGAAGACAACATATGGCACCAGAACTGTTTCCCTTGGTAAGTAAGAGTGTGTACATAGTGCTAGCATGAAGACATGAGCGTTTCAGACTCCCCTCTGGTTCAGATAATCTATGCCAAATTCAACCTTTGTGTAAATAGGAATGACTCCAAACAAGTTATAAGAGTCACTCTTTATTACTAGTATTAACAGAATTGAATTTGGCTCTCCTTCCATGTGCCATTTGGAATAGTTTATTTTTCACATAAGGTTTGGCAGGGATTTCTCCAAAACAATTTCCCCCCCAAACCTACGCCCCAAAAGCCAGCCTCTTCAAAATCTCTTTGCTTAGTTTGAATAGCTCTTCAGAATACACCCCAATCTGAAACCTTCACTATACAAAGATTAGTGGCCATAAAAAGTTCTTGATTGGTAATTTAATCATACATTCTAATAAAATGTTTTACATACTCTTAATTTTTTAATAACATAGCCATGGTTTTCAAAGCAGCTATACTCTAAATAAGTTATTGTCTTTTTTTTGTTTAAAAAAAATAATAAATCAATGTCTTCTACTAATAGTCTGTGGGCTCAGAAAGTCTGGAATTCACAGCAGTTTCTGCTATATGGTTTCACATAGTACATAAAATTGTCAGCTTCTCCCATTGCGCTAGAAGACAAGAATGTTATTATTCTAGAAGTTGGAATTTTGGTTTCTAACCATGGTCCAACACAAACGTCTGTGCATTTTGGGAACCTAACCTATTTGAAATGCAACATCCTGAACCTGGAATTAATTGATCATGAAAAGTACAAACAGCTCCTTATTCATCCTGAAACAAGTGTAGAACCCTTTGACACATTATAGAAAAATAATGCAGTTCTTAACTCTCCTTCTTTTGTTCTGGTTGATTTTTAGGCTTGGATTCCTGCCAGGCACACAATAAAATACTTGGCCTTTAACACAGTCAGGCATGATTCTTTTTTCATACTCTCAACTGGGAACTGACAAAACTCAGTACATTACAAATTTGCTTCAATCAAAGTGTTCACAGCTAGTATCCAGAGACAGGTTTCTTGTATCTTTAGGTTATTTATCAGCTTGCAAATCTGATCTGCAAATAAGAAAATGGCTTTTAGAACCACTTAACATAAAGTTCGGTACAGCGAAGTTGATGTGGTCACTAACAGGTGAAGAACTATTTGCAACGTGACTGATGTTACACACAATCCTTGAATGTACATTAAAAAAAGATAAAGTTTCAAGGATTTACTGCCACCCTCAAGTAAAGAATTGATGTTTTAAGTAACTGGATTTGTACAGTCTGCAAGACAATCCAAGTAAATCCTCAAATAGATGATTATTTCCTCATTATTTAAATGCCCCTAAATACAGCTGCAGATGCTAACTTCACGGCTTTGTCTTGACAGCTCGTTCTCTATTTTTCATGATCTGCTACTAGTCTGTGACTCTGAAGCCCTGAAAAAGAGTGGCCCATGAAAGAGCCCCATGAAACCCTCCAGCTTCTAGGGGGACTGTCTAAGTTCTCACAGCATATTGCTTACATAGTTCTCTGGAGTTCTGACTGATACTGCAGTATATGATAATACTACATATACATATTATGCTTCTTTCTGTAGACCTGGATTAGGTTTGTATAGGGTATGTTCATGAATGCTTTTACTATCTGATGTCCCTCCCACTAAGACATGAGTATGTATGCACATGCCTAAACTCTGTCTTGTGCTGATACTTCCCAATACACTCTAGCAGTCAGAAAATTGTAGGGTAATCTCACATTACACTGACAACAACAGACAGTATTTATACTTCCCACCAGCCTGTCCTTTGGTTAGCTAGCTCAGGTTTACTTTAAGCCTTGTGATCCAACCCATAGAAATTGGCTTATCATTTATTGTAGTTACAAACCTGAAAGGGGGGTGAGGGGAGGAGTCCAAGAGATGCAAAACTCCACAACAAACCATAGCACAAAAGAACTGGAAAAGAATTTCAAAGGATTTGGCTTTGTAGGACAGACAGTGCTAAATACATGTGTCCGTTTATGGAGACACACTAAACTGAATTATTCAGTTACTTACCAAAAGAAAAGACTGTAGGGAAGGGAGAGCAGAATGAAGGTGCAAGAGAACAAAAAATTAATCCAGCAACAGATGAGAAGAACAGAGGAGAATTGGAAAAAGGATGCGAAGGGGATGAATGGATGATGAGAGAATAGCAGGCTTATTTAAAATGAATTTTTGACCTTATTTTTAAAACATTTATGGATCCCAATTGCCTGTCATGAGATCATTTTCCCTTACAATGCTAGCTTTTCAGCTGGCTCTTCACTTTAACTTGATTTATCCCACTTTAAAAAAAGTAGATTGTTAGAAATACCCCTTTTATTAGAAATTCTGTCCCATTACAGTGTCAGCTAAAGGCCACTTGTCAATGTCAGCTTTATCAGATAGAAATTTGCCTCATGAGTTCTCAGATACTCTTTTGGAGGACAAGACCCAGGGCCCATTTCTGAGGCTGTTGATTTGCGACGGGATACTGTCTTCTCAAATTATCCTCTGTTATTTCCCAACTTATCTGCATGTTTCATGAGATGGTGGGAAGTGATTACAGCAGCTGCTGTACATTAGAAAGACATCTTATAGGAAAGCTGGCTTAGGTAAAATAGCTGACTGACGAAAGCCTAGAAAGAACTAATTGAGTATTAAAAACACATAGGGAGACCCAGCATCTCTTTTCCAGCTGCAGCTTCCCTGGTGCCACAACCTCCTGTGAGAAGAAAGAAAACTTATTCCAGAAGGTTTTCCTCCTCCCCAGTTCTCTGTCGACCCCTTAAAGAAAGACCTGACATCCTGAAGATTAGAGTAAGTTTTTATTTATTTACAGCTATGCAATTAATCATCAGCATGTCTCTTCACTGATGAGTAAAGGTAGAAAAAAATCAGCTGTTGTTCGATCTGTGTTACTACTGTAATGCTGAGGCTCAGCAGCCCGAAGTGTGAAAGACTACATTGCTTATGTCTGGAGGACTCTTCTAGCAAGATGCTTTGAGACATTTGCTTTCTTTTTAATATTTTCATTCTATTTTTGTTTCTTCTTTTCTGTCTGAAAGGATTGGTGTAACATATGCATTTTAAGGGTAAGACTACATGTCAGAGTAGAAATTTCAGCCAGGAGTTGAAAAAGAGGAAGCTGGGGCTGCAATATTTTCCAGATTGAAAGACACACTAGGAAAGCAAGGCTGGATGGCAATGGACAAGAGTGTTGCAGTGAAGAGACCAGAAGTCTTTGAAATTTGTAAACCACTTCAACACGAGGAACTGTTGCAGCAAGTTGCAAACTTCAGAGTATTAAAGCCCTCAGGGTAAACTCACATTTTTAAGCTGACTGCCATTCCTCACAATAAAAACATTAAAAAATATTCTGCATTGTGAGGATAAAAAGAAACAATCCTGGTGCCACTATTATTAATCGGTTCAAGATTGAGATACTTAAAACTCCCTTTCAGGTGCTCTGATTAAGGACAACTTACCTCACAGGAAAAGCTAAGCTTTGGAAATCAGTAATCTCTGGGCATTATACCTAACAGGAAAGGCTTAAAAAGGATTACCTAGAAGAAACCTTTGTGAATCTTAGAAAACTACACTGGACCACAAATCTCAACCTCCTGTGAGGATTAATAAAGCTTTATCAGTTTCAGATAAGAAGTAGAAATCCTCAGGGTGCTGAAGAGGTACTACTGGCCCTGTCTGGGGCCTCTGTCAGGACACCGAACACACCATATTATTTCAATAGAAAGACACATTTGATGTATACTCATTTTAGTTTACAAAAGCTATTCAGAAGAATGGCAGGTACATAGATTCCCAAATTTGGGTCACAAAATTTAAGGCAGCAGATTAAAGCTCTAAGGAAAGAATTATTTTGCTGAAGGTAACACTTTTGGTAACTGAATCAGAATAATATATACAACATTTTTTGAGTTAATGAAAAAATATATATGATAATTTATGTTAAAACATCTCTTTTACCTCTATCTCTCTGTGATTGCAAAAAAGTCTAGTCTTGCATAGAATTTTTTTGGACTACAACCCCAATCATTGAAGATTTCACTTCAGCATTCACACTGATAGTTTGGAGCACATTAAAATCAACAATGTTAGTTCAAACTTCAGGTGTATTTAGATTCTTCAGATTTTAACATAATTCCATCTCTTTTTAAACTAAAATTTCAAATTTAGCATAAATTGCATCTTATCAAAGTTACATTTCTGAATGCTGGTTGATTATAATTACTTCTAAAGAGACAGAGTCCCAACTCTGAAACCTGCTCAGGTGGAGCTCAAGTGCCACGGTTGTGATCCCACAGACTACAGCTGTTGCATTTACTTAATGAATTCAAAAATCCATCAATCCTGATTTAATCTCTAGTTCTACCATAGGTTACTCTTCAGTGATCAGGTAGATAATACGTATCTTTGTAGTGTGATTCCAGGATGCAAAAGAGGGAATACAGCATATCTGTAATAGTTCTATAGTGTTGGTAGAATATTTCAAGATCTTTTGATAGGAGAGGAGCAAATTATTCCATTATTCACTTTCTAAAAGTTACTGAAGATGTATCATGTCCAGATTGCTACTGTCCAGTCTGCAGAAGGAATGGTAGAAGCAGACATGCCTTTATTTCCTCCCTCTCGCTTTGCAGCTAAGCACAGTGAGACTCTGCTCTTCTAATGCTCTTGTTAACCCTGGATATCACTGGATGAACTGCTAGAGTACCATATATCCTGCTGAAAAGCCTTGATGCTACTGCATGAGACAAAGTTTGGCAATGGCTGCATATCTTGGGTCTAAAGAGAGGAAACCTGGGCGTAAATCAAACAATGAACAGATAAGTTACTTTTCATAGAATCCTTAAGGTTGGAAGAGACCTTCAAGATCATCCAGTCCAACTGCCTACCTACATCACTACTAAACCGTATCACCCAGTGCCACATCCAGATACCTCTTGAACACCTCCAGGGATGGTGACTCCACCACCTCCCTGGGCAACCTATTCCAACACTTAATCACCCTTAAAGTGAAAAAAATTTTCCTAATGTCCAATCTGAATCTTCCCTGATGCAATTTAAAGACATTTCTTCCTGTCCTTTCACTATGGGCATAGCCGAAGAGACCAACCCCCACCTCACTACAACCTCCTTTCAGGCAGTTGTAGAGAGCGATGAGGTCCTCCCTGAGCCTCCTCTTCCCCAGACTGAACAACCCCAGCTCCCTCAGCCGTTTCCCATAAGACATTTTCCAGTTCCTTCACCAGCTTTGTTGCCCTTCTCTGGACACGCTCCAGCACCTCAATGTCTTTTTTAAAGAGAGGGGCCCAAAACTGAACAGAGCACTCGAGGTGCAGCCTCACCAGTGCCGAGTACAGCGGGACAATCACTGCCCTGTTCCTGCTGACCACACTATTCTTGATGCAGGCCAAGATGCCACTGGACTTCTTGGCCACCTGGGCACACTGCTGGCTTATATCCAACCAGATGTCGACCAGCAACCCCAAGTCCCTTTCTGCTGAGCTGCTTTCCAGACACTTTTCCCTGAGCCTGTATCGGTGCCTGGGGTTGTTGTGGCTCAAGTGCAGGACCCGGAACTTGGCCTTATTGAATCTCATCCCGTTGGCCTCTGCCCATCGATCCATCCTGTCCAGATCTCTCTGCAAAGCCTTCCTACCCTCCAGATCAACACTTCCACCTAACTAAGTGTCATTTGCAAACTTACTGAGGGTACACTTGATCCCCTCATCTAGGTCATCAGTAAAGACATTAAACAGAACTGGCCCCAACACCAAGCCCTGGGAAGTTTAGCCAAGTTTTCATGTTATTAATGTTTTCTTTGGTGGGCTGGCCTTAAGGATTTCTCCATTTCTAAAAACCACCTAAATTCATGTTAAGCTGATACAGGATTTTTGGAAAACACAAACAAATGACATCTTCTGCTAACCCTGAATGCTGCAAAAGCACTTTGCATCACATTGTGGACCTACCCAATGCTGGTCGTAATCAGACAGCTGTGTTCTTCCTTCGTTGCCCTCATAGAAAGGTAAGCCTTCTCGCCTGGCCTGATGGTACTCCTTCCGTAACTTCTGGATACGATCAGCATTCACACCACCTGCACAGCCACTGAGAAAAATTAAAAATGCTAAATAAAACTCATATGTACACACAGATCTAACACTTACCAGGTACCCACATGAGCATACACACAGAACTGCCATACCTGAGACAAATGGTTTAGGATTCTTCTGACTTGCATAGTACCCACTGGTCCATATCACCCTTATTTTTGCTTTCTTGTATTAATAAAGCTGCTACTTGTGAACTTGATCCCCATTTTTAAAAAATGCTGTCCCTGTCCAAAGAACTTTACAATTCCAGCACAAGACAAGAGACAACAGATGGATGCAGACAGATGGGGGAGCACAAGGAAACTTTTAACATTCCTATGAACAGCTATAAATGGCTATCATATTTTAATAATAATGATGATGATGATGATAGCTGCCAGAAAATGTTTCCTTTTGCTCCCACGCTAAATGTGGAATTTCCCTAAAATTACATTTGTTCAAGGTAAAGAATAGACTATATTCACAGAGAAGCACAGATAGAAGTTTTATCTCATAAAAAAACAATCTCCCTCTCAATTATACAAAGAACTAAAACATCAGCCATGAAAATACAGAGAAGGCAAGAGATGGGAAAGCACTCTATTGCATCTTGACACTATTTTTTTAAAATGGTAATTAAACAGTAATCCATTTAGTAATCCACAAAGACTCACTTGTATGCTGAACTGCATACACTGCAAATTGCCGTGGTAAAGCTAGTGGAGTTGCTTAGTTTGTCAAGTTAAATACATGCCTGTCTTTGCAGATTTTGACCCTGGTGAGACTTCCAAAACCTTACCGCTGGACTTGTACAACTGTGGAAGCTCAAGCATACCTGGAAGGATTTAAAAAAAATATAATCCTGAAAATGCCTAAGAATTAAAAAAAAAATGCAGCTACATTGAAAATGAATAAATTAAAAGTTTCCCACAGCTATTTCCAGCCCTGCTTTAGTCAGCACTGGGATGAATACTGACTGTATAGCTCAGTAGCATCTACTGGCATTCACAGGGAATTGTCATAGAATTTATTTGAGGCTCTCCTAAACTCAGACCATTGTTATTGGAGCACATCATCATATATTCTCTTAATCTGCAATCTTAACTCTGCCTCACCAACAATGGGCTACAGAGATACAGATTTATTCACATGAGCACAGACTCTGTGGAGCATCTTGTCACACTGCACTCCACTATGAGTATGTCAGAATGTAGGGAAGCCTTTCATAGGATTTGCATAGCAAACTGAATTTGGAAAGCACATACAAAAGATCGGACATAACTCTATCAACTCAATAATAAGTAGTTCCTAGTATCTACGAGCAATCTAGATTGGTTGGAAATTAATTACCAATGAAGGGAAACTGCACATTGGGTGCAAATGCAACTGAATTTGCAGCCACGATTGGAAATGTTTACTTGCATCACCGGTATGTTTCTGTGAAAAATCGATCAGTTCAATTACTTGCCTTCCCTGGATCCTAAGTTATCCAGACCCTCTACGAAGTCCCAGAGGTTTCAAGCTTTTCTGTCTGACTTATCAAGCTCTTCCAGAGCACACAAATTTTTACTCGTGATCTGCCAAGACAGCACAGAAAGCTTGCACAAACTCTGTGGACTATTGAGGAAGAAAAGAAAAGTACATTCCCTTTTCCCCTTGACTCCTTCCACAGATAAATGTCTCTGTTACTTGCATGATTTCTTGTCAAATAGTGGAGAACCATTTCCAGTTTGCAAAACACTGGAATTGAGGACTAGATAATGGAGACTATCAGTTAGAACAGTGAAGCTTGGCCCACTGCTCCTGAGCAATACAATACCTGTGAAATTCCCTGACTTTATTTGTGAATACAAGATAAAGTGTTTAATTACGGCTGCTAACATACAGATAAAGCCCAAAGTGTTGTCCCTGTTGCTTTGCCAACATCATTATCCCAAGCAGTACAAGCTAAGAGAGGGAAAAGCTGAAATACAGGAAACTGGTCTAGTTTGATTCCAGCCAATTTGGCTCCCTGCAAACTGTATTAGCACCTGCCACCAGTGGCCTAATGGGCACATACCCACTTTCTACCTCCAGGTATGCTGGCCGAAGAGGTAATCTGAAAATACCATACAGGAGGTTTTTTCCCTTTTAGAATGAAATCTGAGATAAACATTGTAAGAGGCAGTAACAGCAGTGGAAGTAGATGCTGCAGAGATCAATCTGATTGTATATATATATTAAAAGACTGGGCCTGACAGTTTTTTCTGTGGCAAACCTTTGCCACACTGTATTAAAGTACAAACCCTAACCATGAGAATGAGGAGGAACATTTGAATGAAAGATAGCAGCACATGGGAAGTTATCCATCTGGATTAGTGTGAAAACACAAGCATAATCTCTGTGGAAACAAGCAGCTCCGTGAAGTCTGATTTCCTGTGCTTCTCTCCTGTGGGTTCTCTGGTGTCCGACAATGGGACTGAGTTCACACTGCAGCATTTCTCCCCAGCAAGGGCATTTGTCTGGGCTTCTCTAGCAGGCTGCTTATTTTCATGAAACTCAGTGATCCAGTATCTTTTGAACATCAAATCACCTGTCAAGCCTGGTCAAAAATGGCCAGCAGGTGCAGAATTTGTTAGAAAGGTGGGGGGAACAGGTTGGAAGAGTACATAAGCTTCATTTTTTTCAGGAAACAGTCGAAGCTCCACAGCCCTGCTTTTTTTTTTTTTTTTTCTTTTCCCTCCATCACTGTTTATAGGCACAAATGCAAAAGACATTGGCTTTTGAAAGAGCTGCATATCTAGTTTACCATGAAAGTTTTACCCACTCCTGAGTAATGTGAGATGAATATGATGCCCTGTGCAATGCTTGAGAAACAGTTCTGAATTTAAAGTTGGCTCCTGACAATTATGTGAATATATGAACCACATTCAGACTCACCAGATGAATTCAATCAGCACTGTGCAAATATCGCATACATAATCTATTAGTTTACCCCAAAGAAACTGAAGCATTGAATTCAAACAGAATGAAGTCATCAGTAATAAAAAAAATAAACTGATAAGGCAATATTAAAAAAAAAACCCTCAATTTTCCAAGACTTGCAGAGAAGATCATACATAGACTGTAAACTATTCTCCCATCTGCCTATAAATACATAATTAAAAAATATTGGTTTGATCAGATAGCAGTTCTCAGACAGGGAAACAGCAGATGAATACCAGTTCAAATGTTTCGTATGCAGGACTATTTATACTGAAAATAAACCCGAACTTACAGGAGAAATATAAAAACAATATTCCAATCAAAGTCAATTTATATTAAGAAGCCTTTTGAAACTTTTCACCAAGCCTAGTAAGTACAGCAGATAGATTTCTTTTACAGTAGCTTTACATTTAATGTAGTGCTCCCTCCTCGAGGAGATATAAATATTACAGTCCTCATCACATCTACAATTTTGTGTGGAACTCACTTCCCTGACGTGGCTCCCTGTGCTACATGTTCTTCAGAGAAGTGTGCAACCCCGCATTAGCCATTCCTCTCCACCACCACATGTTCCCAGGTGCTAACATTTAATCTACCTATGGACTTCTCCATTGTCACAACAAGACTGTAAGAGAACATTTCACTTTGCATTTTATGACTGATTTCAGAACGATTTCCTAAAATTGTGCTACATGTAAGGACACTGATTCAGAAGCAGTTGATACTGGGATAGAACCTGAACCTTTTGGGGGAAGTTCTACATAACATATAGATAGAGCGCAAATCTCTGAGAAAGTTTACAAAGAGTTTAGCAAAGATGCAGGTGCTGGTTTCAAACAACAGTAACAAAGCCTGTCCAAAATCCCATGCCATAATCTTAAGAGAAATTCAACAGTTCTTTGAATAAGCTGCACACACTGCAGTGATTTTTTGGGGAAATAGAAAAAAAAAATAATCTTATATGAATGCTCAAAAGAGGAAAAAACCTATTCCTGTCACCCATTCTGTAGCTTTGCTAGATACAATCCTTACAAACCAAAGCTTTCTTCTGGACTAGGAGAAAGAAAAAACCAAAACTCTGTATGGTCATTCTAACCCATGCTCCTGGGGCTCTACTACCAAATGGATAAACACAGTATCTTCTGCCCTGTGCCTGAATCTGTTAGAGGCACTATACAGGTTCCACCTTGCCCACTGCAACCGTAAAGGGACCTGCTATGAAAGAACTACTCATCCGATACAGCTGGAATGGGCATCCTGAAACAAAAAGGACAGCGTAATTTGGCACAGTCTTAGCTTCAAGCTGTCTCTAGCATTACGTTAAATATTACTGTGAAATTTCATCCCATCATCTCTGAAGAGACAGATGAACAAGCACCACAGCAATAAGATTATATATGTAATATGACAGACAAGTTATTTTTTTTTGAAGAATCAAAACATCATAATCAGTATTTAATACATACAGCTCAGGTTTTGCACAATAAAATCTGTTCTCTGTTCTTCCTCTGAGTTGCTGATCTGGATTTCAATTATTCAGGTTAAAAATGTCATTTTTAAAATTAGTGACTTCTTACTGCAGCTCTCTAGATAATACAAAATTAAAAACAAGTGCTGCACCTACAGAGTAAGATGAATCACTTAAAGTTGTATATAAACATACATTTAAAGAGGCAATAAACATTTTGTTTCCAGTGGTTTTCCTAAACATATTAATATTGCACAGGGCATTTTTTGCCAGCCACTTCTTTCAAATGCTGATTTCATCCAGCTGACTGTCAGCCTCTGAACAAACAACTGCTGCTTCCAAGTTAAAAAAATAAAAATAAAAATAATTCTTTTAGTGAATTTTTCATTAACAAACAAATCCAAGGCAAAACGTGATTCACAGACTCAAGAGAATGGACAATCTTCCATTCACAATCTGATATAAACCAAGGCTAATTTTATATACTGAACATAGTAGTCTTCAAAGATAAAAAGTATATGGGAATCTAACGGAGCAAGTAAGAGTATCTTTCACTTAGGATAACACTTTCATTTTGAAGTTATAACAAATAAATATTTGAATACATTACTCTTTCAGTTCCAGCCCTTGTCTTTCTACCCTGAAGTATTACATTGCTTATGAAGATATTTCTGCAACCTCAATAGTAAGAGGGAATAAAAAGAATAGTGGGAAGTGATAAAAAGAAAATCAATGATAAGAACATAATTCTAGAATATTTCAGCTTTCATCTTTGTCAAACACCAAGAGAAAGACAGTTTAGGAAAAATGAACATATGTTGTTTTCATATGCACTTGAGCAAATGAATGATATTGCAACGAAAGACTTGTCAGAAATACCTTGTTGACACCACTGATATTGCCTTGCAGGCTCAGGAATCAATTCTGATATTCAGACACGGTAACCCTGAGTTTTGGCTATCCACACAAACTGTGCTGAGGACCCAACTTAAGAATGATGTTTTTCTAGCTACTGGAACCATGCAAATGGTTTTATTGGTCTTCATAACACTTGCTTTCTTCCTCTGGGCAGAAATACACCCAATGTATAAACAATTACCATCTTTATCAATGGAGAGGGGCCCCAGTAGGACACTTGCTTTGGAAACCTGTGCAAAGCGACCAGGAGGAAGACTTTGAGCCCAGTTCCATTTAGACAGGACTATCTTGAGAGGGTCTATATAGATGAGCTGACATGAGAAGCATTAGATGGATATGTTTTTCTCTATCCATATGTACATAAATATATATAAAGTCAAGAATCATAAATAAGCTGCAGGAAAACAACCTACACTGAAGAAGCTATTTATGCTTATTTGAGTTTATTTGAACTTGTATACTTAAAGTCCCTGGGCCTTAATCTTCTTTATAATATTTTTTAAAAGTTGCTACTGTGCTTCAGTAGAACATACGCTGTCACCTTTCAATTTTTTAGGTTAACATAAAAGCAGTACAACCACTTCTGTCCAAAAGGTCGAAGACTCCTAGGGCAGCACGTGACTACCATTTGTCTGGATGTAAATTGAGTCCTGTTGACCCTGTAACATCACTACTGACCTCTTGACATTAGGAGCTTAGTGGAAAGAAAGAAGACGATATTCTTTGGTTCCTACAGACTCATTAGGTATGAAGAAGGAAAGAGAACCTTGCATGATATGAATTAGCAGTGTCATTAACCTTTTCTTTCCCCAAATAGCTCATAATATGTTTACAGAAGCCTGAAAAGAACTATTTGAAGATTGAGACCAACAGATTTATATCACTTTCAGTTTTCCAAACTGTTTATAAAATACCTCTCAGTGGCTTGACATAAAGCATTCTTTCATGTTTCCCTCCTTTCACATGACATATAACACCTTTTCCTGTTTGTTATGGCAGATGGCCTAGACATTCAGATGAACATCAATCCAAGCCACTTCTCATCTCCATTACTCTCATTATAACTTACTACAGCTGGCCAGAAATAATGGGATGTATAGCCTAATTTGTTGCTTTACAGAAACAAAACCGGCACGCTGAAGTTTAACTTCACCATAACAGCAGATATGGTATGTGCTACTCTAACAGAAACAGGTTATTTGCAATCAAGGAGGAAGGAAAGAAAAAAAGGGGACATTTTCTTGTTTGTAGCCAGCTTGTCATCTCTACTTCAAACAAAAGATTTTTTTTTTCCTTTTTTCTGCTCAATACATTGTGCCTCATCAAGGAAGGCAAACACCAGATTTTAACTAATAACAGAAATAAGATGCCTTACAGTTCAGGCTGGTTAATGGCAATGTCTGTTTCTGGCATGTGACCAGTTTACTGCTGTCTTGTTGATCCAAGATGTGCACATGTCTCTGAAGGGCTAGGAAAGCAGGGAGATTAGGGACTCGGCTGCTGACAACAACCAAACTCCCTATAAACAATACACAATGAAAATAATGAAAAACAGATTTTCCTGGTATTTTCAGTAGCCTCTAGACAATGCAACAGTTTCTGGTTTCTTCACTAAAGATGATATCAATTATGCCTTTTATCCATCATGCAGAAGTCACGTGTGAGGCATAATTGAGGGTCTTCTCTCCAAGGTAATTTCTTCTGGATTTACACGGCAAAGTACTTAAATTGCCTTTTTTGGCACTTTGTATTACAACACAGCTTGGGAGGGGGTATTTTACTTTACTGATGTAAAGCAGCTGGCATATTTACAATAGATAGGTCAAATCAACACAGAGCAGATTTTCAGCCCTTCAAATTCCATTTACAGCAGCTTTAACAATTCAACAAAGCAAACGCTGAATGCTAAACTCTTGTGTAGAAATGTAGCTCTATTTCTTAATGGCTATCACACCTGCCTGCACCTGGCAGCTAGGTTTTTTCACTTGCAGACTATTGCTTTTTGCACTACAGTTTATTAAACTTATCACTAAAGCTGGGATAATAAGTACTTTACAGACTTCCAATGAATTCGCCATTCAAGAGTCCCTTAGGAATTCCCTTTAGCCCACACAAAGCAAAGGCAGGAGGGAGAGAAGGTGGCAATTCAGTGCAGTCTTAATTTCTGCACTGCCTTGTGAGGGAAGAACCAAGGATCTAAGAATTCGCTCACAGTAGATGCTGCTGACCATGTTCTAAAACATATTTTGTTGAAAACTACAAAGCCTGGAGTAACTATCCATTTTCTCCCAGAAATTACCTCTCCAAGTTTCACACTAGAGACTCTATTCTGCTCTTCATTTCACACGTGCAAATCTCTGCCATTAGATTAGTGGCAGCAACTAATCCTCTGTGTAGTTTGTTTTTATAATACCTGGCCTACATAGAAATGAGGTAGAAATCTCAACCTCAACTAGGAAAAAAAGGTCTCTGTGTGTGTAATCCTGTTACAGATATAGTTTACGTTTGTTTTGTAAGAAGTGAATTAATTTATGCCATGTGCAAAGCATCAGCGAAAAGCATAGATCTCATAGCCAAAATGCATCTTTACTGTAAAGTTGGCTTTTCTGGGTGTTTTTAATGAATGGTCAATACAAGGATAACATTAATCCAGCATTAGGACTTTTACGGGAAAAAATACAAATGTAATTTATCTTTTTTAACTGTCAGCTGCATTTCTAAAGCTTTAAAGTCTGTAGCTTCCAGCGGCCTTTTGTTTTTCTGCCATGGCAGGAATATCTTGGACAGCTGTAAGAGCTTTGTAAGCTATCTTTCTCAAAATCCATTAGCTAATTCAAGGAACCTAATTAGAGCTGCCATTTTGATGGAGCATATTGAATGCTCTGTATAAACTAGTAACACCATCAATGTTTATTAAAAATTGCAAGAACCAAAGCTCTCAGTTCCATATAAATATTAATGGCCAGATACACAATAGTTATTGGAACACAGACATCGTTATGTCCACGGAAACACACACAGGTATACTTACAACCCAGTGTGATGCATTTATTCACAAAGGCTGAAGTATGGAAGCAAAACCTAAGAACAATTTTACAAAAACTGTTGAAAATTGACCAGCTTCCATTTACACTATCCTTATGTGCATTAAAAGAAGCAAAGCACATTAAAGATGATTTGTTTCTTGTGTTTTTCCTGAGTAGTGTGCTGACAATTTGGAGAGTATTTTGAGCTTACCTCAAGAATGCACTCCAGCTGGAACCGTTTTATAGCTCCTCTTAAACCAGCCACTCCAATCACCGTACTTTGTAGACATTTACACATATTCCAGCACTACACTGTTTAAGGGCATCCAAAGATTCAAAGGGAATTTGCACTGTAGAGCTAAAACTTGAATTTTGCTGTAGACAGCAACAAATTTGGTGAAAGCAGCCAGACATCTGGAGCAGTGCTCTCCTACATTCTGCTGCGTAGACGCCCAACTATAATGAAAAAGCAACTTGTAGACAATGATACAACACATGAAATACTGACCATTCTTAAGAATATATCAGAGACCTAATTAACTTAGGCTGTATAAGCATATGCCTTTGGTTGCAGAAATAAAAAAGTTTTCTGGCTACTTCACAGCTTCATTTTTAACTTGATACTTCATAAATGGAACTGCAAAAAACCTCATATGTTACCATTTCAATCTGACGTACACTTTCATACGCATCTAACAGTGCCTGGATTCTATTTATATGTACAACTAAATATACGTGCACAGAAAAATCATCAGATTTGCTACAGAAAGACAGCAGATGTTCTTATTAAGCCACTGGCACATGCAAGGTGAAGCATGTAAGCCTTATAAGGAAAGCATTTGAACATTCCAACTACAAGCTAAAGAAAAGCAAAAACAACAAATGAAATTATTTCTAATGTATTTTACTAGCTGTGAGTGCAATGCACAGCAAAATGAAAGCACCGTTGAGCATGCTCAAATAATTCTTACAATACATGGGGCTTCTCCCAGAGGGGAGTATAATCCATACGTACTATTTGGAACATCCTAACTCAAATATAATGATTCAAAGTTCACTTCTGAATATATATATACTAAAATGACACATGAAGCATTTAACAGATGTGCAAGAGAAACAGGCTTAATTATATTTTCTACACTGTAGTAGTGCAAGGGGCTAAAAATTTTATGACAATCTTACCATAGGGACAACCCTGAAGGCAAATTCATTTTAGTTCTCTGACAGGGCAGTATTTCCAAACTACAGCTGAGATCTGGAGCAGTTTCACAGGAACACACTCAAAAGTCAAAACATCAGTTACCACTAGCTTCTCTCAGGAATTATATATGGCAAATTTAGCTTGTGGTTATTGCTCAACAAGAAACCCTGCCAGATGCTGAAGTGGTTGATGGATTTTGCAAAGTTCTGCTGCCTTCAAGGCCACCCTGCCTACCGTCCCAGCAGCCTCCCTCCTCGGGCACCTCTCCCCCGTGCAGCTGGGCTCCTCAGAGCCAGTTGTTTTGTTTGCATTCGCAGACTGTGGAGAGCACATTCCTTCAACTAGCTTTCATCACACGCTCCACATCAACAGAATTAAACACTTTATAAGCCGAACTGCATTTCAGAAAAATATTTCTGAACTTGGGGGCCTAAAGTTAGCAGTGTAACTTTATTGCTTTTCATTATGGAGGCAATAGGAGCTCCTGGATTTCCAGACAAGCCCAGCTTCTCTAGCTCCTTCTTCTTATGGCTGCAGCTCCACTGTGCCTCTGAAATTACTCCCACTTTTCCACTTAGAGAAGTCAGGGCTGATTTTCAGGTGTGTAAGACTGAAGTTAAGCACTAGTCCTTTTCAGTAATTGTTTTGAAAATGTTAAATTAAAATGGAAAAACGAAATAATGGAATCTTCAAATTATATGCAATAATTTCTATATTTAACCTGGAAGAGGAAGAGCAAGCCTGCAATCTCTGCATTTGGATGGGAAGTCCCAGAAATGCTAAAGCAAATGTTCTGGTTCAGGTCCATCTCTATGTCTACAGAATGACTCTCATATGGTTTCAAATGCTGTGTTTAAAGACACACCTTACAAATCCTTTCACATCTGTTTTGGTCTTGCTCCCTTCATCCCATGTTCTCATCCTGATGTTTGGAAGTCTTTCCCTTTATACCTTTCACCCAAGGATGCCAATTTCCTTCACCCATTTATTGGTTTCCCATAAAAGCACATCCCTGTCCTACAGGCTGCTCTAGTACAGAAACATCTCCCCTGATGTGCCTAGGTCAGCATCTCTCCTTTCCAGCACTCCTTGAAACCCATCTCCCAGAAGCATTTCATAAAGCAGCCTGGAGTAATAATGAGGCTGTAGGCAGGATACCCAACAGTATTTCTACCTTTCTGCACTGGTTCAAATGATGCTCATGTCTAACACACTAACAGAGCATTAAACTCACAATACCAGTAAACTTCGCTCTACTCTTGAAGTACCCACCTATTGCTCCCAACTCTGACCTGAGACCAGGGTACCTCTGGCTGCTCTAGTAGTCCTGCCTCTTCTCCATTCTTATTCCTCTCCTGCCTGTCCATGGCAATTCTTAAGCTTTTGCATTCAAATCAGCCCAACCTTTTCCTCCCTGGCGGGTGAGGCATAAGGGCAAAGTGACATTGATCATGTCCCATTCACCTAATCCTGCACCGGGAACCTCTCTGGTTCCTGCAGCCAGGAGAACCTACTACTGGAAAAGCATGTCAAGGCTCTGGCAGCTCTGGATGAGTGCTTTCGGTGAAGTCAGCAGCCAAGTTTCTATCATGTGTGTGAGAAGTACTCTGTATCTTGTAACTTAGTCAAATTGTTAGTGTTCAAGGGGTGGCAAAAGGCACAGTTTGGTACAAGACTAGGCTGTGTTCCTTTCCTAAATATAAAGCCCCCGTTCCAGCGTATGGAGAGACTGCAGCTTCTTATTCAAAGAATCATATGCTTCTTATTTTTAATTTTTACACAGACAAAACAACCCCTTGTCTTCTCCATCCAGGCCCCCCAAAAACAACTGTCATCATGTTTCTTAAAAGTTCAGCTTCAGCACAGCTCCTACATAGGCATTTTCAATCCAAATGGTTGAAGGCTGGTTATTAACAAGTGGAAATACAGTTTTCCAATGGAAGTCAGGCCAGCAACTCCCCTCACACAACTGAAGCACTCCAAGCTCATATGGCTGTCCCCCTCCCTGCCCTATAAGACTACGTGCTCCCTGCTCCAGTGGCTGGCTGTGTGTTCCTGAAGGCAACATAAAGCTGGTTTGCTCCTGGTATCTGTGGAATGAGCGCTCCTTAACAACAACAACACCTCTGAGGTAGACCCTAGTAAGATCATAGTACTCCTGCATGTGTTCCAGATTAAGCTGTAGTCAGCTTAATGAGAGACTTAATTGATGAGTGCTACTTCCTTCACTTGTCCATTAAGATAAGTAGAGCACATGGACATTTCAACCCATCAAGGATGAGAAAATGCATTAATTTTGGTTTTCTTAGAGCTGTTAATAAATCTGACACTGTCTGGCAGTTTTCTTCATTTCCTACCATTTGACAGATACTGTGATCGCAAGTTACAGAAGATGTTTTTCCTCTGAAATTATCACTCTGGTAATACAAGCCAGAAGGAAACTTTATCAAGATATCGAAAAGCTGGGTATCATTTTTATTTTTAACTTTATGTGGCTGGTTTGTGAATATCTCAATGTGATAAAAAAATAAATTCCATCTAGTACTATTAAAAATACATATACACACACATCACAAATTACTGTATTACAGCAAATAATCCCACTGTGTGTTTATTAGTAAAAGTCAGTATTCCTCTCATACAATCAGCCTGGCTCTACTTAGACCCCCTTACTGTAAGAAAACCTGCAACTGTTTTCCTCTTCTTTCTCTCTCTCAAATTGACATTTGTATGGAATCAAGAAAAATCTTCCTTAATAATTTTTCATTACTAATGGCTTTTTTTGGTATGTGTATTTGGGAGGAGGGAAGGCAAAGGGCAAGAAAAAGCAGCTTTAAGTGCTCTGCAAATGATCCTCCTGAATCTGGGCCTCATAAATCCTATCAAATGTTATATTTCACCAATAGGCTGGAAAAGCTTTTTTTCTCTGCAATGATGAAGCCTGGCTTTAAAATTTATGGTTTCATTTTAGAAATGGACTATAAAAAGAGTCTGACTTTGCTGTCTATCAACTGTAGCTGGTATTAGCAAGTTAGGTGTGGAGTTTTAAAGCGTTATATGTATTTTTAATTTATTGTACATGTACATACACACATATAGATATATGAGGACATGTATATCATTGTGGGTTTGTACATGCATAAGTACACAGCTGGCTTTTTTTTGGTTTATTTTGTTTTAAAAAACCATTTTCTTTCAATGTAAGAGGATCTGAGATATTCAGCAGATCAGATTGCAAAGTGATAAAAGTGTCCAGATCAGAGTTGGCTCAAAGATCTGCAACAACACAAGCAAATTGCATTTTGCTGCCCAAATGATTGAGATAAGTAGTTTATTTTGTTCTCATTTGTGGTGTGGTAAAAAGCTACTCAGCAACGGCAGAGCAAGTTTCAGGGGGAGGCAGGGAATATTTCCAGGCTGTGGGGGAAAAAAAGAGGAGGGCAAAAAAGGATCAAGAAGTTACAGATGGGTGAAGACAATTTGCAAAGGACTGACAGACTGGGGAAGAGGGGGTACAGAGCTTCTACACCTCTCATGCATAGAGTGGGAGGGAGGGAGCCTCTCCTGCTTCTGTGCAACTCTCTGCCTCTACTCCCTCCCACAAGCCGTGGAAACAAAACAATTCTGCTCCCCCAGAGAGCCACTCCTACTTGCTCTCCTGCACTCGTGGGGAAGGAGGGCACCTAGAATATGGCTCCTATTCCTCTTGCTGCCACCACTAGCGGGAACCAGGTGGGTGCCACAGCTGGACCCTATAAACCCAAAAGCTTCCTTTGGCAGTCACAGCAGCAGCTTCCTCTGATGGAGGAGGAGACAGTCTGTGCATGCTGCCAAAACACCCGCTCCTCCTCTCATCCCTCACCACCAGAGCTGGAGATCTGCAGCCAGTGACTACTGCTTAGTTCCCCCTATGTTTAAAAGCAGCTTTAAAGGTAACACATCTAATAGAAGTGATGCCTGAAAAAGCAAACCACATTTAAAATAAAAAGCAGATAAGTAAAGTCACACAGGTACAGCTGGAGAAAATGAAGCTCCGCTCTGGATGTAGGGGAGCCCATCTCTGTCCATCTGTCACAGGAGAACCTAGTTTCCTAACTCAGACAATTAATGATGGATTACGTGAAAACAGCAAATCAGATCATGCTGCTGAGGCATTGTATGAATTAAGCAGAAGAGCAGTTAATCTAAATCTCACGTGGGTTGGTTATTATTGCATGTTGCCATTGTTGCTGCTGAGTCTGGCTGCAACACTGGTTTTGGTGGCAACACACACTAAAACCTGAAAGTCCTGTTCCCCATTACAAAACAAGGAGAAATCTCACCCTGGGGAACATGGTCAAAGCTGACAAGTGAGTACTACAGAAAAGGTTGGAGGGGAGTGGTTAATGGTAAATGTATTCTGAGTCAAGACCAAGAAAACAAATGCCTTCTTCCATTGCCTCTATTTTGTAACACCAACAAAATGAATAAATAAAAGAACTCATCAATATTAAGGACACATATATACCATGGCCTCAGATCACTTCTGAAATACCCTGTTGGGAGGATATTCACCAAGATTCCCATCACCAGCCCTGCTGGGGACAGTGGAGGGAGGCATTGCACCAGCAGGCAGCGCAGAGCAAGACCCCAACCACAGCTCCTCTAACACACCTGCTGCAGGGGCCTCTTCTAACTATGGAAGGGAGCTGGCTCTGCCCACCATAGTCAGTGATGGCACACACTAGCAAGGGATGATCAGTAATTTGGTATTATCAAACAGGGGAACAAGTAGGGGAAATACCACCCATCCACATTCTGCAAATCAAAATGTGTTCTGCTTCTAGTGCTAAGTTTACACTGTAAGTATACAAAATACATCACGCCTACACCAATTTATGGAAATGAGGACCTGAAACTGCCTGTATTTCCACAAAAAGGTATCTGTATTAATGAAGGGTAACTATCAAACCTTGATCTACAGACAGCACATCTCTGGAATTCTATATTTTTTAATGGAAGAGGGCATATAGCAGCATCAATCTCATGAGCAGATGTGATGTGATTTATTTTTTATTTAAAAAAAAAAATTCTCTCAAAATATTTCAGATTCATACAAGCTAACCCCGTCTAACAGTGAAATTCAGGACACTACAACAATATTGACTTTTCAACCACACTCATCCCACAGCAGACCAAGAATATTTCTAGCAGTATATTTTTCCGTAGTTTTCCTATATGCTTCTCCTTGAAGGTTTCAAAACAATCAAGCAATTCAGGTTTCCCTGTAACTCTTGGACTTTGTCAAACCTGAATTAACTTTTCTATACACAAACATCTTTTTGCCTGTCCGCAAAGAGAAGCTTCTGGCACTGTTCAAATTCTTAATTTTTTTCCTCTTAAAAGTCTTTTCATCTGATTTCCCCTGCCTCCCAAAGGATGCTTTTTTAGTTTTGCTATTCCTTCTTCTTTCCTTGCCTTCTTATTTCCCTACCTCTTCCTTGAGACTCCTCTTCAGCTTTTCTTTTTTTCGCATTTTGCTTCAGCTCTTATGAACCCTGACCTGTTTACAGAGACAAACCCCCAAAGCTCAAGGGCTAATGTTTCACCCCTTACTCACCATCCTGTACCTGGATGCAGTCAACAGCAACCAGAATTCATCATCATCAATGGATTTTCAGTGACAGGCACTGTATTTGCTCAGATAATGGCCCCATATATTGCCTTTGAAATGAGGGTGTGACCATTACTTCAGGATATTCTTAAGAGTCAGTAATTTGCTTTGCTGCAGGCCATGTCTGCTACATGTTTTGAAGGCAGACCTCCAGAAAAGCAAGCTTTGAAGTCTTTTTTGGATGGTACCGTGCTCTCAGAAGGGCACATCAATATTAAGCTTAGCACATCACCTTTGGATTGGAGCAGATGATTTGCTTGCTGGTTTGGAGTGCAGGGGAGGAACAGGCATAGACTGCCTCTGAAAGGTCAGACAAACACATGAGGGTATAGACCTTTCCAAATTATGTAGTGAGGGTCAGGCTAAACAATGTAGGCTGGAATGGCCTCACTCTGACAGGTATCTTCCTTACCTCCACGTAGTTTTGAGATGGCCTTCAAATCTTTCAAGATTGCTTCAGGAACACCCGCAGACATCACTGCAATGTCCCTGTCAGAGATACAACTCTCTTTGTGATAGACTCTGTACAGATGTGTGGTAAAAAGACAGTCCTGTTCCCACACACAGCAGAATGATGGAAACAGTAAAAGCAAGCAGATGGGGGAGTGCAAGATAATATGGAAACAATAGTGGTTCACCAGATGCCTGACAGTGATAGTGTTTTAAGGAAGGAGGCAAATGTGACATGTCTATACAGGTTGCAAAGACAATTTCAGATTTTCTTAGCCTCACTGCTGTTTAAAGTCACTACAAACAGAATACATTTTTTTTATTTGAAGAATTAACAACTTGATAGAGCTATTGGACAAATACGATCAAGTCACTTTGGTGTGCCAAGTAACTGTAAAAAGTGTACAGAATACTGGTGACAATGCAGTCTCCAAAACTACATTTCCAGTGTAAGATAAATGTCCATCCACTTCTGTAGCCCTCAACTACATAAGTTTGCCAACTGAGCACAAACATGAGCACAGCCTCTGTTTCTGGAGCAGGTGAGAGATGGATATGCTGTATCCAGTCCAGTTCTGTACACTTGTCCCACCTGGAGGAAGGAAAGCAAGCTGGCCCACCAGTGTCTGGGAGAAGAAGGAGGAGAGATCATTTCCATCTGATGTATTTTTTTTCTAATGGCCAAGATTTAAAACCCCATGCATGTGCATTACCATTGACTTAAGCACCATGACTAAGATTCTTCCTTTCCTCATTTTTTCCCATTCAAGTATATTCTCCATTAATGCACAGAATTACCCTTCCCCATCCCCCACCCCGGCCCAACTAATTCACTGCTCCCCTTGGGATAGCCATTAAAATTGATTCATGAATACACTACACTTACAAGCAAAAGTGGGAACAGAAAAACGCTCTCCCCATCATGTCCCTCTTCAGGAAGGAGTTTGAGACACACTGAACAAAGAACCCTCAGATCTTCTGGCATACAGCTTAGAAATCAGAATGTGATTTCCACTCTGTATCTCTTGCTTCATTACAGAAGATATGGCCATTGGCTTTGACCAGTAATGTTTTATGCTCTAGCTTTTAGTTTTGTTTTTCTTTAGATCCGCACCGCAACAGGTGGCTTCCCTCCCTCCAGTCCTGCCCCCCAACCCCATCTGAAGCAGTGAGGACACCTAAAGGATTCAGGCAGCTGAGGACCCTGGCTCTCAGGCCTCATTTGTGTTTCACTCCTCTCACTGCTGAACATACATCTGGATTTGACAGTCATCTTACCAGATAAATCAACAGATAGCCTGCTATCTGTGTTGTGGTGCAGAATTAGGTCAGAAGAGCACTCTGTCTACGTTTTGCTGTTTAATTCTGCATAGAGTAGTTGTGGACGCAGCAATAAAGGACAACTCACACTAATCAAATTCTTCACCCCCTAATCCTGGTCAATTTTCCGACCTTAAGAGGAAAATGAAATAAAAATCATACGTTACTGCTATGTAACTGCATGTTCCAATAGCATAAATTTATGAGAATACAACTGAGGCTAGGAGGCAAATTTATTTTATGAAAATACGTGTTCAAGGGCAAACTGAATGTTATCAAAATAAAGTCTGAAGAATGGTAGCGCTCAACTTTGAAGCTGTCTTCTGCGATGCCATAGCTAGGTCTTCCAGCCAGCCTCACCAGATGGCCACATTGGTCAGCATCAGAATAGCAGTCTCGAAATAAAGTGCCCTAAACCCTGCCTCAGCATCTTAGCTGGAATATACTCTGAGGCAGCAGTTCTGTACTTCCAGTTTGGAAATATTCCCAATGCACTTGCTCAAGAATTCCTGAAATCTGTGAAGAGGTTAAAGCCAAAATTCTGGTCCTATAGAGGTCAGGGAACAGCTTTTAAATGTTAATCATCACCACTCACACTAAAGCCTTGTTACACTAAAAGCAACCCCATCCCACACCAGCACACAGTATGAAAATCTGCTTAAAAATAGTATTAAAATAAAAATCTGGAATTTTCTCCTAAGCAGTAAGTTCAGCTTCAGAGGACTCCAGCATCTACCTACAATTTTTTGTTTCATGAAGGCTGTGTAACCATTCCTTCTCTTACATACAACTGCACACATCCGTGTGTTAGTGATGCTTTTGCAAAGAGGGTTTGACAACAATAGAGAGTCCCTAGCTTGCTAAATAAGAAGTGACAACTCCATTTGAAAGCTGTCTCTGGATGTGTTTCATGTGCAGAAATTATCTGTGACAGTTCAGATCAAAATAGAGTTTTCATTTCATGTGGGAGGTAAATGGACGATAGAATAGGTTACTTTAAATGCTGTAGTCTAGTCCAATTAATGTTTCAGACTTTTTTGTTATACATTTCTTCCGTATTCTATGCTGTAAACTTTGGGGTAAAAAAATGTAAAACTCACTTTGTCGATAGCATGATGCAAAGGACAGGCCAAAAGGTAATAAAAGTGGCCAACAAAACCAGTCACGCAGAAGTATGGCAAAAAAAAAGCTCAAGTTACAGTAATCTGACTGTGAAACTAATAAGTATAAAACAGAAAAGAAAACATCACTTCATCATTCTTTCAGGGAGAACCAGGCAGGAGAATCGGTTCCAATTTCCCACCTCAATCAACAGAAATTTTGCCACTTACTTTGATGGAAACAGGATTTGCACATCTGTCTTCTTTCTGAACAGCAGATACAAATCCACAGGCTATCATTTGCTTTTCAGATAGTGCAACATAAATCGACCATTTCTAGCTTATGTAACTGCACCAATGACACAATTCGTACTTTTAAAAAAACGTCAGATCCAAGATACTGCTTTGGCCTCTGATGCAAGGTTGCAGATTTTCACGTTTTCCAGAACATCATACCTGCTGATTCTTTCAAAGATATGCCCCATTAAGTACCAGGCATGCTATGTAACTGGAAACAACACAGGATACAATATGAAAGCATTAATGATTTCAGCTGTTCTTGTATCCTTTTATGTACTGTGGCAACTGCTGTGATCTTATCAGATACAGTGACTACCACGTTACTACCTACATCTACAGAAATGAAGCATCCACTACCAAATGTCTGTGTTTATATAAATTCAGATGTGAACTGTCACTCTTCTTCCCAGTAAATACACATTCACATTTGTTACCTGCAAATCAATCAGTTGTTTCCTGACCCATTTCAAAGAAGTGTGTTTTCTTAAAGGCCTGGAGCCACTGCTGTGTTACTCAAGCACAACAGTGGCTCTCATGGAGAACTGAAGGGAGCTGTGCTGATTCAGTGCCCTTAGCTCCCTAACTATTTTTTTAAAGTCAATGGGGAAACCAGTAGTTCATACATTGCCTTTTAGATGTAAGCACTAAGTATTGTTAGTAGAGAAGCTACGGACCCATGAGTGAGTGATCTCATCCCAAACAAGGGCCCAGGAACCTTACATAATCTATTTTGTTTATGCCACACTTTAAACAATGCATATTTTGAATCTTTTCTGAGTAACAGCATTTTTCTTGGCACAATTTTCAATTTCCACCCACTTGGAAGAGCAGGTGTCTTTATGTATCATTTCTCAACCCTGGGAATAAAGAAAACATTTAGAAAACATGTTAAAATAATTTTCTTAAAGTCAGGGGACATTAATTTAAGGTTCCACGGGCATTACAGAAGAACAGACCTCCACTATAAATGCACTGAGCTAGTAGAAACACTAACTGAGACAAAGCATTCAGAAGATATGAGACCTCAGTATCTCTACTGGCCAAAGGCTGAACACCAGTAATCTTATTCCTCAGAGTCAGGTTTTAACACAAAAGAGAAATTAACATCTATCTATGCACTAGAGTCTTGAAAAGAAAAACAACAGAACAATGAAGCTGCTCAGACATCTGGTATATTTGCCATAGCTAATAGTAATGAGATAGCGGGCAGAGTGCAGATTAAAGGCGAAAAGGTATGAGGAATACTGTTAATCATTTCAGAAGTCACACGGACATGTAAAAAATACCAGTACTCAGACTAATGAGTCTAAATTTTGGGAGGAATTTTCAGCACTTATCATATTTAGATTGATAATCTATTTGTAGCAGCACTCGGAGAAAGAGAATTAGACTTCTGCCTATTCAGTTTTGGAGCCAGAACATGTCACTAAGTGCAAAAGACTTCAAGCTCTGTAGCAAAGAGGTCAAAGCATCATCACTGATGCAGACAGTGGTATTTACAGAGAAAAGGAGGAAAAGATCAATCCCTTCCCCTCAGTCCCCTTTACTTTCCCTCTCTGAAGCAGCCGCTGCTTAAACATTGCCATTGTATACAGAGGCACAAAATAATTGTCTCCTGTTTTTTTTCTGATCACGGATAGGGACAGCAGAAGATGTTGAAGAAAACAACTCCTTATTCAGGTGAAGGACTGCAGACTGTCTGCTTGTAATTTGTGTACTAACAATCAATAACAATGAGAAACAGGTTTATTACTCTGATGCTGTTTCCCAGCCCCCCTCCACAACCTCATACCCCTTTGTCATGTTATAGAAGTATCTGCTGATATGTAAAGCAGGGACTCCAGCTGCAGAAGGCCTCCTCTGTCACTAACCAAGAGCAGAACAAAAGCAATCCAGGTCCCCTGGTTAGCAGCACACTTACAGCACACAAGCCATCCTTTCAGACAATTATCAAGCATTATGGCAACTCAGGCATAGAAAATAGTTGCTCTCTCCCCATCTTGTCACAAGACAGACTCTTTTGAATGTGTTTTCATACCTCTGAAGGTGTGCTGTTGCTTACTTTTCAATAGCCAGGCAATGTACAACACTTGCACTAGAAACAGATTGTATACTTATACTTACAGGCCAGTCTCAAAATAATTATTTTCCATGCATTTTATGTAAATACCATAATGATAATTTTTGGCTGATTCCCATTTACAAGGTAATAACCATATCCAGGACTAAGTAGGCATCAAAGCCTAAGGGCAGAAGTGTTTGCAAAAGATAAACTCCACAGCTGAAGCGCGCGTTCTAGCTAAAACTGGTTTGAGAAGAAATGCCCCTAAGATGCTATTACACTGAAAAATTTTATTTAAGATTAAAATTTCAAGTGAATGAAGAAATTAAACCATAAATGTGGGTCAAAGACTGAATGAGATGATGATGTTTGAAATGTTAAAATGTTAGTTGGCTCTTTCTCCTCACTGCTTCCATGTCACTGGAGGGAAGGAGTGAACAACCTCCCAGAGTACAGTTTCAACAGAGGACTGTGACACTGCAAAACTGTCACGCTGACCTACTGGTACACAAGTAGGAAACTGGAGAGAAACAAGAAGGGGAAAAATAAATTAAGAGGACATTTATTGCTCTTCAAGTATGCTGTATTTATTTAATTTTTAGCCCTTTCTAGAGGTATCTCACACTCACTCCGTTTGCATCTTTTTTATCATGAGTTGTTTTTTTTTTTTTTCTCCATTTCAGCCTGGTGGAATTAAAAAAGAAGGCAGCTACCTGTTTTGCAGGCAAAGGAAGAGTATAAAATATTTCATGCAATCACTCTCCACTGCTTTCTAAAAATGGCCTCCAGACATCAAGGACAAGTTAGTGGTTAAAAAAAAGATAACCAGCGTGGTTATCGGAAGCAACATGCTTTTCTTAGGTTCCTCTGAAAGACCTCACCTTGTCTCAGATGCAGGCCACAATGTAGTTTAAGACAAGTTATTTATTTAATTTTCTATGACAGACTAACATCACTTTCCACAAAATAGTCACAACTGTCTTACACCTTCCCAAGATCAATACTAAGACCTTGATCAACGTCAACAAAATCTTTGCTGCTGCATGGCTGCCACAGAAACTGCTCCTTCGCCACAATATACGTGGATTCCATATGGTGCCAGGTCTTCTTGTGGGGATGTAAGGACAGTCATTGAGGTTCAGAGTACATACCAACTTAGCTACATCAGAAGACTTGATCTGATGAAACAAACTATTTCTTGGCTTACTATGATCCCTTGGATTACTGTCTGTGCCAGTGGACTCGTGATCATGAATTGAAAACAGCAAGTTTTAGAGTTTGTCATTGACTGTATGTTCTGCACAGCTGGCAGATAATAATAAAAATTATTCTCTTTTTATTCAGCATCTTGTTGCCTATTAAGCCATTTCCATCACATCTTGTCAGTCCTCCCAATATTTTTGCTAGCACAATATTGAGTGATTTTCAGCTTTTCAAACAACATCAATTCTTACAGTTTTCTGCTGACCAAAAGATCTGGTTCATTCTTCTGCCTATACTTTCTGTCAGTAATGCTGCTTACTAAGTGCTTGGTTAACCTTTCACCACCAGCATCTTGACACAAGCAGAGAGCAATGTCCCGGACTCTTTTTAGGACCAGTCGTTTTATCTTACTATTAAATGCTTGAACCCTCCATGAGAAGGTTCCCATCAAGTCATTCTGAGATCAGATCTGTGGTCTTGTTAGACCTTTCATATCTTATTATGTTGGGAGTAAGTCACTTGGTGGAAGAGAAGAATTAAGATTAGCAGAAAAATCTTAAAGATCTGTCAGTGTAAACTGGGATTGTAGAAAAATTAGTGTATAAACAACCTCAGAATATGGCAAGAATTCCCTACATTTTATGGATGCACAGAGACAACAACAGTTTCCACTGTAAGGTTTCCATTATACAGTTGAGCTGTATGAGTACTGTACAGATCTAAGCACTTTGCCTGGACATGAGCATTCATGCTGGAAAACCCTACCAGATATACCACATTGTTCCTCGTGGCAATGCTGGTAGGTCTGAGGTCTGTCCTACGGTTCCCTGTGCTGCAGTCATCTCAACTGGTATAAGAGTTTTTCCTGGTGAACTGAGAAAATCAATCAACTGTTTATTTTGAGAACGTATGAGAAACTGTGGGACATTGCTTGAAGACTCTCAGGACTCAGTTAGGCTCCTCACTGCTCATTGGGGAGGGGGGCTGGAGATTGCTTCTTCTGTAGCTCAGAGGAACCTGTTAGCACAGGTCCCACTGACCTTGGATAAACTGCAAACAGAAGTGAAGACACGGTGGAAACATTTCTCATGGCTTCAATCAGTCTATGTCCATCTTCCCTGTCACCTCCAAGAGTTACTTCTCCATCCTTATTAGACAGATACCCCTGTTGTCTTAACTGGAACTACTTCACATTTTGAAGCAGTCTGATGATAGTCCTTTTTTCCTTCTTCTCCAAACTTAATGCTTTGTCCATTATTTTAAGATTTCTGGGAAAGGATTCTTTGTCTCCTACTAAACTTTGACTATTTTTAAAAAACAGTTTGACCAGAATCCACTAATTTATCTCAACAAAGTGAAAAGGCAGTATAGAGCTTGCTGTGAGCTCATACTATCACCTGGAGTTCAAGCATACGGATGGCTCATACATGTCAACCAGTTTGTGCTCCTCATGTCCAACCTCTTCCACGTCCAAAAAAGGGAGATTCTTAGTACGTACAGACTTAAATGTCTAGTACAACAAAATCCCATACCCTCATCTACTGGTCAGTTTTACTAAACCAAGATTATCTCTACAATGAAAGAAAGAAACCCTTTCTTCTATTTAACTAGTATCAGCTAGGAAAAAAACTTAGCAGGGAGTTTTTGAAAGCCATGGTTTTAGAGAGTGCAAGCTCCCTGAGCTCAGCAACATAGATTCATCTTACACTGCTGGGCTGTAAGCAAAGCTTGCACAATGCCAAGTCACCAGGCCTTTCTCTGTAACTACCTGCATATCCAGAAGCCAGGAGATGGTAAGGCAAAATGTCTGTGTTGGGAAGCTGGGGTAAAACCCACAGTTAGTTAACAAAAGGATTGGGAACTGAGCTGAGAGAAAAGGAAAGCAAAAGAAAAACAAACAGTTTATTGGCATATGACTTGCTGGAAGGACAAGCCTCGCAGCGTAATGACCTTCTGCTTGTTGTTTCTCTTCAATCAGGGAAATGGGACTAGGTTAACACTCATAATTTAACCAGAATTGCAGTACAGAATAAACCTGACTGAAAACATACCTGTTTTGGTTTTTTTTCTTAACTAGAGCAACTTTGCAAGGCTAATGATGGGGCCAAAGAGACTCATTCTGACAGAACACAACCTGAGGCAAAGAAACTTGGGCATTTTGAAAACCCTGAAGTGTATGAAGTAGAATGGACTACTGAAGTGAGAAAAAAGAACCACATCAGATTTTACCACGTCCCTTACACTTTAATTAAAATAAGATTTAGCAATTCTATTTAAGATTACCAAATTCTCAGAGGAAATACATTTCTCTGTACTGCTACAAGACAACGACTAATTAGGAAGAAGAAAAGACAGTTAACAATCCATCCATCCTGTGTATCCAGTAAGGCAGATTTCCATGTTTAAGGAAAATATCCTAGTTACAGTGCTTGCCTGCTAAATGGAAATACCACATGCTATTAGGTTTTGCACTTTAAGTCTGAAAGTGACTGGCCTATAAACAAGATTTTAACAGCTTCTCTTTTGAACAACTCTGACTGTTTAATTAATCTTCAGCCATTAACCATTCGTTTAAAATGCCACTTATGAAATCTTAATTTTGCACATTATCAGCTGGCTCACAAATAGCTATCTATGAGCACAAGTGTAATGAAGTTCCTCTCTCTTTCTTGGAGCTTACCAGCCTTAGAATCAATTCTGGCTTCTTAATTAACCACACACACATATTAGCATTTAAAATTAAATGGTGTTTTGTTAAAAAATGTTGTGCAGAGAAAAGTTAATACATACGCATATTATTCACACGTTATTTTGCTGATGATTAAAGGAGCAAGTATGAGCTTTTGGTCAAACAACATTCTGCAACAAGACAGAAATTAGCATCTCTTGCTCACACTAGGAAATACACTATGGCAGGAACACATGCAAGGCCATATGATTTCATTCCAGCTGCGTGGACGATCTCATTTTGTCTTTATTTGTACATTTAAGAGGCTGACACCACCATCTGCATTTCACTCTGTATCCTCTGGTATGGTCTCATCTTCCAGTAACAGACCTGCTCTTTCTCCAAGGATCTATCTTTTGCATTTGCCTCCAAACGACTGAAAGAACAGGACATTACCAATAAATAGGCAGAATTAACGTAAAATAATTCCATGCAGTAACAGATCACATAAGAAAAGACAGGGCTGGAGGGGAAGAAAAAACCTGAATGCATACAAATGCTTGACACAGCTGCCAAAACTCAGGCTCACCAGCATCTGCAGCAGGACGGTCACAGGGGAGTTGTGGGAGTGCAGTATATAAAATTTTACACATCTGTCAATAAGTGAGGTGAGCCAAATGCAAAGCCAAGCAGGCAGGATGCATGCAGGCAGATTTGTGACTATTCCTGACAGAATTTATTTCTGCCGAGGAATGCATGGCCTCAAACAAGCATGCACACATTACATGGCAGTGGAAGCTAAGCTCTGGTTAAAATTTGACAACTTCCTTCTGTTTAGACATGCTCTAAAATGCTCAAGGTCACCTGAGTTCCATAAAATCTGGGGTTTCCACAAGAAGTGAATGATAGGGCTAAGGTGCCAAAGTTCAAAGGATCTGGATGAGGGGTTCCTGGGAAATAGCACTTTGGACTCTATTTTTTAAGTAGTTTTTCTTGAATGCTACCAGTAGATTTTTTTTTCCATATAGGTAGGAAATAAAACCATGGCTCACTTGAACATGTCCCAGGGGGCCCAGGTACTCAACATTTTCCCTGGTTAGCATAGCGAGTATGCAATATCCATTTGTCCTTTCTGAGGAAGAAAACCAAAAATAGTTCAGGAGCAAAAAACACAGCACAAGTGTAACTCTAGTGGCACAAGCTACACTCCTGTGGAACTGATGGGTTCTGGAATGCCATGAGCAGGACACCTCTACTGAGAGCCCCCAGTAACCACTGAATCTCTGCTGTACTTGCCAATGACACAATTTGACTGTTGTCAGAAATCTATCAGTCAGGAAGGACATTAAGCTGTCAGACATTAAGTTTCTGGTTTTAACATTATGGGGAACAGTGACTAGATTGCACCTAAGGGCTCAGAAGACCCTGTGGCATGTTTGAGAAAAAAAATAAATTCCAGGGGTAAAGGAGTTACAGGACAGTCTCAGGAAGTATAGGGTAGGGAAGGACAGGGAAACAGTGCAGATTATTTCAGGACACCAAGCAGGAGTAGCTATGCGGTAAGAGAGAGTGCATGGCTTGCTCATACTTGCCATGCTTTGTAAACCAAAATATTTCAATGCATGATCATAATTCTCTTCACAGTGTAATGCAAGGTATAGTGGCAAAGGGTATGTAGATATTACACAGCCTCATTCTGTTTCTACTTTGCCTCCACATTATCCATCTTAAAGAGTAACCATTCCTAAGTTAAAGGACCATTCACTCCTAGAGCAGTGGATTGCTTTTTTGCTATTCAGTGATAAAAGGTGTTGTAGATGGATGCAGTGTGAGCAATGCCAACTGTACTTTGTACTGAGAACAAGAAAACTTCAGTTTCTAGCTGACTAGAAATACAGGGCTAAGTAACATACCTGGGCAACCCTAACTTGCCCGTTTTGAACAAAGCCTTTTCTGTGTAGCTCTGGATTCCCATGGCCTTGGATTGAGCAGGATGGGAGAGACCTATGTGGGCCCAAAAGACAAGAACTTCGCCTGCTTTTCAGTAAAAAAATGCTCCCTTTGCTAAATTTCGAAGCTCTGGACCCTTTTTACTCTCCTCTCAGGCTTACACGTAGCTTACATTTGCCATTTGGTTTCTCAGGATATGCACAACAATTTTTTCCTTTGATCCTTTCCATGGAGGCGCAGACTGCAATGTCTTGCTCCTCTCTCTCATGACTCTGGCGAGCTCTCAGAGTGGGATGCAAGGGCATTTTCAACTTTGTACGATGCTAGATTGAACATTCTGGAAGAGTGCAAGTTTCTGTAAGGAAACTTTCACCCTGAAATAAGGAAGATCCATTTTTCAATTAATTAATTATCATTGTAGAATGTAAGATCTTGCACAGTGGGACCCAACATAGCATCTCCAAAAACAGAAAGTTCAATCAGACTGGGGCTTTGGACTCTACTCCCATGTAATAAAAAAGTTTTGGGTTTTTTATTAGTATTTTTTTTAAAATCTGCAACAAGATACAGCTCTGACTCTATTCTCACTAAACAAAGGAAAACTGTATTCATTTTTGTCAGACCAGCACTTTGAAATGCTCCAAGATAAGATACATAAATAAATGAAGAATTACACTTGGCAATGAGTTTGGCATCAGACTTTAAATGTTTCATAGTTCTGGGCTGAGAAAATAAGTTGAGCAAAGTCTCTAGAACCTTTCCAGAGATGTAGTCAGGGTGTTTGTATATACTTGACAACGTGATGTTCAAGGGAGGGAAAAAGAGGAAATTGCTTATTCAAAACGTGAGAAAGGGTTGCACCATGTGACATGCCTGACATTTAGGTGATAATAGCGTTGTGCATATGCTCTTTTGGCTTTGGTCTGACACCCAGGCTCTGCCATCATGCAACTTAGCACTGTCATGGTACAACCCTGATGACTAAACTCGGGGAGATGTGACTTACCGCTCATTTCAGGAACATATGGGCCACAGATCACCCAGCCTCTGCCGCAGGCTGGGGAAACGTACAGTGTTTCAAGGCAAAGACCATGCAAGTTCCCCAGCTGCACAAGGTGCCTGTGCAGGCTGCACCATCCTTTGGGATGCTATTTGCATTACAGAAAACTGTAGCTAATTAGAAATAAACAGAAAAATGCTTGATTTACAAAGAAATGTGTGATTTTGCCAGCTAATTTTTTTTCACTCTCTTTAACTTAACATTCACAGAATACACTGATCATGCTAATGCTTTCGCTATATTCATTAATAAGGACAATTTACATTTATATAGCACCTCTCTTAGCTAAGAATTCCAAGGCTTTCAGCAAAATATACACAAAAAATTACATCTATTTCACTGAATATAGTCATTGTCAGAATGAAAATCAACAATTGTGAAGCAGTGCAGAAGAACGTTACACAACAGTTGCAAATAAGACACAAAGCAAAGCCCCAAAAAACTCAAACCAAAACACCTTTGAGATGCCAGATGCAAGTGGAGGTTAAGGGGATGTTAACATACAAACAGCAATGTGAAGCAGGTCTGTGTGTGCTCTGAGAAGCAGTGCTTGGAGGCAGTATACTTTGTAATGATTAAAGCAACAGTCTTCATACATGTACAGCCTATTGCTTTTCTGCATACTGAGGGAGATTCTCAGTTTAAACTGGGAATCTACTGAGAAGAATGAACTGGGAACGCTCGGTGGATTATGGTGGTGAGAAAAGGGAAGGTGAGTAAATGTACATGAACTGTAAACAGCACGTATCTGACCACTAAGCTTCTTTCTTTAGAAATGGCCTTTAAGTTTTACAAGGCACTAATTATGCTAATATATTCTTTTGCAAAAAAATACAATAAAATAACAATGAACTTGTTTCAAATTATGAGTTTTAATTCTCTGTCATAATGACACATAACTGAAATTCCCAGACCTAAATGAAATCATCTATTCTCTCCATGTTCAATGCCCCCTTCTACCCCAAAGCCCATTTACTTTAGTCACTGATCAGGTTTCCACACACTATATTACAAGTTGAGAGTCAGAAGTGGGAGGAAAAGCCATCCATCTAAAGTAAAATTAACAGCAAAACTTTGAGAGAGAACATGTATACGTTAGCAAGACCAAAGCATAAGCTATTACATGACAAATGTGTTGATAAATGTTCAGCCCTGCAAACACAAAATAACTTTGGTTTGGCTAATAAGCATCCATTATAGCCCTTTCCCATCATTTTGAGGAAGACAAGGCAGTTTTCATACTTGACCCTTGAAAGCAGATTTGTTTTTGTAATTAACATGTTATCTAGGGATTTTTCTTTCCACATCTTTTTCTCCTTTCAAAACTCTCCCTTTAGCACAGAAAGATTTCCTTGCCTGAAGTTGCCACTATATTCAACAACTGCTGGCTGAGACCTCACGACCCACTGCATAAATTCACATAAAATTATTCACGTTTGGCACATCTCTGCTGGCGACTAACAACAACCTTTTTATCTCTGAGACAAAGGAAAGAGAGATTTTAAAAAAGAACAAAGCAGCCTAATAAGAATGCCACGTTTCCTATTTTTTCCTAATCTGGTTAAACAGCATCTACAAGCATTTGAGAAATTCAACAAAGCAAAAATGTTGTGGACTGTTTGTCTTTCAGTACAGAATCAACACAGATGGAACAGCCTCTCAGCGTGACTTCTGAGCACAGGCTCAGATATGAGATAACTTTTCTTGCCTGTTAGATGTTTTGGTTTTGTTTTATCATGCTATCATGCAATTACAGCTAAATCTGCACTAAAATCCAGGATCCCAACAGTGAATGCAAACCTGGTTGGGACTTCAATAGCAAGTCAAGAGTTCATTCAGTGTAGTTACAACCACCCTACAAGCAATCAAATAAAGGAGGCCAGAGGGAAAGATACGAGCATTTCTTTTTGCTGCATGCAAAAACAATGTATAGACCACACTTCAAAACTGATGACATTTTAAAAATGTAAAGCTATAAAGTCCTGTTAAAACTGAAATTATGAAGCAACTTTTATGACAACGTCTTACTTCAATTGCGTTACATCTGTATATATTTATATTTGAAAAATCCATGAACCTGAATTTAGACTCCCCCTCTCTGGGAATTATCAGATCTTGGTTTATTGAATTAGTATGAACTCAGTTTCTGATTCCTTCGCTGTATACAAACGTTCATGTGACTTCAGTGACAATTTTCTCAAGACTTTTCTAGTAAGGCAAAACCTGCTAGATGGGAAAAAGCTGCAATCACTGCCTCGTATTTCACCCTCTTCACCCATATGCAGTAGGGGAAGAGTTAATAGTATGGAACAAAAAAAATCAGCAACGTCATTATGTTTGGAAAGATCTCTACCATACTGTGTTTAGGTGAAAAAGAGAGATACTTGGCCCATTCTCTGCTACAAACTTAGATTTATGTCAGAAGTGTTTTATTACTATTTATAAAAATGACTCAGTAGACATTTTTAAAGTACTGTGATGCCATAAACTGAAAACACTCCTATATCTGTGCTCACATATTTCTCCAAAATTAACAAGTGTGGTATCACATAGCGCAGACTGAGGCTATGGGGAGACACTACAGATTGTAATACGAACTCAAAGTGTGAACAATTCCTCAAGTCCCCCATGTCTTACTCTGTCAGCTCTTCTTTTCACACTGACTTGTATATATTGCCTAAACACTCATACATTGGTTTGAAAAACCCAACATCGATATATTAATGCCAAAGATAGTAATGAAGTTCTTTTAGGCCCAAATTCCAGCAGCAACCAGTTTTAAAATCATCATAATGGTGGGTACATCATCAACTCAAAAGAATTTCTGTTTTCTTTTTAACCCAAGGAAAAACTTGACCATCTTTCTTTAATGCTATCAACCTGGAAGCTTGACAGTAAGGATTAAAAATTACTCTTTCCTTCCCACTTGGTTATTGGAAAGGCTGTGAAAGGCAATCAGTCTTGTGAAGCCACACTTCACAGTCTGCATAAAAATGCCATGATTCCCAGTCCTCTTCCCAACCTAATTGAAAATGTGTAATATCACACAGCTGGGGAAAACTAAACCATAAACATATGCAATATATCATGCTATCATACAAAACCTGCTACTAATACGTACTTGATGATCAGCAGGACCGAAAGGGATCTGAAAAGAGTTATTATTTTTGCTGCAGGTAAGAAATTTTCCCAATTGAAAGAAGGGAAAATACTCTCTCAGCAGTGCAGGAATTGTACTGGAGTCAGTTCACTCATTCTATTTGTGAAATACGGACTTTTCCGTAATGATTTCTGTTTGACTGCTGCCTTACTCAGGGATACTGCTGCACCAAATCATGGTTTTGGTTAAGAGAAAATCCATGGCTTTCTAGTCAGTAAATACAGGGGTTTGGGGCATCTGACCAGCCCCCTTGCCTAGCCCCAGGCTCACTCATCCGCAAGCTATCATTTTTTGTAATGCCAGATGGTAATATTACCTGTCACAAGGAGTATGTTGGTAGTGCTGCTTGTTTATTTTTGCATATAGTCCTTCCAAGTGCTCCCTCTCCATTGGCCCTGAAGGAGAATCATGTGGATACACAAAGGTTTCTGCTACTGCTGGCGATGATGGCCTGTAGATGCTTGCAGCTGAATAAGCCTCTCGGAAATGGTTCACTCTGGCGTAATTTGGATCCACCTCATCATCGTCAATGTCAGGTCCTCCAGGAGCAGTAGAATAATCATTCAGACCTCTCAGTTGCTTTTGCCTTAACTCCTGATGTTTTGCACCAATCCTAACAATGAAAAAGAAAGAACAAATATACAGTTGGATCTGCTTCAACAGCAACCACAGACACTGATTCATCACACAAATTTGGAGCATTCACCCCAAACCCAACTGTTTAGATCTTCCAATACACTGTGAACCAGTGCCAGATAAAACAAATGGTCCATACAGCAATTTTGTTCTTTGTCTCTGACAATCACCTTTGTAACCAAAGCTGATCATCATTCTGATGAAAAAAACTCATGTCAAATATAGTGTGGCTGTTCACAAGTGGGTATGCGTGTGTGTATGCATGAATACATACAGTTTTGATTCTACACCTGCCCTCCACTTTGCAGTTAAAATACCTAACCCAATCATCAAATTTTCTATCTAAATTAGCCAGTGAAATTGTTACTACCCCTTGGTCACTTGACCCACCTAGATTCTCCTAAATACATTAACTTGTGAAAAGTGGATTAAATGTGAACATAAATGGAGAGATGGCACAGTTGTCTCAAATCAAAGGACCACAGCTAATTTGCTGAAGATTTAATTTTTTAAAAATTTTATTTTGGCTACATAAATGCATAAATGTGAAAAATCATGCCTTATTATATACAGGACAGGGACAAAGTAAAACAGCAAAGAAATTAATAGAAATCTGACAGAGATGAATTGGTACATGTAAGTGAATTAAGGACTATTACTGGCAGTACTCCACTGTGATAAAGCCTTAAGTGGTATTACAAAATGCTGCTGCTAATCAGGGCCATTGTGTAATCTCTTTGGAATAGTGAAACATATTCAGGTAAATTTCAAACTCAGCTGATATTCAATGATTCAACATTCATGCTGGAGGAAAATAAAAAAGCAATAGCAAGGCTCTGTGAGCATGCAACTTCCGTGAGCTGCTCGGCTACACTTCAACACAGCATAATTAAATGCAGTGAGATGGATCTGGCAGAATGCTGACCACAGTATGTAATAAAGAGCATTTACAGAAAATAATGGAGCATGGAGGAAAAAACAAAAAAAGGAAAGACAGATACAGAGATGCAGTGCCTGACAGAAGAATTTAACATTTGCTGTTGACTGTATCTGAAGTACAGCAGCAGTGTAGAAAGAACAGTGTAATTTGTACCGTAGACAAATAAGCCAAAAGGGTTTAGCAGATTTGGTTACCCCAGTAAAGCATAATGGCTTCAAGACTCTGCATAGTGAAAAATGAAGATGTTCAAGAGAAAGTCTGTAAAAGGCATAGAGAAAATGGTTCTCTAAAGAAACAGATGAGCATATTGGGAGCTTCCAGACTGACAGACAGGAGCTATTAAGTGCAGAATAGGCTTCATACCGTTTATTTTGCTTCATTAGAATTGTATCATCAAAATAAATGATAACACTTCTCAAATAACTTGTAGCTAAAAAAGTTCATAAATAATTCTAATGAGAATATCATGCCTTTCTACATATATACTTGAGTACACTAATGTGTATCATACATGCTTTCCACTTACACCTCTCCATTATCCGTGCCATACTAGATGTGTCATACGTTAGAGAGGGATGAGCCTGCATATGGTACAGTCCTTGACAGTCAGGAAGGATGCCCACTACCCACTCTGCCCACTCTCAGTGAAGCAGATGACCTTCTCTCTAGTACTCGAGTACTGTGTACAGTTTTGGGCTCCTCAATATAAGAAGGAAATCAAACTATTAGAGTGTGTCTAGGGGAGGGTGACCAAGATGGTAAGAGGCCTTAAGGGAAAGACTTGTAAGGAGTGGATGAGGTCACCTGGTTTGTTGAACTTGGAGAAGAGAAGGCTGAGGGGTGACCTCATGGCAGTCTACAACTTCCTCAAGGGGGGCAGCAGAGAGGGAGGTTCTTTTCTCTCCCTGGTGACCAGTGATAGGACACAAGGCAATAACATGAAGCTGTGTCAGGGGATGTTCAGATTGGACGTTAGGAAAAAGTTCTTCACTGAGAGGGTGGATCAATCACTGGAAGAGGCTCTCTAGGGAAATGATCATTGCACCAAGCCTGTCAGAATTCCAGGAGCATCTGAATGATGCTCTTGGTTATATGACTTGGTTTTAAATAGTCTGCAAGGAGCAGAGAGTTGTACTTGATTAACCTTATGGGTCCCTTCCAACTTGAGATATTATATGATTCTATGAAATATTTTAATAGAAAGACCACGTGAAAGAATAGTATCTTCCTAACACACCATTTCTGCTTTTCCTCAACTTCCTGATCCCAGCCCAGTTAGTTAATTTTCTTTAATTTTTCTTCAAATATCATTAAAAATACTCAAAAAGCCTTAATGCAATCTATTACAGTAGTTCGTAGAGATGAAAGGATGATAAGAAGAAATAAGCTACAATCTGTCTATATCCTTAACACCTCACAGATTTCTACACTGAGGCCTCCTAAGAATTCTCAAGAATTTCTCCTTTTTCCTTCCTGGAGCTTCTTTCCCTGTACAATTGCCTCCTCCTCCTGTAACCTTCACTCCATTTCTCTTTTGCTTCAAGGCTTTCATGCCACCCACCCCCCCTCGATTTTGAATTCAAATAGTGGCCTGGGTCAGAATAGGTGCTATGCTCAAATGCAACCTCATGCAGGGTAAGGCAGTGTCTTGAAGAAGTCGCAGACTTCTAAATGAACCTTTGATTCTGCACATTCTGACTCTATCCACAAGGGAGATTTTATTGGAGAATCTTATGGAGGGCATAGCCTGCTGTCAATATGTGATCAATTCAGCACTAAGGCACATATTCTCTTATTTTACTGCCAATTGCACTGGCTTAGCTGGTTGATGGCTTTTTGGGACAGCAGAAGTTTAATGACATTTGCAGAATGATGGGACATACAATTTATTCTTTGTAAAACTAATGTTGATACTGGTATAGACCTTAGTAAAAGTCATGCTTTTATTCATAAAGCTATGGACAATGGCATGATGAGAAAGTCAACACTGAGGAGCTGCATATGAAAACAGAAACTAAAAAGCAGTGGTCAGTTTGCATTTCTATCTAAACCACAAACCATTGCTAGCAAATGTCTAATAATTAGAGAGCAGCTGGAAGTGTGCAAAGCCTTTATCCTCCAAGGGCTTGTGAATACAGATAAAAGAGAGATTATGCAGCAGGGAGTAGTGTAGGGAGCCAGTCTGCCCATGTCTGCAAGGGAAACAGCACATTCATCATTCACATAAAGGAATTTGGGGCAAAGTTACCACTTGGTCCGTTCACATAAAAATCAGTCTTTTCAGGTAGCTCATCATCCAAGAGCACTCATCATACTACAAGGACAGAGATGGATTTCCATTGCAAATAAGGCCTTAGATATCAATGAAGCAGGGAGGGAGGCCTACGCTGCTGATTTCCATCTTTTATACATACAGGGATTTCAAGAGAAACCCTCTTGCAGAAGGATTAATATTTTACATGTCCCACATGGGATCATGTCAGAAATGTAAAAATGAAGGCACTATCTTTGTTTAAAAAAAATAAAAATCACACAAGTAACTGCTAGCCCCTGCATCCACTAATTCTTCCAGTTTGTCTGTAGTCCTTGCCTCTGATTATTCTGCTTTTCTTCTACTAAAATACATAAAGCACTTTGAGATTGTTGCTGTCTTCCAAATTAACTCTGAAAAAGCACCAAATGTTCTTAAAAATCAGGGAACCTGTGGAAAGCTTCACCCTCAATCAGTGACCAAAAAAACCTAAATGGAGACTTCAGTGCAGGAATATATCATACGAGGTACAAGTTTCATGGCACACACAGGTCCATGTGGGATGATACAGGCAGAAAAAAGGGAGAACACTGCATTTGGTCTTATCACACACCAGTGCAGAAGGCACGGCACACAGTTCTGAGAAGAGTCACAGCAGTTTCTCAGAAGATGATGAGCCATAATGTTCTTTGGCCCAATACATCACCTGTCCCCTAGGTTTTTAAGACCTATTTGAAAGCAAGAGTAGTGCAGCACACCAGCATCATGTGAATCTTGCTTTCATGTCTGACAGTGAGAGTAATTTGTCCTGCTATCAATACTGGTATATTCTGCACAACAAAAGCTGGAATTAGGTCACCACAATTTTCTTTTGTTCCTGTGAATAAGCCTAGCTTCTTCAACTTCTCCTTCTGATCAATCGGTGCCATATTATAAGTCAAACCCGCTCAAGAAGAATTATTTTCATTCTATATTATACAGACCAGTCAATACCAGCTTATGTGAAATTCTTTGTGATCAATGCTTCATCTTTTCAATGTGGCTACTATAATTCCATTAATATTTCTTGTTTTCTTTTCGCTCTTCCACTCAAATCTATAAAAATTTGCTCAGTGATCTCTTCTTCATTTCAGTCCAAATGTTCAAATATAGGGAAACAATCAGACAACTGTTTTTTCTTTCTTTCTATTTACCTGTCTTCCATGACTTCTCTTATGTTTTTCACCTTTGAAATTTCTTCAGATTTTGTTAAGTTTAAAATATCCTCACTGTATTTCAGCATCATGTTTTCACCCAGTTTCAAAGCAATCTTTTCTATAGCACATCCCAGTAGGTGCCCAGAAGTTCTTTACTGATGTACAAAAAAATGAATATGTTGTTCCTTCCATCACTCCTATAATGCTCTGCCAACCCTGCTAAGCTACCTTTGCTATATCCCACTCTAGTTGTTTACCATGTGTGCACCCCCCTCTGCATTTCTCCCTGTCTTGAAACAGCATCATAAAAAAAATATCTTCCAAATCAACACAACTATCATAGCAACCAGCTTACAGTTACTGTGAACAAACAATTACTTCAAGAGAGCCCCAGAGCTGCAGCACAGGATGAGTCTGGTTAAACAATTGGTGCAAATTTGTGACATAAGATAAAATGTCACTCAGCACCATGATGCTGGCAGTGAAACCAGAGATGAGGAGAGGCACAGGTCACCATCTGAACAATTTAGTGTAGCACTAAAGTTTCTATAAACTTCCTGATGAGGGAAAGGGAAAATAAAAACTCACACAGAACGAAGGGAAGTTAGATAAATTTCCTTTTGGGTATCCCATATCAATCCTGCTTGCTCTCTTCCGCCACCTGAACACCACACTCCCCAGTTAAATCACTGCAGGACAACTACATCAACTTCCCTTGGCTGTTTCTGTAAAAACACAGCCTTTGCACACAAGCAGCCAGAGGACAGGCAACAGAAGTACCGCATCAAGCAGTGCCCCCTTTTTTTTTCCTGTGACCCATCTTTTTCTCAACAGCATCCAAACACATATCCTATCCTAATCTTTTCCATTGTTTTCAAGACCCATTAGCTATCACTAGAACCCTTCTCTGCAACAAATAATTTCAGAAAAAAAGAAATAGCTTGCTAAAATATATAGCCTCAATGGAAGTAAAGGCAATATTTCCAAAACATGTTGCAACCTATTTGTAGAAGTCAAACGAAGACAGGATTCTATGTACCTAATGTAATTCTGGAAGCGGGATGTGGTATTTTGAAAACACTTCTTTACACTTCACATACGGTTCAGTAGCACACCCCCAGAGACATAAATCAAGGACAAGCTCTCATTTATGCTTCAAACAATCTTCCTATCTGACATATCCACACAAATCACATATGGTGATTTCTCATGTACTAACGCATGAGAAGATGCATAAACCTAGAGTGCAGCAGCCATAAAAGGGTTAACAACCCAAACAGCTTCTTCCAGCTGCAGCTCAGACATGGGATTGAGTTACTGTGGCTTAACAAGTTATTGTGTTTCTGCTGAGCTACTGTCAATGACCACATATGTATTTGCTGCCTGCAACAAACACAATGTAAAACGCTTTAGCCTGACATCAGTGACAGAGATACTGACAGGCAAAGCCTGGCTTAGAAGACTGCAGTACATGCAGAGTGAGGCAGCTGCAGGAAGGGGTATGGACCACCTCAAGAAAACTCCAGAAGAGCTGAGCAGAAGTGACTTTTATGGCAGACCCAGAAATCCTTTTGGCAATAGAACGAGAGGGCTAGGAAAAGCTGTACGCAGTACTCCTCATCTCTTGGCTCACCAGGCAGAAGCTGGGTGGGTGGCTGGGTTGCGAGTGGGAATCAAGAAAATGCTTAAGCTTCTAAAACCAGTGCTCTAAGCCTCTGTGAAAATTTAAATGCAGGACTTAATGTTACTAGCACAGTAGCCCAAAGAAGGCCAGGGTCATTAAAAGCTACGGAAACCAAAGACTGCCTTCAACAAACAGCAAGATAATTGATGTGGCCCAATCTGCAGTTCTGGAGACCCAACACCAGCCTTAGCTTGAAAGAAGCTTTGCACAGTGAGCCAGGATAACAAGTCATCACCTTGGATCAGGACAACACTCAAAGCAGCATGTCCTCCTGGCTCTGTCATCGTCAAGCAAGGGACAGGGCACCTGCTGCACAACAGGAGACATGAGAAGCAACTCAGTGGCACCAACAGCTACTAGGTCTGGCCAAGATGTAAAAAATGCAGGTGGGAAGCTTGGCCCTGGAGACACCATGGGCTCTCTTGGAGAGCTGCAAGGCTGCACTTTGCATGAGAATGGTTTTGGATGGGGAAAACTGATCAAAATAGGCCCATGACAAAAAAGCACCATCTTTCCTGAGGTGTTTGAAGCCCTTCTCCCTTGCACTGTCCATGAGCTCTGGGTCATCATGTTTCTTCTGACTTTCCAGGGAAAGTGTAAAAGTGATGTGGTACTTTTTTATTTACCATGCACTGACCAAGTGCTTAGTACTGAGCAGAGCACAAAGAATGACATCTTTGGAGCTCCGAGTGCCAAAGTAATCAAACACAGGACAGAAAATGCAGTTGCTGACCAAAACAGCAACTTTCACAAAGGGACCTTGTTTCATAGTTCAGATGAATACACCACCACTTCTTGTATGGTGGATTAAAAGCACTAGACTTTGTGGAAGCACAAACAGGTTATATGAATGAGCAAGATGCTGGCTAAGTCAATGAAAGATGTTACCTGGGGGAGGAGGATGAGTAACAAGCAGAGACAAAATGTGTAATAGAAACAGGGCCATAGGTCTTTTAGGATAATTTCTGTTCTGTTTGCAAAAAGAGCAGCAGGCCAAGAGCAGGTAGGAAAGTGTGCATACCAACAGTTTGAAGTCCAAAAAAGAACCTGATCCTTTAAGTGTTTTGAGATCATTGAGATTCTAAACATTCTTCTGCTCATTTGCTTGTTCCTTGTGAACGGCAGAATAAAAGCTGCTGCACTGCTTTTTTCCCCACTCATGTGACTCTCCCTGAGATCTACATACCACAATGATTACTCAATTTACATCTGATTTAGTATCTTAATACTTCAACTGTGATTTTACATAACATTTCTGCTTTTGTCTCTCATTTACCTAATTCATACATATATTGAGTAACAGGTTGTCTAGAGGAAAGCAGCCTGTTTCTGTAGGAGGTCACTTAGATTTCCATTGGGTTTAATGTTTTAATTCCTTTCTAGCTGCTAGCAAAATATATTTTGCTAACTAAAATCTTGTATTTTCATTCATTTACATAATAGTGGACCAAATACATTCTGTCTTCAGATATTCATAAGCCATAATCACTGATGGGAATGGGTATATTTATTTCACTTGAATATCTGAGGAGATGTCAGTACAGTGCTTTTTATTTTTTTATATCCTAATCATTTTTCAGACAGGCATGGTCTATAATGACATTAACAATCTTATTCAAACCTGCATCTTTTATCAGAAAAAGACTCACATTTTTTCAACCATCACCTAGGAAAAGTCTAGGGGCAAGCAAGTTGCATAACTAAAAAAACCCAAACCAAACAAAAAAAAAAATAAATCCAAATCCACCTGTTGCCAGTAAATCAAGGCCATCTGATATGGACTCATCAAGACTCAAACAATATCTAATTTAGTTTTATATTTCAGAGTATTCTAATGGAGGCATATTTGTCAAAAACATCTTCCCCATAAGCTATGCAAGTGTTTCTTCATTCCAGCTCATTCTATTGTACTGAATTTGAACATCTTCTCCCCCATAATTAGTATCTGTAATTGTAAACAAGTACAGAAGCAGTCTCAGAAATAAAAAGGCAAGCCACGAATTCAAGGGAGTAAGAGACTGTAACTCGGGCTAAACAAGAGAGATCTTATAACAGCATTAACTGGCTCAATGACCAAAACCAACAGGGCTAAACATAAAATATTGCCTGTTCTAGATAATTACCCCATACCCATAGAATGCTGAACTGACCAAAGAAGCTGCCTTTGGAGGGTTGCAAGTAAAGAAATGAAGGAAAGAAAAACCTAAGAAGGAGAGAGAGCTACACTGACCTTAAGATTTAAGATTATGCCAAACTGAAGATGAAACATAGCCCTTTCATGCCACAAAATGAGGAGCGTGAGCTTTGGATAGACAACACTGAGGTCTTAATGTTCTTCCATTTATTTCAGAGGTCACAGGGAGCGATTACCAAATTACACAGGATCCTGCACTCTAAAGAAAATTCTGGCTCTAATGAGGTCAGTGCATTTTCCCTCACCCCATGAACTTCAATGAGAACAGATTTTACACCTTTGCTGTTAAATCTGAGGAAGTTTTTCTGTCACTCTTTTGTCCACATTACTTGTACATGGGGTGAAATGCAGCAGATTATACAAAGCCAAATACCGGAAAAGCCAAGTATACTATATTCCATTATTACATTATGCAATTTTCTTTACTCATAAAGAATTATTTTGAGTTCTTTTTCAAAGTGACAAACATGAAAAATTTAGGTTGGAAGGAACTCTGAAAGTCACCCTGTTCAATTTCCTGCTGAAAGCAAGGCTGACTGCACATATCAGGTTGCTCAGCCTCCTGTCAACAGGATGTTCCTTGTTTTGTGACAATGTGGATTAGATAGTGGAATCATTCCAGGTTTGTCAAAATTATTTTGGCATCTTTCACCTGAGATGTTGTGATGCCTTTAAGAGCTCCAAGCTCCTCCTGCAAAATAGCCTTGAGTCTGCAAGGGCTTTGCAGACCATAGGTAAGTTGCAGACCTAGTTCTCAACACTGATTTAAAGGGATTCTTAGGCTGCTGTAACTTTTACTTTTCCGTTAAAAAGATAAGTAAGATGCTGAGTCCCTGGGCTTCCTCCTTCCTTGAACACTTCCTGCACAGATACTTGTGGCTCCACTTAGCTACTGAGACCTCATGAGTTCACACAACCATCTCTGCAACTGCATAAACATTATGCCTTCATTTGAACGAAATCCTAGTAGTGAAAGGAGCAAGCCTAGTTTCATGTGATAAGATATTCCACACACATTTCTTTATTCTACACATATGACATTGAACCTGGAACCTATTGAACAGAATCACTCTGTTCAAGAACAGGAAGAGTCTCCATCTGTTATTATGGGATTCACAGGTTGTTTCTAATTGACAATCCTGGATTAAAAAAACAAAACCCAGCTTTGACTGAACAGACAAAGATTTAAGACTTACAGTTATTGTGCTTTAAGCTCACTATAGAGACTTATACACACAAACTGATTTCCTGCCTGACAGTCTATCCCCGTGAGTTGTATTCTCATTTTTTTCCCCACTGGTGAGGCAGTGAGAACAGGAATTCTGTGCTGCGGCACTACTTCAAAGAACATGCCATAGATTTATGATAGACTGTCATAAATCACATACGAAAGAGCAAGGAATGAAATGCAGCTTCCAAGTCATTCTTATGCCCTTATTGATTTTGGGGTAGGCAAGAGCTGACCTACATTCAGTACTGCATCAAAGAAATCCCTAGGCCAGATTAGTCTGTCCCCTAGAAAGCACTTTGCTACCTAGGTTGGCTAGTACACTGGCTAGTTTCACTGTGTTAATTTGGCTTGTAAAAGTTTCTAACAGCAGTATTTCAGTGTAATTTAAGAATAAAAATCAAGAAATAAAATTCCCATGTATATATATATAAAGGAACACACATTGGCCCATTTATGCCAGGAAGAGCCAGGCCATGAGCCCCAAGCTGCTCTGACCTTCTAGGTGGGCAGGTGGCACAGCTTGTGAACTGGTCTCCAGAGCAAAGTGAAACTGGTGCCTCAATAAAGGGTAAACCAATGACACTAAATGGCTTGGATGAGAATTTGGGTGCTCAGAGGGCATAGCTATGACACCTGGGAAGCGCTATATCCAGCAGTCTGCAATACCTGGAATAGTACTGTGACAGCTAAAGAAAAAGGCCAGTTCCATGTCCCCTTCTGTTATCCTCAATTCTTAATTCTTGAGCTAGGACAATCTGGGATCAACTCTCAGCCTAATGTTGTCTTAAAAATGTCCTCCAGCAGTGGATTAGCCACATGAAGCAGCTCAGAAATTGCTACTTGGTTCTAAATGCCACATCACGACCAGTGAAAGGTAGGTGAGAGCTGTCTACCTCAGCTACTCATAACCAAACACCAATCTCTGCATTCAGTGTTAGGCTTTTATTACATGTTCTGGTATGCAGAGCAGCAGCAGATCTAAAATGAGAATCATTCAGAATCAATGGGTTGGGATTAATCTGTCCTCCTGTCCAGTACAAGTGCTGCTACAGTAATAAACAGAAATCTGATAACTTCATACTGTCAGCACAAAATGAAACTATGACCTTGACCTGTGCAACATCATCCAGTAATTTTTTCATAACTTCAACATACCATACTACACGGCATGATCTAATAAGAATCTAAAAGTAATTAACTGGAATTTTTGAAAACTGAAGCCTTAATCAAATATGTATTCTTATCAGGGTTGCAAGCCAGCAATAAATTGGGACATTTAAAAAACTGGGATCCAATCCAATCTGTGATCTGATCAGGGTTCAATGGTTATAATAAATTGGGAGTATTAAAACTAGGATCACATCCAACACTTTATTTTGTCTAAATCACGGGACCTAGCTGTGCTGCAAAGTCAGGAACACTCAATGAACAGATATACCATGTTGGATTAACCCTTAATAAATAATGATGCACAAGCTCAGGAGTCCCAAAAACATGTGGTTTAGAACAGAACTTAACGGTGAGAAGAGCAGTTACCAACATTTTTCAGAGATCAGTATGAACTATAAACAGCCCTAACAACACTTCTAGATTTGGCAAATGGATAACACAGGCACAAAATCTGCCTGGGGATGGTAACAACGTGTCTGCGTATGAGCGTGCTCTAAGATGCACTACACATTCAAAAATCACACTTCCATTTCTGCAAAGGTCTCAGTTTCAGTTTTTGATTCAAAACAATTTGGCTTTTCTACCACACTGACATGCATGCAGCTATTCTTGTTTTCATCTTGATTTCCAGTAACATACAAATTGTCTGTAATTAAATATAATGAAACAAATGCTGGTAGAAATGGAATGGAGTTTCACTCACAAATATTCTCTCGTATATAAGTGGTCTCTAAATGTTGTTTCTGTAAGATGCATTCCCTTCATACAGGGATCTTGCAGCTGCAAAATTAAACCTCTGTTTGCCAAATATCAAAAACATATGTATTGATTTTTTAACTGTGGGAACAGGCAACAACGATCAGAGCTGGTAAGACAAGAGAAAAGCTCTCTTCAGTTGCTGGAAGGTTTCCGAAAAGTAAAGAAAATTCGGTCTTTAATATAAAAACTGAAACCATTTAATTTCACCCAAATTTGAGATTCACTGTAATTTAAGCATTGAGTTAAGTCATTCAGAAAGCAAGGGCCTGCTTCTCTAACACTCTACTCAAAAACATAATTTAATTAAAGAGAATTCCTCACTTAATTCCAATGAGGACTACAAAACCAAGACTGTTTTAACAAAACAAACTACTTCTACAAACAAGTGCAAAGTAATATTTTTTACATAGATTGCCTTTTGTACATTCACTAACCCATATGCTACTTTTAAGTATCACCCCATTTTCAGCAAAGCGCTTATTTTATTCTAATATCAAGGAAAAGTTTGACTGCTGGAAGACAGACTTTGGTCTCAGCAGGAATATTCCAGTAAAATAATCCTAATCAAAGAGGAAAAAAGTTTTCTTTCAATTGATAGTAATTTATTTGCATTTGAAAGGCAAACAAATTATCACTGTAAAACTCAAGTGCCTAATAATATATTTATCTAGTTTGTTTTACAATGATTTTCAAAAGTTAGAAAACTAAAAAGCAAGCCCAAGTGAGTGGGGAAAAAGATGGAAGAAAGGAGGAAGAGAAATCTTGGTTTCAGGGAAAGAAAAGAGAGGGTCTCTTCCAGTACTTAATAACGTAGTGAACATCTTGTTGTTAAAATGATAAATTCGGAGTAATTTACACAGAACACACTAAAAATACAGATTTGAGTCAGCTAGATCAAAATAAACCTCAGACATAGCATTTGCTTTTTCCTTTTATGGGCAGATTTTAGACCTTTGGAGCACATGCTTTATTACAGCCAAACTCTTTGAAGCATGAACAAAATGATGAGTTTATTTAAAGTAGGGTCCTAGTCCAATGAATCACTTGATTTGTGTCAGGAAGGACAAACCACTATCTCAGAGAACTATATCACCAGTTAAGTCTATCCTCCTAAACTATCTGTGTCGCGAACTTCTGAATTTCTCCAGTCCAGTTTCAGTGACATTGTATTGCTGTGGCACAAGGAAAGCAAAGGGAGATGGGGGAGAAGTAGAAAATAATGACATTTAGAGGAGGTGCTGACTTCATATTCAATTGGACACAGATAAGGTTATTACTAAACAAGAAATGCCTAACATCCTAAGTTCCCATTAACCAGTTGAAGCCTGCTGGAGTAACAGTCATATAATAAAGTACTGGCTTTGAAAACAAAGGAGGCCGGGGGCTGAGGTCTGGAACAAATTCCTAGCCTGACAGGCACTTTTTAGGAACCTGGACAAGCAGCTGCACAGCTGGCATGTCAGATTCCCACCTACAAGACACTTTTTTTTTCCTGCCACATTTTCTCTCTTCTACCTCAACTGTAGTGCTTAGGGTCAGACCCAAGCTTCCCCAACAACGAGTACAATGAGACCTTGATCTTGGTGAGGATTGCTAGGGAATACAAGAAGTAAAAAATTAACGATGTCAGCATTTCATTGCAGGATGTGGAGCTGCTTCAGAGAACTGCAGCTACAAGGCAGCACATAGAGCTGTGCTGACAACTGAGAATAGGACAATGTGGAATGGAAGTAGAAATTACTAGGCTAGAGAAATACTAAATCTGTTTTCAGTTTTTAAGGTTCAAACCTGAAACTTGGTGGTCCATAGAAGGGGTTGCCAGGCAAATCTATGCTGAAGACCAATGTGCAAGCAAGTCCAATCCTTTTGGGAAGCATCTGCACTACAGAGTGAGTGCTGTATACTCTGTCTGCATACGCCTACCAGCTCTAACACATTCTGGATGTGCCAGACTTGTTGCACATGCACTGTACAATTCCTTCTCAGTGAAGCAGGAAATCCAACCAATTCTGAGCATGATGGACTTACACTCAGCACACCTACGTAAGACCTGATGTTTTCTGTCAGAACCAGAGTCACAGAGTTTGCACTGCACAGCCAACACATAATTTTGCAGTGAACCCATCTGACATTTCTGCATGTCTACAAATCTTGCAAAAATTTCTGGAAGAAGGCTGTATTCTTTATAGCAGGCCAATCCCTGGAATTTTGTGAGATCTTATTTTATTTATCCAATACCAATCAAAAAACTTTTTGCAGAACTCCCGAGAGATGGCCTACTCCTGTAAACTGGAAATGTACTTCCTACTGAAAAATATTTCTCAGCTGAGGTCTTGGAACAGTATTCTGTTTTTTGGAGAGCTGCCAAGCACATATTGCATGCAAAACCAACATCCAAAACCATGCGAGGTACACAGCTGCTAAGATGCTGAAATGCACTTGATCATTAATCCTACCACACCCAGCCCAAAAATCAACTACTCCTGACCTCTTCCACTAATGTCCAAAATGGACAGCTCGGCCTCTGAAAAAAACCTGTCAGATGAAAAATCATAATATCTTTTATTATGACAGATCCTGAAATATTTAGACAGCCAGCATTTAAGAAAACTAAAGTTTAAGCAAAAAACCTGACTTGAAGATTGTAATTATTGAGTCGAGCATCTGAACAAGAATTACTTACACAGCTAATTTTGGAAAGATAAAATTAGATGCATGTTTAAGTTAATTCTAAAATGGTTGAATGTTAAAAAAGCAAATTGTATTTTGTTCAAGCTGTTAAATACAGGATTTGTTCACAGGTATCGGGGGACAAAACATGCTACATTTCTATCAACAGCTGGGTAGTCTGTTCTACTGTTACATCCCTAGAAGTTTTAATGCATATTCATTTCACTCTCAACAAGAACAGATTTGAAAATATGACTATGTTCTAGTAAGCTTCAGTGAAGCTTGGTTTTATAAATATGAGAACAAGTATGCAGGATTGCAGCTAGTGAAGTCATAGAAACAGAAGATCTATGGTATGGATGTGCTGCAAGGTTTTCTTTGCCAGTATGTGCATTAAAATCTTGGACTTGAATTACATTATAGAATTACTAAATCTTGGGACAGAGCTGTAAAACTTGCTTTTACTGTCTTACTGAGCATCATCACTAGGTGAACAGTCAACAGCTAAGCAAAAGGACTGTATTACTTTCAAGTCAGGTAGTGTTTCCTTCCACTGATTTTAATCCGTTTCTCAAACAGTTCTTACCCGTATATAAGAATGAGCTTCTCTATGTAATTTTCCGCTAGGAAAGAAAGTATCTTCTGTTTATGACCAACTCAAGAAGGGTTCAATAGTCAGCTTGTAGGTAGCCTTATGTGGTCAAACACAGACAGACATGCTACTACTTCATTTGGAAAGCTAAAGAGAATTGCTTGTTTTTACAGCATGTGTTGCATTGCTTTGAGAATAATGTAGGGAAAAATGCCTTTGCTACTCTTCTGGGTTTTTTTTTCTTTTTTAATTTTAATCCCTCAAACATATAAGCTGTATTATCTGATAAAAAATAGTGTGATATTTCTATTCTTGTTCATTATGCAAGAAGAACAAAATAAGTGAGTTAAAAATATCATCTTGGTTCATCCACTTCTCAACACACCTGCTGTTCTCCATTTCAGTCACAAACTCTTCCAGGTCAAAACTGAAATCATTACTAGAGAAACCAGAATGATGAAGAGATTGAGCTGCCAGTTTCTAATGCAGCCTTACCAAGTTACTGTCAATCAGTGACTGTAATTTTAAAAAAAGGATACAATGCTAAAGAAATATTAAGAACAATTATCTTGTGTCCAATTGGAACATTAGACCTCTAGACAGAAGGGTTCATTCCTTGCAGCCTGCCAACATTTTAGTAAATGACACTGGCCCTTTAACAGATGGAATACATGCTTCTTAGCTTGCCAGGATCCTAATAAAAGACACTGGCTTCTTTAAAATGAAGGACACATACCTCTCAAATTGCCAGTATCCAAATTGGGAGTCAGCAGTTTAAAATAAAGGTACTCATCAGTCTGGCAAAATCAAGGACATGGCACAGAAATTTTAAAACAAATGGTACAAAGTTTCTCCTGACATTACTTAACCTAGATGAACTAAATACTTAAACACTGGCTAAGCATATCCAGTAGCAGCACTGTAGCAACTGGATACCTTCCTAGCTTTTAAAACAGTATTACCAGCAGACTTCAAGGGTTGGGGTTTGGATTTATTTCTTTTCCTCAAACCCATTAGCTACCACTTCTATGGCTGATCACGCACTGCGTGACTCAAACGAAGCAGGGTGCCTTTTCCCTGGGCACTGACCCATATGACAAAGGACGGCCCGTGTGGGAAGACCCTGACTGCCCGAGAGGAACCATATCTGCTTCCATTCCATCTCCCAGAAGCAGGATGCTCCAGTGAAGCAATGAGACATTTGAAAGCTTTCCTCATGCCCTGACAACCTGTATTACTACAACTTCAAAGTTTTACAGCAACTGCAGATACCTCTTGACAGCCAGCAAGTATGGTCTCTCTAACTCTTCTGATAGCAGCCATCAGAAGGAAACAAAGACCTTCTTCAGCATATCATGAAGTACATCTGGATGTATTGGGAAAGTGGAGAGAGGAGTTTGCTGAGCCTTGTCAGCACTTACAAACTGTCCCCAGTTCCTGAAAGGCAGATACAAGGGAAAGCGGAAAACTATAAATTCTCTTTGTCTGAAAAGATAACAAAGTTGCTAAAGACTGGACATGAAAGGGAGTATTTTATGAACAAGACAGAGAATTGGACTTATTCACATCAGTGGTTCTTTCCATTTCAGTCTCAGAGCCTTACCTCAGAAATACAGCAACTCACAGCTGGCACACACCCAGCTTCTTGACTTGCCCATCTCACCTGTCCTACTGCTTGCAGACCCCTGGCTCTTCAGACTGATTTTAACCATTTTAATCTGCTTTTTTTCTGGAGTCTCTTGGCATATTAAGCACTCGTTGAGTAGATATTTCTGCAACGTGGCTAACCAGCAAATGCTGTGCAGAAAAGAATATACCTAAGTACAAAAACTACCTATTCATGGTACAGCCAGCTGAAGCCAAAGAGGTCTGAAATGCTGCAAAAATCATCAGAGGCTCTCAAGATAGAAGGAAGGAGGTTCTTGCTTTAGAGAAGTAAAAAAAATAAAATTACTAAGTCAGCTGGTGTTGGGAATAGGCAGAGGTAAAACAGGTTTTGAAGGAACTGATACTCACCAGTTTAGCAGCTACCACAGTGAAGTGCACAGAAACTACAGGAGACAAGCTCCTGTCATACAGCAGCCCTGACTCAGCCAGAAAACCCACGTAAAGCTCTGTATTGCCTGGACCTGAACGCCAGCGCGCATGGTCTGGAACATCTCCAGCCAGGCAGGCTGGCTGTCCCTTCAAGCAATCCTTTGCTCTGAAGTTTTTTCACCTGATGAACAAAGATGCTGTCACCATTTACTCACCTTTCACGTTCATCTTTCATTTTCTCCAGCTCCTCCTCTTTCAGTGTGCCTTGCTTTGGATTCACTTTCTGATCTGTTTTCCCACTTTTATCTTCTTTTTTCTTTCCAAATCTGTTGAAGATATCAAGGAAAGAGTCAGGAGAAAATAATTAGTAGAATAAAACCCAGTACTTACCTTTCATAAACTACAGAAATTTTAGGCAATGAAAACACTGTGAGATTTTATCTTAGTCACTAATAAATATCCTACATTGCAAAATAAATTACCCGTATTAAATGGGCCATATGTAACAGGAAGGACAGGTTACAACCTGATTTGGACCCTGTACTTTTGAAAGCTATTGCTTGAAACAAAGTTGAAAAGCCTCACCAAACCTGAAATGCAAAGCACTGCATGGCTGGACTATTACCATGGCACATTTTAAAGTGGTTCAAGATTCTTCTTATCACAGGACAGGACAGGTCTCTGAAAGTAATTGGCAGTTGGTGTGGTGTCAGCACACAGGCTCGACCACATGTTCTGCTCTTACCAGTAACTGCTGTCTCTCATCTCATGTCTGGCCTTAATTTAACTATTTGTTCTTTGTTTAAATAAGAATGCAACTGGAAAGAATGAAATCTCACTATATTCTGAGAGTACAAAACTAGACAGTTCATAAGAGCTCTTTTTTAAAGTACTTCTGAGGTTTTCTTTCTGCTATCATGTAATATTTATGCTATGAAAGTCCTCCAGAGACTCAAACCACTTCAAGGGGTCCCACTGTTCCATACACGGTACAAATATACGTAAGTTTGCTCCGCACAGTCTATAAAAGGTGACTGAACTGGGGAGCTACATTTAACTTCTGATGGAGCTAGACAGACACTGGGGTCAAGTATGTCAAATATGCTCATGAATTATGGGCCAAAAAGATAAAAACCTCCCCTCCTCTTCCCCAATTTGAAATTCTCAGGTCCACAAGTAAGTAGATGATCAATCTATGTCTTCCCATGCAAATTAACGTGTCCTTGCATGCATGACAACAATGTAAAGAAAAGCACTGATTTATTCATTAAATATACCATATTGCAAACTAATTGCTGTGACTCAAAACTGCAAACTCTTCTGAGAAAGTCTGCAGCATTGCATCAGTGATCTTTCTTTCGCCCTTAGTTTATTTTTCATGTCAGCCCAAACTGTCTCAAGTGTAACAGCTGAACTACTGTGCATATACTTAAGCTGTAAATCATTGACTTTAGGTTTGTCCTCTGACCAAAGCAGAAATCTTGAAAATACTGTCAGGCTCATAAGTTAATGTTCCACATTTTTTTGTGAATTTAATCAGCAAGTCTGAGATTACAATCAAATGAAGTTCTTAGGGACTCTGCAGGAAGCCTTTCAGAAAATAAGAACTTGGTTAGAATGGGAATGATGGGTGTGGTGCAAATGGTTGCATTTGGTGCAAATGAGAAGGGCAGCAAATACTACAGATAATAACATGAGATGCTTTATTGTGGCTCTGCCATGGACGGTGATACGGAATAGGGAGAGTCATGTCTCAGTACATGATTTTCTCTTTCTTATGTGTGGCAATAGAGATAGATGTTGTCTTACATCCTTTGAGGGATCCTTTGATCTACACTTCATCTACAAACAATCTTAAATTCTTTTTTTGTGGTCCCTACACATTTCAGTGCTTCTAGAAAGACAGCAGACTTTTCCCATGCTTCTGCTTTCCCTGAGCATAGAGCAGCACACTGATTCCACTACTACATTCTGAGTTCTAGCGGTCCCAAGAGACTGTCTAGCCACAAACCCCATCAGAAGGTGGTGGTGACAGTGAAGGCAGCAGTTGGGAAAGACAAGCGAGACACAGAGGTTGTACATACAGTGTGAGAAGATTCAAAGTGAGAAAAGCTCACAGATACGAGACGACTGAGGTGAAAAAGAAAAGCTAGATGAAATTCTGCATATATTGCTCTCTGCAGAGATGTCAAGCAGCCAAACAATAAATCGCCTGGGTATGAGCACCAGCAAGCTGCACCTGAAACACCCCTGCTTTCTAACACTTGCACATGCTGTAAAGGTCTCACAGCAGTTTTCTCAAGAGAGGGTGTATTAGCACTTTCATCTTGGTCATAATCCAAACCTGGTACTTTGTTTATATTCAGGCTGCCTGCTTTTCTCCCACAGTTTCAATTATGGGTTTGTGGAGTCTCATATTTGACTGTGGTAGGTATTGATTTTGAAAACATTATTCTTGGGCATTTTGTATTGCTGCAGGGAGTTGAAGTTGGGTATGTTGCATACTCGAGAGAAATGTAAAAAAAATAAATCTTTAACATACATCCCTTTCAAGCCCAGGTATTATTTCTTGCTTACTGGGGAAATACATTTTAAATAAAATAAAGTGACAATTTTGATTGTAGTAACTGCCAACATGACAACTCTCAGCAAAAACAGTGTTGTTTGCTCTTGCCATAAAATTGGCAAGTTCCAGTGTAATTATAAATTGGAAATAGTGAGTTGGTCTTGATAAAAACAAGTTTTGGTTTTTTGCTATTTTTGGCTTCAGGTGGGATTTGTGCAGGCTTACATTTTTTACCTGTTACACAAAGTAACAGGTATGAGACACATAGCTCAAGGCTAGGGAAACGTTCAGATTTTTGGCCTCTTTTGCACATTGCTATATCATAAAAATCCATTCTCTTCTATTATTATTGTAGTACGTTTTTCAGCTCAACAAAAATCTTGCACAAATACTAAAAAACAAAAGCAGCAAAAATTTTAACACTCTTAAGAAAAGCGATATAGAGCAGACATTAAGCCACAAAAACCCCAGTATCATCTTGCCTGAATTTATACACCCTGTTCTAAAATTTATAGTCTGCTCACTCATGTGTTCTAATTGCCATGGGCTTCCAATGATAAAATTAACTTCTACCCATTGTAACTTTGCATGGCTTTGTGCACTACAGGCTTAATGGTTCTCTACTGCTTATTGGAACAAAAAAAAAGTAGTCAGAGTGCTTGCTGCCCAACTGGGTTTGATCCTGTTCACATTGGTACCAGTGCGAGGCCCTCCACTAGCTTCATCAAGGACAGGATAAAAACTATTGTCAAAATTATAGTATGGAATTAAACAAATCCATATTAAAATTCTATGAAAACTGAATGGCTTTAGGATTTGAAGTTTCCAATTCTCCAGGCAACAAATAATTGGATTGTGGTAAAATCTGCCTTTCATACTAACACTATTGACAGAAGAATAAAAACATTAATGAAAAAATATATGGCACACATTTTTAAAAGGTCTGTTTTGCTATACTATGCACAGCAAAATTCTCTTTAGTATCTGACAGAATTGGTACTCTGGAAACCTTATGTGGCAAATGGAGAAATATAACTAGGAGACTTGAAAACAAATGGATTAGCTCTATCACATTCTATATCCATCTATAATTATTTTGTGTCAAATGAAGCCAATTGTAATCATAACAACAGTAAGGAAATAAATCTGTACCTTCCCAGGTTGTTCGAGTGACTGCCTCAGATTTCTGATTATCCACTGTATATGCCTGGGAAGTACTGTTAAAGAATTTAAAGTCCTAATAACCTCACCATACATTTCTGTTGAGAAATTTAATATTCTAACTACTCAAAGCATAGTCCTCTTGTAAACAAAAGCATAAAGAGATTTTCTTTACGTGATCAGACCTCCGAGTGCTTCATCCTTATGGGAAAAGCCCATAAGCAACAGCTGAAAACATGCTGTGCGAGAGTGAGGAACTATCTTATTTCTATTAATTGCAAAGGGTGCCCTGCAAATAACTAAAATTTTTCCCCTTAGAAGCATGAAACAAATGAAGTCACCAAATATCAAACATGTATTGTCTTCTTGCAGTATTTATTAACATTCTATTGGCTATAACATTAAAGCATATATGTGCTTCTTTTCAAGGCTTCCAAGGGATAAAAATGAAAACAAACCTTCTATAGGCCTGTTCTGTTATACTTGGGATAAACGTCTTATGTGCAAGACCTAAAGCTGTGGTCATGGCAACACTTCATTTCCGTGTGGAGCCATGAGCTTCCAGATCTCAAATGTGTTGATATTTGCTTCAAGGATTAAAAAGCAGGCAGGTCTATAAAGTCCCAGACTTCTAAGCATGAGTAACATCTGGTGGGTGTTACCCTAAGCAGCTTGCTGACTAAATTCAGTAATTTGGATTTCTAAGTTAAATCAGTTGCCCCATATCAGTAGGTGTCACTGTAGCTAACAGGGTGCATAATGGAATTGTAAACATCTGCGGGGAAATAATTCAAGAGGACCTATGACACAGTCAAGCAAGATACAAAGCCTAACAATGACATAAAATCTTGACATCTCCAGAAATGATCTGTAAAATAACAGAGTGATTTGTAAAGTACATATAACAAAAGCTCTGGCTCCTAGTAATTTCTCAGCAAATGGGGGAAAAGGCCGAGATTATTAAAGCAGCTCCATTATGAAAGACTAGAAATAACCCTTAAAATCAAATTTAAATATGAGTAAGAATGAATGAGTGAGCAAGAAAAATAAAGATACTAATAAGGTATGATTTTCAGGTCCACACAGGGACTATAAAAAGCTTATTAACTGCCACTACTGCCGTGTGTTTTAAGTTATTTTATCACTCAGCTTTACAGTAGAAGAAATACTCTAGAAGCAGTGCTGTGCTTTGATTAATCACTTTCATACATACACTTTTACAGAGAATTAAACATTGCCGTAAAGATCCTTAGTGAGTCAGACTTATTGGTGATTACAGGCCAGGCTCATTTTACATTTATGTTAATAGCAACATCGATGAAATACGTCTTTTACATTTTTAGTGGCTCTCTAAATACCTAAAAGGTTTGTTATTAAATGTTTACTTATTGGGCAGAAGTATGCCATTGAGTATTATACCAGTGGGACCAAGAGTTTTGCAACAGCTGAAAAAACTACAGAAAGAAGAGAATATGTTTTGGTAAAACATGTTTCCACATTTTGAGAACAGGGCACACACAGCAGGGGCTGGGCAACACAGCTCAAATCTTCGCCAGTGTCCAAGAAGTTGAAATTACCCCCATGACATGAGTTAACTTCTAGTAAAAGGGCACCGCTGGGCTGGGCAGCGTTGTGTACAACACCAATACTGTTTGGTAACTTGGAAAGAGATTTGGAGAAGCAATGAAAAAAATCCACTGGTGACTAGATCTGGCAAGGTTTGCTTGCAGGAAAGTGTTACCCAGCTAGCCTGGTGCCTCCCTGTTCTCCCACCTGCTGGGGCTCACTCCCAGGGCAGCACCAAGTGACAAGCAGGCAGCAAGAGCAGCAGCTTTCTGTAGTGAACAATGGGGCACCTCAGGCAATCAGAAACAGCTCCCATGAAAAGGGAAAAATGACCTAAATTCCAATTTATTATATCAATGGAAGAACATAACAAGTTGTTAAAATGTCCTGTGCTGCAACTGTTATTTGTGCTTTGCAAATGTAGCTAAACTTCATGAATGTGAGTATCTTCATATTCAGCTATCTTCAAATTATTCTGGGAGACAATTCACATTATTCTAATGTTGTGATCAGAGTTAAACCGGTTATGGTCAGCAGGAAAAGAGAAGCTTATATACAAAATGCAAATATAAAGAAATCCACAGTATTAACACCAGCATACGTTGCTTCTGTTATGTCAACATTAAGTGACCAAGTGCCTTTTTTTGCATTTTGTTTGTAGTTTTGTTTTTTTTTTTACTGTATCAGACTGCTGAAGCTAGACTAAAATGACCGAGCTTCCAGATCCAGTCAAATGGGAGTAAAACTTATCTTTTTAACAACCCTGATTAAACACAACCTCCCCCACCCGTTTATTTCTTTGATGCCCAAATTAGCATCTTTTCTGCAGCATGCTGAATTAATTAGTACAGTGAAAAGAATTAGTCCAGATAGGATCAAAGCTGAAACCATATTTATCTGGAATTTGAAATTAAGAGCAGAGAGTATTAACCCTCAGCACTTCAAGGAGCTTTCCACATGGCATACTTAGTAAGCCTTCCAGGAGTTCATTTAAAATAAATCAACAGTACAATTTTTTTCCCCACTGAAGTTTTGCTAAAAGGAAAATAAATTTGCCATGAAGCCTGCTACAATGGGAAACTGCCTTTAATGCATAACCTGTACATGCTACTCATTATGTAACTTGTAGGCATCAGTATAACAAAGCAAACAAAGCTGAGAAAGACAGCTGATCACATTTGGATCATCACATTGTTCACAGACTTAAGGGCTAATGAAAGAATTCCCAGCACTCAATCTGAGAAGCTGCTTGCTGTGACACCTCACAGGTAAATATTCTATAATCTTCAATGGAGAGGGTCACACGCAGAAACAAAATGTCAAACTGAAGCCCTAGATTACACAGTGAAGTTTACTCTGAGAGTATCAACCACGTGGAGAGCAATAAAAGAAAAACCTCATTGCTGTTATCATCATCTCAAATATTATCCATGTTTCAGTATCAGATAAAAGACTGGAGGCTGTTTGCCATGTGAAATGCAAGAGGTTGCTCTCCTGCCTAGAAATTGCAGAACAAAGGCAATCTAAATAATCACCCCAAAAATCTTTTCATCCATCATCTTCCCTAAGCCTTTGAGCCCCATATCTTTATTTTTAAAATGTGGAACTTTCTCTTGATTCAGATAGAAGTGAGTTACCGTAACTCACTCCAGTAATTAGGTATTAGGAAATCCTTACCAGTGGGACAGTTCCATTCATATGTACCATATATCAAATCTTACTTCTGAAGCATATGAAATGATAAAAAAACCCCAACAAAACAACTCAAGAAATGTGATGGTATCCTAAGACTTGGGCTACCTGAACTAGAAGTGGTTGCTGCAAAACCACAAAATCCACCTACTGAACCAATGGAATGGAATAACTCTTATTGACTACTATTTAAATATAGACAACAGAAGGCAGCTATGAAGAGTTATCCTTCATACTTCAAAGACCTTATTTTTAGAAAGCTTGCTGAGGTAGTCTGGGTGTTGGAGATAGCATTTATGAAGAGGGGTCACCACTATTATTATTTGACCAGGAAAATCATGATGTTGAATGGTAGCTATGCATCTGTTTCCATGAAATCATCTGATGACTGTGTTGCTGGTCTACTTGGTCACCCGTACAAGAATTCTGCATCCCACATCACATATCAAGGAAGCAAAAATTACAGTAATAGAGCACAGCTGCGTTTTACAGCTTGATCAGAAGAAGGAAGAAATTGATTTATAGTCTGTCCAATGCAATAAGCCCCGCCTGCTTGTCCACCAGACTGTGGAATTACCCTCCACCCAAGTAAGGAATTAATCCCATATATTCTTATTTTTCCCTACTTTCATACAGCATCAGCCATTTTCACCTCTTGGTTTAATCGTACAGCTAAGTAATTTCTTCTGAAATGAATACTAATTCTGTCCCAGACAGAAACAAAGCTATCCCCACTCCATATGGAGTCTGCAAATGCCAACCTGCCAACCCCAGGGGAACATGATAATCACACCCACGTCTTGGGCATGGTAACTCCATATTCAGAGCAAAGGAAAAGGACCAGAGTATTAAGCCTTTGACTTTGCTTTCTTAATTCCGATTTCATAGTCACCATTTTCTCATTTCTCCACTAAAAGGAAAGAAAGAGCAAAGCAGGCACTGAGGCTAGCTACTAATTTTTCAAGGAATTTGTTATTCTCTGTCATACAGGAAAAAGGTAAATGCGGTTTGGGATTGAACCTATTCCTCTAAGGTTCAGTCAGTAAAACAAAATAGGAGACACAGACTCCCTGAGCAGTCTGTGCATGTTGCCAGCTGCCCCTCCAGAACTACTTGCTGACTTAGGGTTTTCTCAGATGTGGATTTGGAAACTCCGCATTTAAGTGAGAGCCAGCGAGCCTCTGTGTCCCATCAGCACCTCCAGCCCTCTGCAGGTAACCGAGAGCCACCACTTCAAGGTGTGGCAGCGAAAAGACCAATTGAAGGGAGCTAAAAGATAGCCATTTGGGTGCCAACTTGACAAGAACAGGCTGCTGGGTTTTCTTTTCTGTTCCATGCTTCCTTTTCACCTGTTGTGTCTCTTTCCCCTACTTCTAGCCACATGATCCCAGAATTCACTAAAGCATCAACTACATAAGTATGTTTAGTATTTGTATGTATTATGCATGTTTATAAGGGGAAAGACTTCTCATTCTTCTCATATCATAACTCTCATGGTATTTGGTGCTTTTCTTAGCATTTCGGATACTGAGGCACTATATGAGAATCTCCACTCACACTACAAAACTTTTTGCTCAGTCCTCTTCGCTATGGAGAAACAATGTGCAACTGTGACATTATCAGAACTGCAGATACAAAACTCATAAGGCAAATACAACACATGACATTTGGAAAACAAAACTGAAAACCTGTTACATTTGCATGCAGAGTCACGATACTTCAAGGTGTCAGACTTGCTAATCATTTCACCACTGCAGTACTCACCTTCTCAACCAAACCACATGCCTTCCTCCCCTTACAGGCCACAGTGGGGATTTGTTGAGGCTTATTTGACTTTCATGAAGTGAAACTGCTCATTGCATGTTTCAAAGACATCTCCAGGAAAAATATGATCCTTGAAAAATAGCAGGAATATAGAGAGCTCCTCTATGAGACAACTGAGACAACAGCCCAGCCTTCATGAAAGCTCCACTCTCTATGGGAATGTAGTGACTCTCTAACAATCAATTAATGTTGAACATATATCATATCCATTCTACAAATTAAGAAACTGAGGAATGAAGGGTAAAAATGACTTGCCCAATTTAAAAGGTTCTACTCTCTTTCTCTACTGATCACCTAAGAGCTATGATTACATTATCACTACATATCTATCTGCCTCATTTTCCAACCAGTTTGCTGTGATGCTTTTTCCCTTTGACCACTTACCCCCAAACTACTTTAAGTTCTCTCCTCATGCATTTCCTTCTTCTCCCCTAACACACCCACTCTCCCCCTCCTTGCTCCACACTCCTTTTGTATGCTTTACTGCTGCACTGCTACAGAAACACCTCTTCCTGTAGATTTCAGCTGGAGACTGCACAAAGGGAATGTGTGTTGGGAACCAGCACTCTTTCCTCTGAGACACTGCAGCAATATGCAGAAGGGACATGCAGAGATCTCTGCAGCAGCTGAGCTACCAAAAATGGTCTCCACTCTTTCACAGTGGGATGCATTAACCTGTGTCTTAGCTCTGCACTGCTCAGAGCACTTGAGAAACTCTGAACTAAGAGACAGAACACAGTGAAGAGACTCTTTCGAAGGGAGACCTGTAAGAGGGAAAGAGATGGTTCCTGAATAGGAAAGGGAGGCAGGAAGGCAAAGAGAAAACCTAAGATAACTTGTTTTTAGGTTCCACAATGAATTTCAAAGGCTGAAGCATCATAACTTCCACATCTGTGCCTCTACTATAGGTGACATTTTTACAAAGCAGTAACATTCAGAACAACGCCAAAATAAGAGTGGAGTTATATATACTGTGTTTTGGCACAATAAATAATAGATGGTTTTACATTTTTAAACTGTCACAATTGGTCCTTCTGGTAAATAATACCTTCCCTCCCTGGCCTTGGCTATTGTACATTACTAATTAGACATAGCAGTTTGTGGTTAACATCCTTCCCTACAGATTTATTATTAGCTTGTATATTCTTTTCAGTAGAATTGTGCTAATGCTGGAGGCCAATTGCATGAAGCCACTGGGAGGAGAAATCTGTTTGCCTGTCAAAACAATGGCTATCAATTAGAACTGTAAATGTGATTCCTTTAAGTCTCTTGGATGGTAGCAGTGATTTCCAGTGATGGATTAGGGGGCTGAATCACTTTCATATTGTACTAAAGGAAGCTTTCAGACAAACAGCTGTCCACATGAAACAATTTCACCACTATTTTTGAGCAAGTCCAGAAGAACCAGTCTGCCCCGTCGAAATTCCCTTTGCTATTTTCCCAGAAATCCCAGGTTTAAAGCATTTTGTGTGTCATATGGACAAAACTGATACTACATTATTCTGTGGTTTCTTAGGAAAACTTGGCTTAGGATAGCTTAGCAACAGGAGGAAAAACAATGAAGTTGCTGAAAAACATGATGCATCAAAAAAGAACCAGTGAAACCATGCAGTTCCACTGTTCACTGATTCAGGATGCAGCCCTGGCACACAGATAGCAATTTCCCCTTTGATGTAAGCACCCAGCTCTCATTAGCATCAGTAAGAGTTGTGTGGACACACTAATGGGAATATGTTCCCCCGTATTTTGCAGGAAATTAACACCACTCACTTGGGGACCGAAGGAGTCACTGTCTGTCACTCTCAGGCAGGCTCTCTGCCATTTAATTAAGCAAAATCCTCTGCCACAAACCTCAAGAGGAAGCTCTTCCCTGTTCTCCTCAGTACAGCAAAACTGACATGAAGCAAAATGTCAGGAGCAGGAGCTGGGAAGTGGTGATGTTCGGGGAAGATGAACTTCAGCCTGCCCTTGCCAAGATCTTTCATCACTTGTTTTTTGTGGACTTTGAAAATAGTTATTAGAAATTAATTTGATTAGCTATAGCTGAGTTTAAGCTTTAAGAACAATTTAAGAAAGTATTTTCATCTCTCATACATTGTGGCTTTTGGTTAGTTTGTTACTTTTGGTGATCTTCAGCAAGGGTAATCCTAGATGGAACGTATAGCAACAAGTCAGCCAGACTGCCAACCCTCCAGGACTCCACTGCTAATTTCATGCCAAGAGAGTGACTAACCAATACAGGAAGAAGCAAAGGACTCCACAATACTCGCAAAACGTGGCTCTGGCTGCTGAAAGACACGGGTTCAGGACATGGAAGGTTTCATCCAGTTGCTACACAGTAGACTTTCTCATCAAGCTGGGCAACTAGACCGAATGTATTAAAAACCTTTCCTCAGTGCCACTTTATAATATAAGAACTAAGTGACTGAAATTTTTAGTTAATTATATGAACTATACAACTCTGTCCTATCTGCTTTCAATAGTATTGCTCATGAACTATGCGTCAGAAACTTTCTTTATAAGGTTTCAGTGAAGACCTGGCAATCAATTCTGTTTCTTGAATATTAAAAGCAGTAATTCCGGAGCAATCAGATAGGGAAATGAATTTTACTGGATAGGGTCAGAGAAAATTGCTAGAATAGTGCTTAAAACCATGAAGAACTTTTATTTTGCTGGCTATTACAACCACATAGCTTGAAGCTGCACAAACAATATAAACAGCCCAGATTCCCAAAACGGTTTCCTCCTTACATATTTCTTGCCTTTCACACACTGACTCCCTACCACAGTTGTTTGTACACTGTTTTTGGAAGGATTATTTGTTATTGGTGTTTATATTGCCAGGCTGTTAATTTTTGTGTCACAATGTAGGAAAATATCTCTCTGCTTTCTTGTTCAGATACAGCAATGCTTTGTTCACTGCACAAAGGCTTTGACTTCTTTTCAACCTACCCCCACAGCTCCATGTCCTCAAGTTATATTCACTCATTCAACTATTTGCAATACTACACCACTGGTGCTAATTTACCTGGTGACCAAGGTGAGCACAGATATCCTACAAATTCTGCAAGTTATCATCTCAGCATAAAAAAGTTAGTCTGAAAAAGAACTTAATTATGAAGGTGATAAAACAAATGTTAAATTCAAAGCCCACAGCAGCACAGAAGGCTAAAGAACACTCATGAAGTCTGTCACTCATTCCATTAAAACTCATGCCATGGGAGCTGCCAGGAGAAAACAGTATCACTGCAGGAATAAAAACTAAATGATGTTGACAAAAATCTACCAGCGTGTGTAGCCAGTCAATGAACTTAACTCTTTTTTTGATTTCAAACTGTGCCTGATTGAACCACAATTTCTCCTGAATGTATTAGTTATTAGCCATAATTCAGAGGGAAAAACTCTGGTTTACAGGTTACCCACGAATTGAACACAATCAGTATTCATTACAGTGACATTCTGCTTATTCATCATTAACTGCAACTGGTCACATGCATTGTTTCTACTTCTTAGCTCAATAACTCATTATTTTAAAACTACCTTCACAAGCAGAGGGGAGGAGAAGCCACTCTGCACTTCTTGAACAAACATGTTTTGGCCACAGGCCCAAAAATTTACTGCATAACTCCCCCCCCCCCACCTGCATGAACACAAATTTCACCATGAGTGCTCAGAGCCAATGAATTACATTTAGCTCAACGTATTTCATCTGTAAAACAAACTAGAGACCTGACTGTGAAACAACTTAAGCATCTGCATTTCCATTTCTTTGGCCGTATCCTTGGTCTTGTGTATCACAGGAAAGAGTGAAAAGAGTGCCTAATTTATCAACTATGTGTCACTCATTATTTGATGTCTCTATACCATTACTTCTTTTGATTTATTAGACACAACATTTAAACCAGATTTTTTCTCATGATAATTGACTTGTCTTTGTACTCTCATATTATTGTTCTGCATCTAGACAACTGCATCAAAGATGTACAGCATTTCAGATGAAGCTGCACTGTTGATTTATAGTGTCACAACAGTGGTGTTTTGTCATAGTCTTATAACTAAAAAGCCCAGTTGCCTGGCCTCGGTTTTGTTTTTCTTCTCATGCAAGGAAATTACACCCTTCTACCCCTTTCCCTCCAGTCATACAGTTTCCTGCCATCTTCTGTCTCACTTGTATATAGCTGTTCATTTGTACCACTGTCTCTTTTCCAGCTGCTGCTGAATAGACAAGTATCACTACAGTGTTCCTTGGAAAAAAGAAGCAACAGGATACAGGAATGTAAAGCAGAAATCACAGTCAAATCCAAGGTCCTGGATTTCAGTAACTGGAAAAGCTGTACACCTGGAAAAAACAATTCCAGCTATTGTAAGTGGACTTCAGGGAATTACAAATGCATCTTTTGTGCTGTTAGATACACTTCCTCTAGCAATTAGCTGGCATATGCTCTAAAGAAGCAAAGTAGTAAAAGCCAGTTAATGCCCCATGCTGCTATTGGAAATCTTTAACAAAAATTGCTAGTATTTAACAGAGTGGTTGAAATTTGGTTACAAATACGGGACTTTGATGTTATATAGAGGACAGTAAGAATTTTGTCTTATATAATGTGGTTAGTACTGTTTGAAACTGAAATGAAAAGGGAAAAGTAAAGAAATGGAGATACCTAACGGTTCTCATTTTACTCAAGGAATATCCAGAAGGTGGAATGGAGAGTGAGAAGCAAAATGCCTGGACAAGGGAAGAAAGTAAACAATAGATTTAACTCCGCTAAGGCACAAAATATTTGCTCTTTGTTGATTTGAATACAAAAGAACTCAGAGATGGTATTTAGGCTTAAGCAAAAAAAGGAAAACATACACGTGGGATGAACAAACATAAAATATCTGTATGATTTCTGTTGTAGAGGAAGATCCTTGGAGAAAACACTAGTATCAAGATAGATGCTCAATATCACTAACATCTGTGCATTAAATATCTTGAACTGTAAGTCAATTTAACATTGTTAACTACACTTCTTAAAAACATATTTAGTGGGCACCACATTCCAATTTATCTTACCAGCACAACTAGTCAAAACCAGATATACACTGAGGCCAGAACAATATCCCACCTGGGAAATTCCTTCTCTTTCCGTTAGTTACTCTCCTGAATGTGAGCATGACCTAGGAGACAGAGAATAGGCTTTCCGCGTCCTTGTGGTTCCAATCATAGCATATGCTATGGAAGGTTCATTTCCCTGAGGCAGGGACAAAGGAAAAGGGTCTATTTCATTCTAGTCCATCTTTTTAACTCCCCCAACAGACACAGTGTTTACCATTTTACAGAACAGCTGCTCCAAACAAATGCAAACACTGTGTTTGTCCTGTGGTATTCAAGTTATTGCATCAGAGAAACTCCATGTCTCCTCTCCACAACAGAAGGTATTTCTCTGATGCATTATTTTCCCAAATATCAAACACAGAGAGAAAACTGGTTGAAAATAATTTCAATGCAACTTTATCAAAGACATGGAAGAGAAAATTCCTTCTAAAAGGAAAAGTATTAAGATAAATCAGGAAAGGTCTCTCTTATCATCATTAAATAGTAACTTAGGCACAGGATTAAACTCTAGCCAGATCATGTATGCTATTAATGACCTAATTTTTTGAACCAATCTTTATCATATCCCTTGATGTTCCAGAAATAAATCAAGCTCTTAGACCCCTTCTCTCCTGAATTATAACCCTTCCTGAGAAGCTGGTGTGTTCCTCCTTTTCTGAACCTTATACATAACCCCAAATCAGGACCCAAAAATAACTCAGCAACCTGTACTCATAAGAATGAAACATAAGTCCTACTTAAATTTCTTTTATTACTGGACTTCACCATTAGCCTCTGGGGCCCTTCTGTAGCCAGCAAAAAGCTCCATTCTTTGAGCTCTCCCGTGAGATCCAAACCATAATCTATTATTAAAACTGTCTCACCTAAACTTTCTTCATGTCCAAGCCATGTCACTGCAACACACCCTGCACAGCATGTATAGAAGTCAATGGTATAGAGTTGAGTTCATTTGCTCACCCCTATTCTCGCATGTGCAACTGTTTCAGGCTGGGAGCAGGGATGTCCACTAGAATGCTTCTCCCTTGATACCTGTACATGGAGCTAAGACCAGCTGGGATCCTCCACTTTGAGACTGACTGGAACATTTTCTTACTCAAGGAGCAACACCTGTGAAATGTACTGAACTTGGAGAACTGTCAGGTTCAGAGTTCAGTGATGCTCGGAGAAAAATATTTACTTCAAAATTTTTATTTGTATTTTTGTGTATGTAATAGAAAACAGAGGGGGGGGAGAAGAAGGAGCTGATGCAGATTGATATTACAATCAGAAAGCATATGATAATGACTATGAAGACGTTCAAAGCTTTCTAAAATTTTGTAAGAGGAACTACATAACAAGGTAAATTCTTTAAAATAGCACTAATTTTAAAAGTGCAAGCTGTCCCCTTATTTCCTGGAAAGTCATCAAACACTAAGAAAAGAAGGATTAACTCAGTGGAATAGCTCAGTGTTAAATAAGAACTAGTCTGGCTTCTCTCATGAATTCACCATCATGTAAACAGAATGAGCTCTCTGCTGTATCAACAGACCAGAAGTTTAATCCTTGTGAATAAGTTAATGTATCAATTTCTACAACTCTCTAAAGCTTGTTAAACCCTGCAAAACTAGAAAAACTGGTGCTTTCAACAGGCTTTTGCCATAGGTGTGAAACTTGTCCCTCTCCCTACCCCTTCTTAATTTTGCTTGCAGAGGGTGATTTCCAAAGGCACAGAGCCTGGCCTCCCCAAAGCAGCAGAACCTGTCAGTTCTCTCCTGCTGCCCCATACACTTCTTAAGCTTTTGCATAAAAGCAAGAACTAATTTTCTCCTGCAACATCATAGAAAAGTAATTACTATGAAAACAGTGGCACTTCTGAACGAGAATGGATAGCACCCAATAGCAACAGATTCTTCTGTATTTGGGAAGAAGGTCCATGAACAAAGCCGCAAAAAGCACAAGAATGGATGGCAGAAACTTCTTTAGCTGCCTGGATCCTCAAGGCTCCGACTTCCTCCTGTTTCTGTCTGTCACCCTCTCCCAGAACAAATTGAAGACAAAAAAAGAAAACTCAACACTGCTGCTGTGCACAACAGGATTCAGCAAGCCTCCTGATCACCTGAAGAATGTGACAGCCCATAGAGTTAGGAGAGAGACAAAGCCTAGAGCTCCAGTTAGAGTGTGGTAGCAAAGGGGCTGCCAAGGGAGGAGTTGGCTGCAAAAAATCTTTCTCTGAGAACTTGTTCTTTTGGGCAAAGGCTGGCAGTCTTGGGCTAAAGCTGAGTTAACAAGCTATATTGGTTACTACAAAATTAACAGATTTTCAGCGATGCTGCTTGTGTACTGATACAAGGTTATTTTTCCTCCCTCTCTCTATCAACAAAAGTAAGTCAGTATTGGAACAAGTGGAACTAAAATCAGAATAAACAAGACTATTTTGATGTGACATTAATTGTATAGTAGAGCTTGTTTCATGCAATGAGCAAATTGTGCATGCCAAGTTGAAAGAAAGTGAATATAGTCAGAACTTTGTTGTTTCCACCTACTTTTACTTCAAGAAATCCTTAGAACTTCTCATCCGAACTTTTAAAAAAATCCCACACATGCAAGACCAGATCTTGTAGATTAACACATTGAAAAAGGATATTGCAAGGCTCCTGCCTAATCTTCTTTTTCAGCATCCCTCTTCTAGGCAGAATGTGTTCACAGCGGAAATGCCATCACTCCACTTTTATTCAATGCCAAAAACGTACACATACAAGTCTAGAAGTCCATAATGCTCTGATAATGAAGCAGGGCAGGCAGACTTGTCTACAGTATTCCATAAATCTAGCCTAGCTAGTACATTTGCCTGTTATTAAGTCATTGGTGGTGCAGGATGTTCAAGAGCTGCAGAAAATCCGCTGCAGTTGGATAAAGGTGATCAGCACTAGCCACTGCTGGGCATGTCTGTCCCAGTCCTGTTCCAGGAACATATTCCTTCCAGCTGCCTCAGATATCACTGTGCTTTGCCACTGCCACAGCTGCAAAAGAACCTATCCATATCTTCCCCATCCCTATAATTCCAGTATCTTCCCCCTTTGCATCTCAGCTCTGTAGTCAGTAACACTCGTGAGTTTCTCTTATTAATACTGAAGCTTGCTCTAAGGTCATTTGACCTTCCCCTTTAAAGGACTCAAATGACCACCTGCCTGACACGCCTCAAGCCATTCTGCATAGCTCCAGCCAATACATGGCTCCAAAAATTTGGTCTGGCATAGCAGCAGTTGCATGAGCATGAGCAAGCATTGCACACTCAGCCCAGATGCAAATGTATCCTTTCTCAACTGCCTTCTGAATTAAAACCAAACCAACCAGCCCAAAGCACACTCTGGAGAGAATACAACTAGAAAGTTATCCCTTACCAGTGCCAGAAACAAACAAAATGGCTCTTTCAAAACACCACTATTATCTCTTGGGTAGTTAGCCCTGCCTAGTATGAGGTACACAGGGAAGGGTGGTAAAGACTGGTTTAGAATTAAAGAGTTACTCACTTCTGTCTGTCTAATTAAGAGTCAGTTAGTGACTACTGAAATAATAATCTCTCCTGACCCTCGCAGATGCAGAACATAATGAGGCAACAGAAGCAGGAGGAATAGGAAGCGAGCCATTGGTGTTCTCCATGGCTGGGAGGCACTCGCTGGCTGAAGTTGCTGCAGGAAGCATCTCCTGACCTTCTGCAGCCAAGCTCCCACCACTGTGGCACAGGGCAGCCAGCCACCCCAGAACCAGGGTCCTCTGTGGGAGGAACTGGCACTTTTCTCAGGTACTTATATAAATGCTTGCCTATGCACATAATTATACCTGTATGTAAATACTCCACATTTTGCAGTACACACTTCTTTAAATATGTACATACTTATATAAGAATCCCAAGTAGGAGACTTTCTCACTTTCTCTCATCAGTGTGGGCCCAACCCAATGCCTGAAAAAATGAACACGAATTTGTAAATCGTCTTCATTGAGCATTAGATTTGGCCTCAGAAGTTTCCCACAGCTCCCTCCTATACACACAACATCAAAATTTTCTAACAGCTTAGTATTTCCTGAGGCCACGTATTACAATGATCGGTTCAGACAAGGGAATATCAGGACACAGAGGCCTTGTGAGAAGAGAGGTCTGGGAGCTTCCAGCTGGTGACAGAGGAGAGATTTCCTTCTGCACTTCTTTCAGCACATACTTTTTCATCAGATAAATATAAATAAGTAGCACAGCAGTTGTTTAGTGAGCAGCTTAGGGACATATTGCTCCCACTGTCCTAATTTTCCCGACACAATTGGTAAATTTAGACATCTAATTAACAGTCTGTGCCATTTATCAGGTTACTCATTGCTGTTTTTTTTTAAGGCCGTCAATTAAGCTTTCCATACCTTAGACATATTCTCCATCTCCAGACTGAGTCCTACGCCTCTCACAGAAAGATTACAAATGCCTGTAACACATCCCCATTCTGTTTATATGGGCTTTACACAGCCCCAGGGAGTTGAACTAGGGTCATCTCTAAAGCTAGTTTCAAAGTAATGCTGTAACATCTGCATCTGTGGGATGGAGCAGACCAAGCAGGAGAAAGAATGGAAGAATTTACCATTCATCTCTAAAAAGTCATCTGGAGTACAGAGTTATCCAGTAGGAGCCATATTATAAGACTTCTGCATATTTGTCGACATTTTCATAATTATATTCACAACTCTTATTTGTAGGCCTTGTTCTAGGTTTATAAATGCATATTTTTACATTTGCTTATCTATCCTCTTTGTGCTAGTAGCTCCTACTTCTAACATGGGAGATTTCCATAGTGAAATATTTTACCATAGTAGTGACACTATTTGATTTCAAGTCCCTTTCATCACAGAAGAGGCAAAAGAAATTAAGAGTATTCAAATAAAAAGGAGGATCTTTTACAAGTTCATTGCCAGATGCAGCTACAAAAGCAGCTTGTAATGCCATGAAAGATATACAAGTTTTGTTTGCAGTGTTTTTAACCAGATCAATGCTGCAGGCCCACACCAATGTGAATCCTCTGTAACAAGCAGTACATTTATTATCACTACTTTACCAAAGAATAACAACCACGTAACATATAAGGTACACCCTCTCACTCGCTCTCCCCACACAGATAGAGTAAAATGGGTCTTCTACTTTATGCTTAGCTAAAAAAATACAGCTACATGTGTGTATGCGTCACATTTCTATAATGATATTCCAGTCTCAAAAAAGGTAGATGCAGTGTGGAAAAAAAATGCCCCAAGAGAAAACTAAGTTCTCTGCACCCTTGTTTTTTGCTCCTGGACCATCCAGATAATTGTCAGATAACTACTATCAGAAACTGGCAAAGGAATAAAAAACTCTGCAGAAATATCTATTCATTCCTGCTCAGATGAGACACAACACATTTCTTTTTTCTGTCAGTAGTAACAATCCAAATAAAACCGCAAAGGTAATTACCTTCAGGGTCACACCTTGACCACAAGAAGCCCATTTACAGAAATGCAGGACACTAAAAATCAAAAACCCCTGCAACAAATGTTTAGTAGGCAAAGACAACCCATAACATTATGCAGTGCCACAGAAAGCTTCGCTATACCTTTCTTTTTACACATGTTTTAAATGATCAGTTTTTAGGGTGCGATTGCTGTTTGATTTGGCAACTTCTGTGAAGAAGATGGGGTGTGCAGCCCCATGTAGAACTAGAAGGAAAAAGATCTGACGAAGTTTTGTAAGAGATTAAACACCTTTTAGTGAAAAATCCTGTCTGACATCAATCTAGCATCAAATAAGAATGGCCTCCTCTATGCCTCTCAGCAGCCCGCCTGACTTCCTGCGAAGGAGTAGGACCTTACTGCCTGTGGGTACAGGGCAACCCTGCATTTCTGCTCTCCTGGGTCCCAGAGCCTTGGAAGGAGCCGTCCAGAGCAGCCTTCCAAGCAGTCTGCTGGCGAGCTGCGCAAGGGAGCCAGGAGGAAACCCAGCAACCCTTCTCTCTTGCTCTGCTCTGCTGCTAGCTGCACTGCTGCTTGTCTACAGCAGCTGCAGCCTGCTGGGAGAAGCCAGGGCTTCCAGGGTTCTTAACTCCACAGCAGCCGACCACTTTGAGTACTCCAGGCTCTCTGGAAAACAATCTGTGTCAAGGCTGGATGCTCAGCAAACTCAGTTGATTTTTCAAAAAAACCACTAATGCCTTCCTCACCCCTCCCTGAAATATCTTTAAGCTGGTTTCCAATTTTTGTATTCTGCCTGGACTGATGAGGGGCTCTTGAACATAATTTAGTAATAATAAACTGGGCAACACATGAGTTTCAAGGTTTTTTGCTTCAATTCCTTCATGCTGTGGGCAGATTTCTATAGGAAAAGCAGTAACCCAAGTTTGCTGGAACTGTGTCACACGCATGCTTGGAATACAGTCCAGCTAGTACAAAGAAATTTGCAGCAATTCCTATCAAGACATTCACGTCAGAGATCATCACAGAACTCCAGAAATTCAGGTCACAGGCAGGTTATTTTTCTGAAAGGGATAAAAAAATAAAATAAAATAAGCACCTTAGAAACTTAAGCACAAGGTTGTGACCAGTGGCTAGCAAAAATCTACAAAATGTCTGTGAATAGAATAATTATTACTGGTTTCCAAGGTGAAAGCTAGCACCTTTGACTGAAGGGTAACAACTAACTTGGGTTAGCAGAAACCTTGATTGAAACCATTATGTTTCGCTCACTCTCTGTCGTTGATCATGCCTACGGAGACTTCCTTCATTATATAAAGTGTGTAGGAGATAAATGGAACAAAAATCTTTAGGACAGTTAGGTCAGACGACATACACCACAGTGAGACACTTTCCTCTATGAAGCCAGAAATTTCCAGTCCTCAGATGTGATAGATGTGTCAAGTTTACTTTTCAGGGAGAAAAAAAGGTGCTGTTATAGTTCTGGCTAACCTTTGTAGAAACCCTTAATTCACAGAACAAGTGTGGAATCGTGCCCGGGAAAAGCTGATCTCCTGCTTCATGCCTTGAAGCTACCACATGCCTTAAGTATCCTGAAAAGATTTTGAATCATACAATAAGGGTGAAACAGAGGAAAAGAGTCTCTTGGGGCACAGAAAGGGAAAGGGGGATGAGAACAGCAGATGGTAACATTTGTTACATTTTGCTTTTACAGTCCAAATAAGTCTAAAATCCAAAGCAACTATGTTGCTCTGATGTAATTAAGTGCTTCACTAATATGAAAAATCCTTTTTTATGAGACATAGCAGAGTACAGAAAAAGGTTGCCTCTGAATGGCCACTCCAAGAAAACACTCTAATCAAAGACATTTGCCAGCCTTATCAAATACAGATGCACAAAGTTAGGGGCTGGAGAGCATCTCTGTTAGAAACAAAAATTGGCAGTAAGTCTTGGGTAGATTCAAGTACCTTAAAGCAGAATTCAACTCTTCATCACACAAAATGCTAAATAGATCTGGAGGTTCTTCAAATTCCAAATACATAAAATAATGTTTATCACATGTCCGTCTTCACTGTACTTTTAACTTAAATTTGACTATTTAATTAGCTAATCCAGAGTAGTACTCCCTAGTACATGAGGAACGAGAACAAAGTACAGACCTTAGCTGTGGAGCAGGAAATGTGAAAGTTGAAGAGGATTCAACTGCATTTTACCCACAAGAAATGCTCAGCTTCCACAGCTGACTGTTAAGATCTTGTGAATGTTCATTTTTGTAGAATTGCAAGCATGTTCCAAAAATTTACAAGGGTGTTGCGTTTACCTCTATACTAAGAAAATCCACTCTTTTCTTTTGAAAATAAAAGAATAAACTCCATTTTCTAAAACACATGATAGGCAAGACTTCATTCTATGTTATCTGTGAAAAATTAAGTACGGCTACCCAGAGTATAACTCGGTGATAAATTAAGATGTTCCTTTCATAGATTACAGTGCATTTCTGTCACATTAAGACGTTTTGAGCTACAAAGCCAACCTAGAGATTGATTAGACTATTTTTTCAAAAATTGAAAGGATTATATGCCAACATTTATATTCCAAACAGTTTTCTTAAACCTTACTGAGGATATTTTTCCAAATGTTAAAATGAAATAAAATCAGATCTATGAGTAAGCACTGCTTTACTGAGCAAGTTAAATTTTGGAGCAATGCTACAAAACAAGAGGAACAGTATGTGCAACTGACATATATTTGGAAAAAGTAAAAATTACACCACTATAAATGATAGAAAGTAGATGGATTTTTTAAAATACTTTTAGTTTTTGAGGATTATTCAAAGATATTTTCAGAAATCCACATAATTCTTATTAATCTTCAAACATTAATGACACAAAGAGATGCAATGACCACAATGATTTTTTTCATAATCTCTAAAATCCCACCAACTACTCCTGTCTTATTTACTAAAAGAGGACAAAGAATCTTTTCTGTGTAAAATAACCAGACTGAACATGCAACCAGGAAACTACATGTTTTAACTTGATTGCAGGTCTCTATCTTCCCACAGCTCAAGGTCTCTTAATCCATTGACCAATAAATTCCTGTTGCTAAGATGAGGTGCTTGTCTGTACCAGGCTGCTTCTGTAAAGCAACCACAGAGGTAAACAATACAACTGGCTCTTCCTTCCCCCACCATTTAATAAAGGTCTGCAGAAAGTTATAAAAAAACCCACCCAACCAAAAGACTTCAAACCACAACACTGAGGAAAAAAAAATAAAACAAAATCAAAACCCAAACCTCACAACAAGGAACAGCTAGACTCAATCAGCAATCAGCAACAGAAGTCTTTCCTGACCTCTTCTGAACTGCACAACTACATCTCCCTTGCTGCCTTAGGTAGGTTTGTCTTTTACCTTGGCAAGAGATGGGCAACCCCCATCTGCCCTGGCCCTTACATGGGGAAGATGCTAGACCCAGATGAGAGCCTGTACACATGCTATCATTCAAGCCACCCTCAAGGTCAATAAAGTGGCAACTACAGAGCCCATCCTCAGAAGGTAATGTCTCTATCCCTGGAGGAGAAATTCCTTGCTCAGATAACAGGCCAAAACTGCTACCAGGCCATTTGGTAGCAGAACAGCCTGAATATTCAAAAACTCCTTCGAAACCCTCTACCTCCTAGCACTGTTTTATTTATAGTTCATTTTCTATATTTACTCAGATGTTGCAATAAATAACTGGTGTTTATCAAATGCTATACTGATATTTTTTATTAAAATTATTACAACACTCTCCCCCAAGACAGATTAGCTATATTTTAGGCATTATTGAAGAACAAAGCACTACGTACAACTTACTAGAGATCTGCTTGCTCTTCAGCCCAATTCACTAAGAAATTCAGCTGCACAAGTTCCCTAAATGAATACTTGGGACAGGCAAACAAGAAACATAAAACAGTAAAGCTAAAGAGATTACCAATTTCTCTGTTATTTCCTGCTGATCATTGCCAGACTATGTTTCTGCCCCAAAGTGCAGGCTTCATTATTAAAGATGGACAGAATACAAGTATATTCAACAGAGGCCGGCTGTTCAGGAAATAGCTATAATTTGGAAAATAGCATAATAAACACTTGAGCATCCTTGATGCAATGGGTAATGAGCCAATGCAGTCATAAGTATGTACATAACAATGTTAAGATTATACTGTATTTCACATTATGTATCTACACACACACTCATGCAGAGATGTCCGTATAATATTTCAACTATTATATTTGTTTCCCTCCTGACATAAATTTATTATTTTTTCCTCTGTGCTCAACTAGTCACTTGCAAAAGAAAGCAACATTTTACTTTCATTCTTTGCTCTTTCTCTTTCATTTTACCTCTAGTATAGCTACATAAACCATCAGAAGATTTTGCTCATCATGGCAACCGAAAGCATTACACTCTGAAGCAACAGAGATCCTGGAACTAAATGTAATCTCACAGCAAGTCATCAGCGCATCTATAGCCCGTGCAGTGGAAGGCGATTTATCCCCAGTCTGTTCTCCTTGCCACCATGGAGAATAATGACAAACCATAACATATCCCATCCATCTAACAGCTCAGAGGGTAATGAATAACAGAGATAATTCAGCCACTCATTATTAAAAGATTACAATATTAAAAATGAAGGGTTGAGGCTTTGTTTGTTTTGTTGTTTTTTTTTTTTAAAGGCAAATGATCATGTTTTCCTATAACGTGAGTGAAACAGTATACAGCATTATTGATTCCCAGCTATATCGTAAGGGCCAGCTTGTAACAAAGCCCTCAAATTGAATTAAAGTTAGCACTTTTCTAGCCTGAAACTCAATCCCAGTTCATACTGTTTTACTCCAAAATCTGAAAATATCAGCATTATTTAACAGGAGTCTCTAGAATTTCTTGCTAGTTTTCTCTGACAGCACTACACTTTTGCAAATGCTCGTAGTCAATTTTTCTTAATACCATTCTTGGTCAGGATTTAAACAAAAAAAAAATAATAAAACAATCAAACAAAAAAGCCACCAGGAACACCCCTGCCCCAAACCATTGCACGGTGCAAGCTACAAAAAAACGTAACTTGAACAAAGTCTCTACATTACATGCTGGGCTTTTAAGTCTGTGCAGTCTATGGTTCCAAGTGAAATATCAGGAGCTTCACTTCAGAACAAATCTGTTACGATTTTAGTACTAAAAAAAAAAAGTTCTTTATCAAACAAGCATCAAGCCAGCCCTTCCATCCAAGGGATCTGGTTACCCATAGACTTTTCAGGTTCTGTGACAGATGAAATACGTACGTAAGTGAAACTGCTCTGTATGCACTACGGGTAAATGCATGTTTCCACAGGAGACTACTCAATCATTACATGCAGGACATAGCATCATTTAATATAAAGAGACTTTTTAATATAGAACATCTGCAACCTCTTTATCAGCTCCATCTAAATGTCTACCCGGGGTCAATTAAAAAATACCTCAAAAGTTTGATTCATAACCTTTTCACTTTACCAAACACATTTCCTCTGTTTGCAGGGTAGGAATTGGGAGGTGGAGAGAGGTGGGAAGAAAGGGGAAGGTCTACAAGAAAAATTAGGTTGTTAAAAATGTCAATAGTCACAACAAATCTTTTGTAAATGATTTTTGAAAGTCTGTTTCACTTTATGTATAGCTGAACAATAACAAGCATAATGCCAACTTTCATTTTGGAAATAAGCTGCAAAGGGCATCTGTATGTGGACACAAACTGTAATCAGTTAAGAGAAAGGAAAGTCCTGCATCAAGGCTTCTATGGGGCAGACCGGGGAGAAGGTACATTCTTGGCTGGTGTGGGCCGGGGAAATCTGGAATGCTACTACTATAGGGCTCAAAGGTGGGGAATGAAAAGTGATTATTTTATCTTTAAGTGTATTTCTTTTGTTCGTTTATCCACATTATATGGTAGACTTCTTTGTAGTGACTGGGAAGAGCTACTGGAGGGTGCTTGCACTTCCCTTGCTGTCCCTTACCCACAGGACAGAGCACTGTCACCACTCTGAACACAGGATGGGGACAAGGGGGATCCAGAGAGGACAGTACTACTGGGGAAGCTCTTAAATTAGTATTCTTCTCTTTTAAGGAGACACAGCATCAGCTCCACTTTTAACAAAATAAGAGGCACAAAGGAGTGCAGTGATGTGCCTTGATTTTCACAATTAGTATTCCCTCTCCACTCGGGGAGAGTTGCCATTATTCTTTATTACTCATTTTCATCCTATAACCTTTCAGCTGAATCTGCTGAGTGGCCTTAAGAGTCTGTCTATTAGCCCACGACACCTGGTTTTACTTTCATTAGGCTTCTTACTTTCCTCAGAACACCTTCAGTGCCACACTAAGTCCTACCAGATTCTCATGGACCACAGCAGGGACTTGACTGGCCATCACCATCTCTTCCTCACAGCCATGAGTCAGTGCCTTATCAGAAGTTTATTACTACTACCATGTACACTTTTGGATCCTGAGCTGATTTCACTTAAAAGTTCTTTTTAGCTCTGCTCCATGTTCTAGTCATGTCACAGGCCAAACTTTTAGAATTAACAGCAGCAATGGCTATACAAAAGAAGTTACATTTTTCAGTTGCAACATGCACACTTTTTTATGCTGTTAAACCTTGGGTTCAATAATCAGCACAGTCCTTTATCTAAAGCACTATAAATGACCATTTCTCTTTTCTAAGGGTGGTAGATTTCACTAAGTAAGCAGACTGTAGAGGTTATCAGGTTTTTGTTTAGTAAGCAATTTTTCTTTGTTTTTCAATAATGTCACAAATCAATTTTTTAAATTGTCAAGTTTTCTTATATTTTCACAATAAGCTATTAGGGATTTTAAGTAAAGGGGCTCTTTACATTAATATCCATCTCAGTCTTATTAACAGGTTCCAAAAATGAAAAGGGAGCATAAAAAGAATATTTTTAACTGATCCAACTTTTTTTTTGTTTTTTCAGAATTATCCCATGAGGAACATTTGAGTTTTGGAACTGTCGTCTCAACTCACGCAAGATATTGTATGAAAATCTAAAAAATCTCAGAGACAAAAATGTTGTTTCCTCTCCTACCCAATACTGAGTGCTACATGGCAGAAATAGTACTTCACAGATTGGCTTCCTCTGGGAATTCAGCCATATATTATTAAGGAAATAAAATTAGTTTATCTCACTTTTTACTCCACTTAGCCCGAAACAACCAGCAAAGCTGGAAAAAAACCCAGACTTTTATTCTTTTTCATGAATTACAAGGTTATTCCACCTGGAATTATTCCTGTGAAACACAAGTCAAAAGAATGAGATTGTAAAGATGCAGGTAAAGGAAGAATTTGGTCTCAGAAATCTTTGTATACCAGTGAGAATGAGTAGCAGAAATACCTAAGTTTACACTGCAGTTTTCAGGATTATCAGTTAAAAGGTATTTTTGAAGAAAAAAATAAATCTAACACTGAGTTACTAAAAGAAATACAGAACCTCCATATACCATTTTTAGGTTGACTGTTCAGGCAAGAAGTGGACCTTACCAGCTCTCAGTTTCAAGATAGGATCTCCCCATCAAAAAAACATCATCACTCCGAAGTCTATGCAGAACTGGGACTAGAGTTAATTCTCCTGCATCCTTACAATCCAAAGGAAATTGGTCACAACTTTATACCAGCTCACTTATATCTCACAGCTGTATGTACCCAGGAACACTGCAGGTCTCCCCAGTACAAGACTTCCATGAAGTTCAAGACGTTTTGACTCAGGCCTGGCCAAAAATCCAATACACATTTGTTTTTCTGTGGTTTAAGACCAACCTATATCTCTTTAAACATCTGCTATTTTTTTAGTTCAGGAAGACTGACAGACTCCAGGATGCTCTCCACTACTTTGAAATAACTGTTGGTTATTTAGGTTCCTCAAACCCTTCCTTCTGATCCCTCTGCTATGCCTCAGTTGGTATTTCTATTTATTTTTCTGCAATCAGGTCTGATCACTTGTGCAGCTGATCCCTATTCCTTTCCCTCTTGCTATGAAACAATAAACATTTTCATTCTCAGTCTCATCGCTGGTCATGCAAATTCAGTCTGAGCTTCTGAAATTTTTCTATCGTCATCTAAATGTGCAAATGTTAACTGTGCTTCAAAGGAAATAGGTTATAAAAGCTGCTTGTTATCATACTATACCAGCTTTCTTTGTTCTGTGTTTCAGAACTGCTACATTATATTGACTTTAATAAAGTTTTGTTTTTTTCAAGAGACCAATACAAATATTACAATTCCAGGTTTCAAAATGGACAGATACTGAACTGAAACAGCTGCATTAAAGGTCTGTAATGATTTTTCTCTGCTCAACCAAATAAATTGTCATCTGTGTTGATTCAGTGTAACTTGTCTGTGCTATTCAATACAATTGATCACTAGATGCTTTTATAGAGCATTTGGTTATCCGTGAAATTTGGTACCCAGGGGTTCTAGAAAATGCCCACAGCTGGAGCTGTTCTGCAGTGAATACCTTTCTCTATAGCTGATAGTAAAATTGTTCTTAACTTGCTTCTAAAATTCCCCATACACATTCAGAGAAATTCTGCTTAAGCCTCACTGTTTCATTCTTGATAGCAACATCCACTTGGTGATTTTAATTAGATCTCATGGTTTCAATTATCTGTATGCAGACACTATATCAATTTAAGTTGTTTCCTAGGTGGTTTTTTTTGTTTCCTTATCTTCTGTTTGGTCAGCCTTTGAAACTGGGTCCTTGAGAAGGCTACCAACCACAATTTGGCTTTATTTTTTTGTATTGCTTTTTAAAGCTCATTTTAAGTCAATATTTACAAACAGAGTGAAAATGTCTTACTTGAGTGCTTAATTTACAATCTTCTCCTTCTAGTTTATAAATTAGCATGACATTTTATGCAACCAATTTAATTTTGTATTTTCCTCCTCCTCAGATCACTGCTGTATATGAAATTTCCTTGAATTCGTATTACAGATTTCCGTATCAACCTCTATAGTTATAGGCTTGGTTTAGGTCTGTATCTGCCTTGCGCAGTGGTTATTACACAGAAACCCAGATGTTCAACATAATTTTTCATTTAGCTTTGTAGAAACCTAAGAACGGAGCTGGTCTAAACACTGCTGGACAACATAAAAAGTTAGCCACCCTAGACTAGGATTTCTTTCTACAGAAGAGAGCGAGTTTCAATCTCACTGGCACGTTCTAAATACAACACATAAGATTCCTCACAAAGAAATCTGCTTGACTTAATGACAGCCTGAATTAACAAACTACCAGTTGGTGGATACCCCGACCCTGCAGATGTTCAAGGCCAGGTTAGAAGGGGTCCTGAGCAACCTGGTCTAGTGGAGGATGTCCCCGTCCATGGAAAGGGAGTTGAACTAGATGACCTTTAAGGTCCCTTTCAGCTTAGGCTATTCTGTGATTCTGTGGAAGAACTACACTAGAACTTTCTATTGAGCTTTAATGATTGTGTGAAAACATTACAATATTACTGCAATAAATATGGTATTCAAAGCCAATAGAAACCAGCGCTATCACAGGCAAGCAGCCTCCTGAGAGTGACTTAACCTTTGACCAGTAAATTTGATCTATTATAGGCAATTTGTGTCCCAAGGTACTCAGTGAATGGCTGATGTACACAAAATAAACAAAGACTGAGAAAGACAATAAACTGACAGCTAAGATCAACAAATGGTCTTGATATCCCATGAAGCCATTAATCCAATACTCTGTTAAACATGCTTTTCTCCAGACGTGGGCTGTTTCAACATGTTGGAGTGCCTCTGTGTCCTTGAGAAGATGAGTGAGGTACACAGTGATGTGACAAGTCTATTCTACTGTAAAGAAGCTCCTTCTGCCTTATGCAGCCCTCAAGCACCTCCTTGTTACTCTCCCCTAGAGTATTTATAGTACTCAAAAATGTAAATCCACCATCTCCTCTCCTAACCTTTTGCTGTTCTCATTATAGAGACAGAAAATAGCCTGTCAAAGGAGATCCAGCCTTCACTTGATACTCTAGAAATTAATTATACAATACTTTAAAAGATTTATGTGTTAATCCATCAGCTCCATAAAAAACCCAAGAATACAGGTAACAGCTTAAAATAGTAAAAGTAGAAAAATTTAAGTTTCCATGTGTGATGCGTGAATTATACCCCCACACAAAGTATACACATAATCAACACACTCCTTGAAAGAGTTACCTATGTGTTTCTATTTTAGCTGCACTGTAGCCTTTTACTCCGGTGTGAATGCATTGTTTTAATAAAGAACTAGAGCAAAGAAGACAGAAGCGTATATAATACAGCAGTATTTTACTGCTTTGCTCTGCTGGATTGAGGCTTCAAGAAGTCATTAAACTGCTGAGGTAAATCTTAACTAGTTATTCTGAACCTTGATCCTCATTTTTTTTCCCTACTCTAGGATTGTTGGTTACTTCTTTTTTCTTTTTTTCTTTCTTTTTTTTTTTTTTTATTTTTAATCTCCCCCAGTGAAGGATCATCTTGTCTGTGCTCCACTTTCAATTGCATACAAGTGCCTGGACAGCAGTTTATAGTATAATGTAAGTTTTCTGCAGCAGGTCTAGGGCCAGTAGTGATCTTTCTTCCCTCTATGACAGGAACATAATCTTCCAATTTTTTTAAACTCGAGCCTGAAACCAAAAAAGATTAAACTCATTCTCTCCAATTTGAATACCCCCACAAGACAGAGGAATCTTGTATTTGAAACAGAATAAATATTAAGGATGAAACAAATAAATATACTGCTATTGGAATATTCTTGTTAGGATACCTCAGACTACCAGAAACTTGGTGTGCTTCTAATTAGATCGCTAGAGCACATATTTTGTGTGAATATGGCTTGCCTGCTCCCCTCCAAGCATGCAGAAACATGTAAAACCCTGAAATATCTCTACAACATAGATTTTTAATAGTAATTGCCATGCAGGAGATGCAAAAAAACCCCAAATCTGCTTTATTACAGCACTGGGGACTAAAGCCAGTTATCCACTCAGAATTAACAAGCTTGCATGCCAAATCAGTTTTTATCACTCACTGGGTGCAACATATTTGACATGCAAATCAAGAAACTATGCAGTTTACAGAGAACCAGCACCGTAGGATTTAGAGGTCTCATCATGGTCTTACAGAACATTGACAGCATTCATACTATAGACATATAAATACAACTTCCACTTTGTAACTACTGAAGTGAGCAAACATCTTGCATGTAGGAACCAAGCAGCTAACACTACTGCTGTAGGCAGAGAGAATTCAAAGCAGATCTATACCTAGAAATTTCTCTTCATATCTTCTCCAAACCATTTCAGCCCTGAACTCCTGGCGCTCTGCCTAAGCCTGCCTACAGCACCCTCCATTGCTGCATATGACTGATGGTTTGGGAAGTAACAAATGACAACCAAGCTAAAATAGCCTAAATAGGAATTAATTAAGAAAAAGATGGGGTGGAGGTCTTCTGAGATGAAGAGGTACTTTAACCTATTGCAGCACTTACACCCATAATAATCTGCCTTTTTAAAGGAGCGAAATACTTGCTAATTTCTTTTTCAGTAATTTAGATCAAGTCACTCACTCTCAGCTGTGCATGTACATATATGTATTCTAGTCACAGTAAAAATATCTGCAGCTGTATAGCGGAAATTTTTTCCCAAGAGCAGTGCAGTTTAGTTTTGTGAAATACATTTTGACAAAATTTTTATATTAAGAATTGTCTTTTGCAGTACAGACTGCATCAAAACAAACAGACAAGAATTAAAAGAAGACTAGTGCTAAGTGCTAAGAAGTCTAAATGAACAAAAGTGAGCTTTCTTGACAGTCTTCACTCTCTGTTATGGAGGCTGAACAATACAAGGGCCTGCGAATGGAAACAAGCACTTCCAAATGCAGAAGAGGATATGGAAAGCTTATTGGGGGGGTAAGGTGGGTGGGAAGGGGCTGGAAAGGAAAGCTAACTTCTTTGAATTGTTTATTTCCTCAATCTAATTTTAATTAAAACCAGAACATTAGGATGTCTGTTATACTAAGCTACTGTAATACAGATTCCCACATTAGAGGTTAAAAAGCTAAACAAAAAGATGACAGAGGTAGAATGAACAGTGCCCAGATCGTTATTCACTAGGGTTCTTTGGCTAGAAAGAAAACAACAGACAACAGCGATGGCCTTCTGTCACCAGAAATAGCTTCACAATTCTATTTACACATTATTACCGACCAACCTGATAATCTGGGGTTAGTGTGAGGCCAGGTATTCACTACTTTCAAATAAAGGACAATGAATGGCAGAGGCATACATTTCATTACTTCAAACCTAATACTAAAGTTAAATGCTTAAGAACTATAGCAGATACTTAGTGGCCTGTATGTCTTGTACTACATATACAGAGACAGACAATTATTTTTGCCTCGTGAGTCAACCTTTTTTTGAATTTATTTTTTAATTCCTAAACCAGTGGTGTGACATACCTCAGAGTTTATATAACATATCTACACACAGAAAGAGTGGTAGTTTTTTTCATGTCAGCATTTGGTTAACATTTCATATTTGCCCAGGTTCCTTTTTATCCATTCTTTACTGTTTCTTCTCAACAATAAAGAAATAGGACAGAAGTGGGAAGTTGCAATAACAGAAAGGGAAAAGGAGAAGACATCTTCATTTTCATCACTAAGAATTATTCAAAGGTTTCTAAAGGGTAAGATCAAATTCTCTCAAATGCCCCAGATCCAAATCAAGACCCTAGAAATGTCATTTCCACTGAATGAAGAAAGCAAGCAGGTTTTTAAAATGTAAGTATTTCTGTGAGGGGAGCACTCATTAACTTCTACGGTAAACGCCATGCAGCGTGATGACCACTAAGAAATCAGAGCAGTTGCTCCTCATGACAAAGTGCTGAGTAGAAGCAACACACACAAAGGGCAGAGACCAAACTAACAAACTCTGCTAGGCTTTATTAGTCAATGCTCTGCATAAGCTGGGTGACGGCTAGGACAGGAGAGAACCCAGCGTGTAGAGTGGGGTAGAGAGGAGAAGAAAGGAACAAAGGCAATAATCTGGTGCCAAACAAGCATTATCAGAGGATGGAGGGCTGAAGGTGGTACGGAGTTAGCTCCAATTAACTCCTGGAGTTAACAGCTGGATAAGCAGGAATTGCTGGGTAAGGACCAATCCTGCACCTTTGCATTCACATCTTAACAGATTCCAAACAAGTAAGGAGAGGTGGAGGTGAACAGGACACAGCCAGATGTGGTGCAGAGCAGGAAGCTGTAAAGAGCTTTTCTTGCTTACTACTGGTGGACAGAGATAGAAAGCATGAGCTGAAGTGGAAAGGATATAAAGCCTTACTTCATCACACGGTTAGTCCTGCCAACATTCATACACATCACAGAAGTTTCACAGCAAAGGAAAATCTTAGGGAAGTTGAAGGGCTATATAAGATACTTTCTGCCCAGATATACTGCAACATGTTACAGTATAAAATGTGCTCCTGAAAGAAGCTGGCTGGCAAGAATTCGTGGTTGCTCAAAGCAATATGTTACCACACTGGTCCGTTAATGCAGACCAAACTGGGAAAGAGACAAAGTTGGTGCTGTGCTGTCAGGGGCAGGTGAGAATAGTCAGAACAACGACCCAGCAGTGTGATCCACAACAGAGACTGACAGAATCTGGGAGCGACAGTAGTCCAAGCAGAAAGGGAAGAAAGTTCTTTCGTTCAGTCAGGTCTTCAGTGTGTTGTGTAAGAAGAGAGCAAACTTTAGACACTGCCCCACTGAGTCGGTTTAAGGTTCACTGAAAGATGACATCCTATGTAGCAGCTTTTGTGAAAGGGGGAAGGTGCTGCTAGTTTCCATGATGACAGAGCAAGGACATAAAAAGGAACAATTTGCAGAGAAAAACAAATTTGCCTATGTTAAATTTGAAATGACAAATAGTTTTCTTCTAGGAAGGCGGCATAAAGTCAGGGTAAAAGATAGAAGGCCAACTATAATTGAGGCAATATATTCCAAACTACGTTTCTGAAGGTAAGAGTATCTGTAGCTAGGAGGTAGAATAGCGAGGAGAAGGGGTAAACCCCAGCTTAGCACCTTACACACTAGCAGAAGCAAGAAAGGGTAACGGTGAGCAAGCAATCCAGTATTCTGTCAAACAGTTCTCTATAACAGTGCAACAGCAGAAGGTTGAGCTTGCAAGCAAACTCAGTTAGGCTTGCTTCACGGTTTTTTCCAAAGACAGAACAGACCAAAAATTTGCTGAAAATGGATGGGAAGGTTATAATAATGAGACAAGGTTACAAAGAGAATGGAGAGATGCCATGTGTAAATAAGAGACTGTGCAACAGGACATTAACAAATGAGAAAAACTGAAATAAGTGGGAAAAAAGTACAAGGAAGGAAAGACAGTAAGAATTCCTCTGAGAAGGAAAAATCCTAGAGATTAGAGGAAAACTGATTTGAGAATAACCACAAAAGAGCTTACTAGTTTTTAATTTTCATATTCGTAAAAATGAAACTATTCACCTGTTATACTTTTACAGGAGTAGCAAGACTAGTTTTTAAACGTATTTATTTTTAAACATATTTATCTGAACAATGATCATACGAAGCAGGGAAATGCTGTTATTTTTATTTTTATAAGCACAGAGGATAACCTTTGTATAAGGATAACTGTGGCTCAGGGCAGCTAAGTGAGTTAATGAGCATCACACGAGAAATCAGTAGCAGAGCAAGCACTTGAAACAAAGCCTTTCAGATTAATTTTGTATCTCCTAAACCATCTCTTGTCCACTTTCTTTCAGAAATCCTGTGTGCAAAAAGAAGAGGGAAGAAAGAGACAGAGTGGTTCAAAGGGGTCAGTTTTTTCTGAAGCTAGCATACTTCATATGCTCTGAAATTGTGACTACCCCAAAAGGAGCTTTGTTCCTTTTATATGTCAGCCAAACAAAAGGTCAGCCTATTGAAATATTGGTCAGGTCTGACTTTCTTCTATTAATAACAAGTAGAGACACATTTTTTAAAGTAATAGTTAAATAAATGGCTATATGTCTGCAATCATTTCAACTTCAAATGTCAACTGGATTTGAGATGCCATGTGCATTTAATCAATGACTCTGCATTATAATATAAATATTACTTTGGTTTGACTGCTTTGTCTGGCATAAAACATAATTCAGTGAGATGAGTACATTTCATTTTCTCTACAGATGGCTATTAATGGCAATACCTATTAAACTGGCACCTGCCAGCACTCTGTAGTTAAGGAATCTGTCAGGAGCCCCCTTCTGTATAATTTCTCTGTTAATTGTTGTCTCTGCCCCCAGCCCGCTCTCTTACTAAGCTCCTGTTACAAGAACTACTGAAACAGAAAATCAGTAAAACTGCTGGGTTTTTGTTTTTCATAGCAGAACTTAGAATCCACACTGTGTTCCTGAGTAAAATATGTATTTATTGGTTAAAATGCAGCTCAGGAAGCTTTAATTCAAATTCTTGTGGGTATGACTTTAAACCTTCCAGTATCTTTGACAATAATGCATCCCCGCTACATACAGAAATACCCCACGTACCATAACTTATACGGAAAATCTGAAATTCAAGTTTTATCCCCAGATAAGAGATGGATTTTAGAACAAGTAACAGCCAAACATAGTGAATGAAGGATAAGCACACTGCCACAGTGTTTAGCATTCACCAAGAATATACTTTGCTTTCTAGGACTACTTTACAGCAAGCATTTCCTGGGAGACGGACACTTAGAAGAAATATGCCACCTCCAGAAAAGATCTGGTCATAATTTCAGTAGGACTGGAGTTTACTTTTTTTTTTAGCAGATGTGGCACACACAGAGGTCAGTATCAAACAGGCAAGTATACATTTAAGTAGACACGTCACAGAATTTAGTGCACAAAGTTAATCTTTACAGACAACGCAGGCTGATTTATTTTTTTTTTTTTGCCTAGTAACGACTTGAATAATGATATTTCAACTTGAAGTGAACATGCAACTACTTCACAAAAAGCATGCTCCTTGCAAACAGTTTGTAATTTCCAGTCCTTTTAAATAATCAAGAGGGAACTTTCTGCTCTGATCTGTTAAGTAAATATAAATCTTGTCATCCAAGTTCAGTAATGAGAGTAAGGGGTCTATTCTTCTTCATTGCACTTGCATACATCTAACGTTAATGAGATTTATGCATGCATATTAAGAGGAGAACAGATGCTTAATTAAACAAATAAGCCTTTAGTAGGCAGCCCACATGATCATTTTTAGTACAAAACCCCCTTATTTTCTCTGTTTTAATCTGACTGTGACTGCAGTCATGGAGGTGTATGTCTTTTTTTAGTTAAAAATACTTGACAAACTTGAGATACATTCAATTTTGATTCAATTGATTAGGTGTCTCTTCTCCCTTATGCTCTTGTGCTCTTCAAAAGAAACAGGAGTTTTATCTACTAATTTACCTATTTGAAAAGTGGGAATTTTACTAGGCAAAAGGAAATCAAGGCCTCTAAATAACTCATCTGACTCATTAACTGATGCAGTCTATCAAATACACAGGCAGGATCCATCTCAGATAATTTTGCTATCAAGGAAAAAAACTTCTAAAATAACTTTAGCAAAATTAAATTATGTAATCTAGTCTTGTGCTTTTTTTAATCTATCCACATCTATACTGATTTCCAGCATCATATATATACATATAAATACATTAAAAAAATTACATGCACTGCCTCTCTCCAGCAAATCACATCTTTATGATTTGCTCTTTCTTTGTTTTATTGCTAACTTTTCTTCTGCAATGCTTAACTTCTCAGGGCAACACAGAGCAGAAAAAAAAAAATCTCTTCATAAGATATACTTAATGGAAGTCAATATCTATATATTATGCTATCTACTCTGCAATACCATTACACGCTCAACAGTGCTGGTTGTAAAAAGTATCATTCTGAGCACAAGGCCTGTAATAGTTATAATGAAAAAAGGGTCATTTCTGTCTTCCCACCAGAATGAAAAATTAAAATCACTAAGGCACTTAAGCTCAAAGGAAAATTGGCAAATTAAGGGGACAAAAAATAAAATATTCATGGCTCATATTGTGAAATGGAAGGTAAATAATTTAAGATGAACCGCTATGTGGGAAAGTACACTATTCCTGAAGAGGAAAAAGCAAATGTAACTAATATGCACATATATATTCCTCCTTCCTGTGCTTGCAGTTACATGTATACACGCACAAGTACGCAAGTCATGGTTGATGTGCAATATTTGTGAGATGGACATTTTCTCACCTATATGACTTTTGAAAATATTTGCTAGTGAACTAGTGAAGTTAACTTGACAAGAGTTGCCTTATATGAAGAAGGTTGTTGGTCTTTTTTCCTGAATCCAGCCTAGAAATAGAGGCTGAATGAGAGGGTGTTCTGTCACTGCACTCCCATCTGGCAAAACTCTCTACTCTGAGTCACCACCTACATACTCACTCTTACATTTTTATAACACAAAAAAAAAATCATGATTTCTGTCTAGGGGAGCTACCTATTAAAATGCCATTGGTGTGGCTGCAGTTCATTGGCTAACTTACCTCCATACCCATCAAGCTGAAAAGGCAGCAGAGAATTTTTACAATCACTATCTGTAAAAGGTAGTGAGAGAGCCATAGACTTATGTTTATTATACACCACGACTGTAACTGCTATGGGATTAGGATACAGAGTAGCCCTGGACTCCGGAGGTCACATTTCTATGGTGATTTAAAGGTTCAGTCTTTCTTTCTCCAACTTAATTTAGAAACCAACACAAAGCCCACCCTTATCAGAAAAGAACATTTTGATAGTATTTCAAAGCATGGCAATTAAAGAACTATAAATCACAAATTTAAAATCTAGAGTTCATCACCTAGTAAACTGAGGAATAATTATTTTTTTTAATTAACCTCTTGGTTAGGTCAGCTTTGCTTTCCTGTTGCTAAGTGATAATGCATTTTGCATTTCTGCTCAGCATTAGGGATTTCTAACACCTTGCACCAAGGGGTTAGTGAACCCTTCCAAATAGGCTATAGAGCCACCTCACAAGGCTTTCTGACAGTTCTAAACCAATGACACTACACGCTACCTTTATTCAAAGGCACTAATATGCCATTTCACTATAGTGTTGCTCATGAAAATAAAAACACCTTCAAAAAGAAGTCCAGGGAAGTTCACCTGGGGTCCACCAGTCTCCTCAAGACCCATTGTGCCCTGAAAGAATCAGTCAACTCAATGTAAGAAAAGACATGAACCAAGAACTGAATGTGGTGTTGTGTAATCTTGCCGCTGTTAAGTATCTGCACAGAACCGAGTATTATTTCTGTTTTGAAAGAGCTTCAGCATAGATGCTAAACACTGGCTTTTTTCTGAGACTGAAGTAGACATTTAATCACAGCTCCAATAATGAAAGTATTTAGCATAGTAGTTTTCCTGATATACAGTATCAATTTGCTTTGCCGTCTGTTGTCTAGTGGTGAGCTATGACGGTGCTATGTGCCAGAAAACATCAAAAAGTAAAATATAATGCTTGCTTAGCCAGTGTTACATACAACCAGTTAACAGAGTCGGCTTCTGTTGTTCTTGGGCAGCACATATGCACATCCAGTACTCAGGCAGGCAATATATGCATCAGAACCAACCAAACAAGGAAACACAAACACTGTGCAGTATGCACCACAGTAAAATAGTACTTTGGACTACAGATTTCACTAATCAATTAAGTCAGTGTCATCTGCATTTCAAATCTCCAGTACATTAACCTACTGTGCTCCAAGTGCCACAATTATTAGAATGCTGCAGCCAAGAGTTCCACTTAATATTGGGTAAAACAACAAGACTTTTTTAAAAAATAATGACTACAAAAATAAAACCATGATTTCTTGATGGTCTCCCTGAATCACAGTCACCTAAATAAAGCTTCAATCCAGGAAAAGCTTAGCAGGAAAGCAATCATTCTTTTTTTTGTATGTGTAAAAAAAGACTAGGAACTACAAGTAAATAGCAGCTGAGCAACAGATGAGGCACTAAGTGAAATCTGTTAGCAACTGCTAACAGCTTTGCTATTTTCTGTTGTTAATTTAAAAAAAAAAAGTAAAAAACCAATGCAGTAGCAATTCCAATATGTTCAAAAATCTCAGATGCAAAAGACTAAAGCTCAGTGCCTCTTGTACTAAAGATAAACACTTGGGCTTCATTTTAATATCTTGAAATGCTTTGTTATTGATTATAAGGCAGAAACAAGTCAATTCACACGGACATACTATCAAGATAAAACTTGTATAGCTGCATATACGATCCAGCAAGTATAGCACAAAAACCCTACTGCAGACAAGTGTGAAACTTCCAGCAGCTGCTTTAGCCTCAAATTCTGCTTTCCTTTGTCATTTACACCTGATCCCTACTCTTTCTCCAGGAAGTGCACGTGTCTTCATTAGCACTAAGCCTTCTGGCAAGATCTCAGAAATATTTTCATTGTCCTTCTGGTCCTAGAGCTTTCACCACAGCTGATCATCTCCTACTCATCTCAACCCAATCTTGACATGGGTTCGGCAAGTCTGTTTTCCTGTTTGAATGCATCTACACAGCACAGCAGAACTATGTGGGCACAGCTGAAATAGCTCTGAACAAAGCAGCCCACAAATTACTAACAGTATAAACTTATCAGTGTGGTATTCCAGCTCATGGTAGGATCAATTAGTTACATGGCTGTGGTCACTGGACAAGACAGGAGACTGCAATGCAACTACCACCATAATTACAAAAGGCACAGTACAGATTTCCTTCTCCATCCAGCTTTCTGCTGCCTTATGGTGTTTACATTCCTAATGTCTCCTACGGCAGGTTCCCCTTCTGATTTAAACTCAGCATGTCAAAAATTGAGCTCTGTTTCTAAATACTTCTCTCTTCTTTTCTCTTAAGGCACCAAGAATTAGTAGTCACCTTGCCTACTGCAGAAGCTCACAACCTCGTCATCTTCAGCTTCACTCTTTCCTTCCACAGATGTTCTACCAATAAAACATGCCAGTTTCATCTCCACAAAGTCATAAAAAAATCTGGCTGTTTCTTTCCATCCATGCTTCTAAAATACTTGATCATTCAAATCTTCTTACTGCAGCCGCCTCTTCCCTAGCCCTCCTGACACTCACTCCTCGCACTTCACATCAGTCCAGAACTCCAGTCTGAAAAATACCTCTTGAATCTAGTATTTAGTCAGTATTTGACTCCTTCTAAGTTCACCCATTAGTGTCCTACTATTTATTTTATAAACATTCAGATTGTTTTTGTTTTTCTTGTCATCCAAAGCAGTTTTTCCCTGAAAAAATACCAGCCTGGTTTTGCTCATCTTGAGCCAGACATATGGTCTTCAATTCTTTTGTAGACTCACACTATTTGCTCTTGTTTGGTCTTTACAGGTCATCATCCTTCTTTCACTTTTATCATGGCTGGAATTCCTGAGGACTCGCATCTTCTCAGGAAAGAATTTCTTTCCAAGAACAATTTTATAAATACTAGGAAGAAAAACTGACAAGGGCACAGACCCTCTAGAAACCTCTCAGCTGAACTGTTAGCTCTTAAAACCAACTCTGTCTCTGTTCATTATAACCTGTTGCTTCTATCTTTGTGGCTTTGTAGATTTTCAATGGTGTGGGATAGAAATTCCCATTCTGTGCTGCCATACAGATAAATAAATATTATTAATAATTACTGCCTGCTGGGAAGAATATCAATATCTAAATAAAAAGCAAACTTATTAAAATAATAGACATGTAAAGCTTGTATACAACTGAAATTTTGGTATACAACCGAAATTTGAAATATATTCTGAAAAAGGGAATCACTAAGAATGGTTTCTATTGGCCTGTCGTTCCCAGCTTTGCATATTGATCATTATCAGATTTTTTTGTCAACTACAATTGCTTATTCTGGATTCTGATGTCACCCCATGTTCTTTCTGACTCAGGCATCACACTCTCGTAAGACTTTGCACTTCAAACTTGGAATTTGCCAGTGGTACATGAAACAGAATACTTATGATTTTGTCAGACCTCTGTGTCACCCCTCCTCTTCCAACAGCCCTATTCATGCCAAAAAGTAAAAAAGAAGAATGAAAATAGATATAAAGCTTAAGATACACAAGAGAGTTGTTGAAGTCACCCTCCTAATTATTCAGTGTTTTGACTACTGTTTCATGTTAAGCCCTATTTCTTTAAGCAGTATGAACACAAATGCAGGTGCAACACACAGGTGTGAGTATGTGCCTTC